>JARBWK010000012.1:82448551-82726893 GCA_030556195.1 Anolis apletophallus | reverse complement strand
AAGCCAGATTAATTGCGCGCACACACACACACACACACACACACAGAGCTTGCCTTTATGGGCCAAAATCCACACATGTGTGAATGAAGAGTCATAAACATGTCAGCAGTGTGGGGCTCCCAGCCTCACTTTTGTATAGAAGAATGAGCACATCTCAAGTAACATGCAATGGTTCCAATTCTGAATTTCCTTTTTTTTACAACAACAACAACAACATATAATAATGTTTCCTTACCCTCCTTCAGTCTCAACAGTGTGAACTATGCATGTTTGGAAACCATGATTGAGTAGCCTTCATGTCAAAATCTATTGCAGCCATTTGCTTAGCTGGCAGCGTGATTTTAGTACTATGTGTTTGCAAAGAACATCTTTTTGTAATTTCCTTACTTAAAGTTGCTTTATGTTTTGTGCTGAATGAGGCTGCTGGCATCTAAAGACACTCTTGCTGCCGATTTCTTAGAAATTGGCTTGTGCATAGAGTCCAACAATTAGCACCACAGTACAAAACAAAGAATGACACTTATCCACCTACTACCCTATAAATAGCTGAAAGCCTGATTCCTATTAAAACATTCAGAAGTCATATCATACGGATTTGGTGGGAAAGTTCTTGATCTGGGTAACAGAACTACAATATTTCAAACACATCCAACCAATGCAATCTGAACTACTCAACATGAAGAAAGGATGGATTTTTGCAAAAGTTTTTGAGTATCAGGAAACTCTGCAGGAGAAAATATTTGCAATTTGGAGTTTATTGTGTGAGAATAGTTAACATAGCTATTACTGTACATGTACAACAGCATTTCCTGTACAGCAAATACTGTTATACATGTAAAATCACCATGCAACTGTTTTCTGCACTGTAATTTGTGTTTCCTACAGAGAAACATATACACTGTACAGAAATGATTTTAAATATGTTATAAACAGCAAATAGTTTTCAAAGATTGTACTATTCTGTAAACTTTCTTGAACCAGGAAGAAAATTAAATTATTTGATGATCATCTGTAATCATCTACAATTCTAGTTAATCTAGATACTTTAATAATAAATAAATAAATAATAAATAATGATATTTATACCCTGCCACCTCGGGGTGAATTACATGAGGCCAAGCCCGAAAATACAATACAGTAAAATAAAATACTAAACAGCAGAAAAAATTACATCGTATCAAAATACATAAAATTGCAAAATAAAATAAACAGTATAAAATAACATAATAAAGTCAAACAAAAAGGGTGGGCCGAATACACAAGGTAAAATAATAAAACCCTAGATGAGATAGGAAGTGCCTTTGAGAGGGAAGAGCCTGAGAAGGAGAAACAATGGGGTTAAACCTCTTTCATCTCACTTGTCCAAGACAACAATCGTTCTACTGTACTTAACCTTTTTTCATGTACCAAAATTTGGGGCTAGTCCAGGGCAGAAATACTCTAGACCAGCCTTGATAGAATCAGAGTGTTCAGATGCTCTGACCATAACCAGCAGCAACAGTGAGAACTGGGGCAGCTGGGTCAAAACTGATATAAGCTGGCTTATCTTTCCTGTCAACCATGTTACTGTGGCAGATGACCAGAGAGCTCTGTAGAGCTCCTGGCTGTAACCAAGCACATTTCTGATGCCAGCAAAGGCACCCTACAATGGCCAGCACTCTCTAGACATGTCCCTGATCCATTCCTTTTGCCCTGTGCTAGCAAGTGCAGTACAAAAGGGATGGCAGTGTCAGCCCATGTAGACAGCAGACTACTTCATATTGAAGCCTGTCTGCTATCCACACTCTGTCCAAAGTATGGGGCTGCTCCATAATTTTAGCAAAACTCTGGAATATTTCGCTGAATTTTCTTAACATGGAGCTAAACTGGTTTACTCCACATTAAGAACCAGAAGTTCCTGGACATCATCTGAATATGCAGGAGCAATTTCTGGTCCGCTTCAAGTTTTAGACCTAATAGTGACAAGCCCATAACTGAGAAGTAAACAAAAGGATGCAATTAAAATATTATAATTTTCTCTGTAGATTTTAATATAATTCACAACACATCCCTTAAAAAGCAAGGGCAACAAGACCAAAAGCTTCGATAGACTCAGATGTGAGTCTATGGACTTTCAGATAGCCTGAACCCAGGATGCAAAGACAATAAAACCAGAGCTTTGAATTATGCTTAGAAACTGACTGGTGGCTAGAACTGCTGTTGTAATGAAGTTGTAGGATCCCTGTAACCAGCCCCAATTAGCAATCTGGCTACAGTTCTTTGGACCAGCTGAAGTTTCCGAACATCCTTCAAGAGCAGCTCCATGTACAGGATGTTACAGTAATATGAACGGCATGTAATTAGGTGAAATTTGCAATTCCATTTCAAACAATACATGAAATGTGTACTTGTATTTCATGTCACAGTAACCCAAGCAGGATGCAACTAAGGTCATTTGAACCACTCCATATCCTTCCTTCTTTCCTGTCTGTTATCCAGGGAATTGTGGATAGGTGCAAAGATATGGACTCATTCAATTTCTCTCCCTGCCACAAGCCCTTTCTCACAAAAAAATTGACTCTCTTCAGACACTATATTTAAAATTCAAGGGAAGAATCACCGAGGGGCTCAATACTTAAGGCACTTGATTGCTTGTTGTTCTTTCCTCCAGTGAGCACTTTCTTAAAACCAAAAGAAAACAGCATGGCTATGGAGACTGCAATCCATATTGGAACACAGGTGCTTGTGCCATCTAAAACTGAAGATATTTTGCTCCTGAGTCAAAAGGAATATTACCCTGAAAGACAGGTTACAGGGAAATGCTGTATAAGTTGTTTGCATCATATCAATTTACAGCAGTATAGTTCAACTGCACCCCATAGCTGTAAAACAGAGTGCACAATGGATACCAAATCCTTGAACTCATCTATTGCAGGATGGTTAACGGCATCTCACCCATTGAGACAAGACTGGGTAAAATATGTGTGTATTTGTGAAATAATTGACTGCACTGATGACCTCACTTATACAAAGTTCAAAACAAGCACAACCACCACTACAACTAATTTTGTATTAGTGTAATACTTCAAAAGGAGACCAACCTTATCATTACTATAAATACAGCTGATTCCCAGCTAATCTGCACCCATGGGGATTGATAGATGTTGGATAAATGTAGTCTCTGATTGCTTGAGAGTTAATATAAAAAATAGACCTAATGCTATACTCTATACTATATTAATATCAATTGATGTGGTAATAATATTGAAATACAGGAATTAAAAGTAAATAAAGACAAATAAAGACAAATTTAATGCATCACATATATACAACAGCATTTTTATTTAAAGTATTTATTCTTTAATTTTTTGCCAGTTACTTGAGAGTTCTGATTGCTTGAGTTCCAGTTTATTGAGAGTCCATTTTTCTATGGGTGGTTTAGCAAAAGGCCCACCTAAGAGGAATATTTTAAGGGTTCTAGTCCCCAAGCTCCAGTATTCTTTTGCAGATATAGCCTATCCCGATATAGAAGAAAGATGGGACAAAACGTGAAAACATCAAGAGATGAAGGCACCAGATTTTGTCTGGTCTTGGAAGCTAAGCAGAGTCAGCCCTGGTTAGTACTTGAATGGGAGAATGCCAATGTCTACTAGGCTATATTTGAGACCAAGGAATCGGTCAGAGAGCGCTTCTGAAATTTATGGGATTGTCATAAGACAACAGACAACTTGAAGGCACGCACAGGGAGACTATACACAACTGAGCATTGCATGTACTTTGACCCTGCTAGGTTTGTATTTCTTCAAAATGAACTCTGTGTGACTGTCTTCCACGGTAGATGTAGTATTTGGAAACAGTCCTCTGTTTTTTTCTTAGAAGCCTTAACCGCATTCTGCCACACATGTTCAAGCTCTGAAAAAAGAACACAAACTCTTGATGCTTGTGCAATGGATATATTTCTTGAGCTTTGATCTTTCTGTGTCTACATTTTCTGGGGTTGTTTTCAAAAGCCCTCGTCCTTTGTCTTTCCTTACCCATTTGTCAAACATAATTTCAGCTCTGAGGGCTGTAAATGCCTCCTGGACAACTATATTTTTTTGGTAATGTTCATGTAAAGAAAACATTATTCAAAATGTCTGTTTGGGAGCGATTGTTATCCATTGTCCACATATAGAGTACTGAATAGCCACATTGCAATTAAAAGCATGAGGGGTTTTGCCCCCAGCCCCTACCATAACAACCCTCAGAAATGTGTTTCAAAATGTAAATGCCCTTAAAGAAGAGGGAAAATGCCACTAATTTGCACCTAAGCACACACCCTAAAAATTTAAATGTACCAAAATGCATTTTTAAAACAAACAAACAACTTTTTGTAGAAGATGATTTCTCACTGCTCTCCATAAGGGGATATTTGTACTATAATTGAACCAAGGGGCCACACCATCCTATGCATATCTACTTGGTAGTACCTCCCACTAATTTCAAAGCAGCTTACTTTCAAGTAAGTATCCATAAGGTTGCTGTCTCTGATTTTTTTATTGTGTCAGAAGTGAATTGAGACTTTACTGTAAATTGCTTCTGGTGTGAGAGAATTGGACACCTACAAAGACAATGCCCAGGGGATGCCCAGATGTGCTTCCATCCTGTGAGTGGCTTCCCTCATGTCCCTGCATGGGAAGTTCAGGCTGACAGACAGGAGCTCACACTGTCTCGCAGATTCAAATTGCCAACCTTTGGGTTGTCAGGTCAGCAGTTCAGTCAGCACAAGGGTTTAACCCATTGCGCTACTGCACTCCCTCCTGGGCACACAGAAAACTGGGTGATTTGGAAGGCGCTGAACAGATTGCACTCTGGCACCATGAGATGCAGAGCCAACCTTAAGAAATGGGACTACAAGGTGGAATCCACGACATATGAGTGTGGAGAAGAGCAAACCACAGACCACCTACTACAATGCAACCTGAGCGCTGCTACATGCGCAATGAAGACCTTCTTATGGCAACACCAGAAGCACTCCAAGTGGCCAGCTACTGGTCAAAGGACATTTAATAGAATACCAAGTCTGCAAACTTTGTGTTTTGTTTGTTTGTTTGTTTTTAATGCAATACAACTGCTTGGTTCACTCCTGACACAATAAATAAATAAATAAATAAATAAATAAATAAATAAATAAGCTCCCTTGTCTCTCATGTTGATTTATATTACTTATTCAGATTTTGCATAACAGTAACCTTTTGCTTGGCAGCACTAAAACCTCTGGGTGGACTCAGGTTTCATCTTCACCGTACAATTAAAGCAGTTTTACACCACTTTAATTGCCATGGGATTTGTAGTTTGGTGAGGCACAGCCACTCTTTGGCAGATAACACCTTGTAATACCACAGCATTGAGCTCTGGCAGTTAAAGTGGTTTCAAACCACATTAACTGTACCTTCAGGCACAGCTTCACTCTGTCTTTAAAAGTCATTGATTGGTGAAGGAGTTGTACTGGGAAAGTTTGTCGCATCTTTCTCAGAGTGATTTTCATTGCCTTTCTTTTCTGGCACAGACTTCCATGTAAGTAAACTTGTGAAACTTTCCACTTCACTGGGTTGAAGAAAGAACTCAGCCTTAGTTTTAAATACCCTAACAGCTTTAGGCACACTGAAGCCACCAATATCAGATTCAGATCTCAGAATATCTAACTGCATTAGTACAGTGGCTGTGTGCCTTGACTTACACAGGACAGTCCTCTGTATCTCTCTTCTCTTTGAAGGGTACCTAGTCCAAGTCTGGTTTCAAGAGAAAGGCCAAAATCTTGTTAGACTCTTATGTGTGCATGGCTTCCCCAATGGAAGCAGTCAGATGTTTTTGTCTAAATGCCTATGTATTCTCACCCACTGCATGGGCAATTGAAATTCACAGAAGTACTCCTTTGCTAGCACATTCAATTGAACATTGTGCCATATGGTCACTCAACACAAGGATAATGCAACACAATCAACAAACAACACTACACGTGGAGAGCTATGCTTTGTGACCCCAATGTAGAATCTCAGACACTGAACCCTACAAGCAAAACATCAATAGTCAGCATAGGGAGAACAATCTGAGTAGACACACCGTGATCTGGTTACAGTCTTCCTAACTGTGCTGTAGTGCTGTAGTGGACTGTATTTCTATTTAAATCATATTGTTATAATTGTATCTAAATCTCAGATTAGCCCTTCCATTAGGCAGAGCAGGTAGAATACTGGAATATTAAAAGAATGACTAAAGCATCAAAAGTTACAAAGCCCTCTGTTACAGCAATGCAAATTTCAATATGCAGTAGCCCTGTGGGCTTCTTTGGAGATTTCATGTTTGATTTCATTTCTTGTTTCTTGTGACCCTACAGATGCTATTGGATAGCCTGAGCTATAATAGGCAATTGTAAGGAAGGTCACAATCTCCTTACAACAGGGACAAATGTGGTCAAACAACATCATTGTGTAATCAAGATGGCAAAGGTTGTCAATGAGGAAGAGCAGGCAACCTAAGAGAGGCTGCAGCAATTTGATTCTTCCCAAGAATCCATGGTAGAGCAATGTCCTACCCGCTCATTTCCTTCCTGCTGAAATAATTGAGTGCAAATTACTTTGTACTTTGAATACAGTTTGTAGTAGTGGAAATGGTGCCTCGGTGGTGCAATGGGTTAAACCCTTGTGCAGGCAGGCCTGAAGATTGACAGGTCAGAGGTTCAAATCTGGGGAGAGCGTGGATGAGCTTCCTCTACCAGCTTAAGCTCCCCATGGGGCGACATGAGAGAAGCCTTCCACAAGGATGGTAAAACATCAAACATCCAGGCATCTCTGGGCAACATTTTTGCAGACAGCCACTTTTCTCAGACCAGAAGTGACTTGCAGCTTCTCAAGTTGCTCCTGACATGGAAAAAAAGTAGTGATAATACCATGAGGACAATATGGGAATGTGGGAAAATAAAAACTGGGAAGTTTTAAAAGCAGCTGAAAAGTGAGATCACAAATTCAAGAACTATCCTTCTCAGATCTGGACAGTATATGGCATGGTAACAATCCCAGTCTCACTGCAGCTGGAGGACAATAATAATAATACACTTTATTTATATTCCGCTCTTCTCACCCCGAAGGGGACTCAGAGTGAATTACATCACACATATGGCAGACAATCCCTGCCAGAAGACGTACAGTTACAATACAACACATTCAAATTTTTTGAAGGCTGTGTCGCAGGGTGCGTCATTACGTCACAAGGGGTTGCTGTTGCTTCATCCTCATGACAGAGGGCCTCTGTTCCTCTGTTCCGCATTCCAACTTCTGACAGCCAATCTTTATTTATTCAGGCGTTGTAAAGTCCTTACTGAAAAGAATCCTCCCCCGCTTTTGGCGGTTCCCAGTTCATCTATTTACAGCTGGGCTGTTTTCAAACTGCTGGGTAAACAGTGGACAGGGCCCACAGTTGGTTGTCCAAGCCAGCTCAGGAATCAAACTTGCAACCTTCAGATTGCAACCACATCTGTTCTACCGCTGTGCTATCTCTCCGGCTCCCGACTATGCCATCTAAGCAAACAAAAATAGCAATTAACAAACAAGTTAGTTTCTATGATCATATCTAGACCTCAGAAGCCTTAATAACTATGAGATTTCTGCCCACACACAAAGCACCATTTGTGAGCATGAAATTAAAGTCCCCAATTTGATCTGGATGACCATATTGTCTGGTTTTGGTCCAGTACAATATGGAACATAACTCTGTCTGCATTACAAAGCTGTATCAGTTTCGTACCACTCTGTAATGCCTTTCTCGTAATTTGAAATTAGACTGGATATTTGGAAAATTCTGAAAGAGAGCTCTAGTACACCTTCTGAATTATAGCTTCCAAGGTGCCCATCATTACTATAGAATTAAATTGATTTGATTCTCAATAATCCTTTCCTCAAGATACCTTGGTGTCTTCTAAGCAAGTCATCAAAGTGACCTCAAATTGCATTCACCCCATGGTTTAATATTATGCATTGTTACAGTTCCGATGAAGTTTTGATAAGGATTTCTTAATTTGTTTTCTCATGGCATAAAAAGGACAGCCAACAGGTCTCATTCACACACTTCACTCTTTCAACCAAGATGACATTGTCCAAAAACAGTCTTTAACTGCAACAGAGGGATAACAAGCTGCTTAAGAAAACTTTGCCAGAAGAGCCATTTCATGTCCCCCAGTCTCTCCCTCCGCCTCCAAAAGAGTGACTGCCTTACTGGGATTTCAGTGCCATTTCATAGTAATGCTTTTGTGAGCTGGGAATGGATTGTTATCTTTGAAGTCTCACCAATGATGGCATTTTAATATACACCACATCCACCACAACATGGTATGCATGTTTCTCATTTGCTGTCTGTCTTAAATCAAGCTCACATTGATAACTTAAACATAAGGGACAAATTCTGCAGTACTTTCCTTATGTACTGTATATACTCATGTATAAGTCAACTTCATGTATACATTGAGGACATGTTTGGGAGGGTCAAATTTATAGGTTTTGATATAACCCGTGGATGTCCAAAGGCCATTCCATGGAAAGGGGGAAGTACCAATATTGCCTCAGGGGATCAGCTATTTCTACCACTGCCATTTTTCTGCCCAAGTACTCAAAAAGCCAAAAGTGGCATCACAGCAGAGAGAAGAGATGGCAGTGCTTCTTTTAGGTTCTCCCAGGATTAACTAAATGTTTGTCTTTTGCCACTCCCCTGAGAGAAGGGAAAGTTTCCTTTTTCAAAATAAGAGTTAGGACCTTATTACACTCAAAGTGGGCAAGCCATGCCCTTTTAAGACTGGATACATACATGATACAGATGAGCCAGATCACATTCCTTCCCAAGTTAAGTAAAATAATGTGCCTTGTTTCATCACATTGCAGATAGATGTCTCCTCCCAATCTGTAGGATGTGCACTTATGCCACTATCTTTTCTTTTTTGGGAGAGGAGGGGAATCACGTGAAACTCTGAAGCGTCTGAGCCGGTGGCAGTGCTTATATTGACAATGGTAGTGCTTATATCTGTAACCTCACAACCTCTAAGGATGCTTGCCATTTATTTATTTATTTATTTATTTATTGTCCGTTCTTATATACCGCTCCTTCCAGCGGGCTCGGGGCGGTTTACATAAAACATATAACACAACCACAATTTCATTTAATACAGCAGTGCTAAAACATAAAAACCGAACTACACTTAAAACGGCGTCTACCTAGCATTGATGCAGGCGAAACGTCAGGAGAGAATGTTTCTAGAACATGGCCATATAGCCTGAAAAACCTACAACAACCCAGTAATTCCGGCCATGAAAGCCTTTGACTATGCAGCCAACAGATTCAATTACACTATATACTCATGTATAAGTCTAGAAATTTTAGTCAAAAATTCAGAAGCCTCCAGGGGTCTAATTCTTCTTGAAGACAAGACACAAATCACGCATACATCCTGTATACAACAGCCAAAGTGGATATGTATACTATGGACAATAATATTTAATAGTTCCCATTGTCTTCTGTTCTCATTGCCCTCCATTCACAGACAGATAAGATAAGTGGTGATTAAGAATTACATGTCCATTTCCATAAGTGGAGAATTTACTGGAATCATCATTTTAAAAACATTTTTGAAACATACTTTGGATGTACAGAACTTGTTTTTTAAAATAAAAAAACATAAAATGTGAGAGAAACAAAACTAGGAGTACGTAAGTCTAGAAATGTTAGAAAAAATCAACCTCAAAAACCTGAGTCCACTTATCCACATGTCAATGTAAATCAGTGGTTCTCAACCTGTGGATCTCCAGGTGTTTTGGCCTACATCTCCCAGATATCCTGGCCAGTTTACCAGTTGTTAGGATTTCTGGGAGTTGAAGGCCAAAACATCTGGGGACCCACAGGTTGAGAACCACTGATGTAAGTACTCTACCTAAGTCTTATAAAAAGGAACCATCTCTGACTGAGTAGTGAATGACAAGAGCTAAGTATTTCCTGGGAGAACAAAAAAGAAATACTTACCCCCCTCTAATCATCCACCTATGGAGACCCAAAGAGGAACAAGGTTTGTTCAGAGGGAGTTTGCTTTTGCCTGCCTTTGAGACTGAGAAAAGTGTTTACCCAGTGTCACCCAGTGGGTTTCCATGACCAATTTAGCATTAGAACCTTCACCTTGAAAATCATAGACCAATGCTCAAAGCAAATTAAGATTACTACCTCTATTTTTGAATTAAACTGTCATGTGTTTGTTTGTGTGTGTATATAAAGTAGGTTTCGCAATTATCTGTATTCTTGAGAATAGCTGTACTCAGTGAATGCAGCCAATGTGAAGAGAAGGGAGCTTTGTTTTACTATATTATTTTTGAATTGCAAAATCTTTCATGTTGGAATTGAACTTCAGGTTTAAGACATTCGAATGTGTGGAAAAGCAAACCTGGCATATTTCCCAATTAGTAGGGAAGTGTACAAGAGCTGTCTTAATAGGTATGTGTTTTATTGTGATTTGCAATACTACTGATTGTTAGGAAAGCTGCTCGAGAGGAATGATCAGGTGTAAATTGATTTCACTGGTGAATGGATAGTATCATTATATAGTTCAGCCACATGGTGGCACAATAATTAGTTGTAGCTGGCTGGAGTTTGGAGCATTCTTTTGTTGTTCTTTTCCTGTTTAAAGGAGACAATTATGTTCTCATCTAGCTTCCTGACTTATGTATCCAGTCTAAGTCTTCCATGACAGCTGGGTATCATCTGTTGCCCAGAGGAGAAACAAAAAGCTGGAAGATTTGAGAAAGGCTCCCAGAAAAAGAACAGGAAAAGGTCACAATCAGAGCATAACAACTTCTGAATTAGGAGAGCTTTTGTATCTAATAGGATGCAAAAGAAAGAGGAAACCCCATCATACTTCTTTTTTATATTACCCAAAATAGATTTTTGCTAGTCTTTCTTGATGAAATGATGTAAGCTCATACAGATGCCAAAATACTAGTCAGTCCAATACCCCAAATCAGGAAACATTGTATTTCCTATTGACCTCTTGTTCAAAACAGTTGAAGCAGATGTTTTAGGCATATGGCACGATCCAGCCAAGAGACAAATTGATAGAAAAAGAGACACACAGATAGATATTGCATGATCCCAACTAGGTTAAACTCTTATATTGGTTGATTTAAGTTGAGCATTTAATTAATTGGAAACTCCCTTTAAATCAATGAGAGTTAATTTTACTTAGATTTTGTCTCTTGTATTTTTTGATTTAAATTTCAGTTAGCCCTATCTAAAGTACTCATTGAATCAATGTGCTAACATAAATGCTGATTAACCATGTTTTTATTGATTCATTGGGTCTATTGAACTTGGTAGTAACAACAGTAAGTAAAATTTATACATGCATACATATCCAATAAAATGCCAGACTATAAGCAAAATTATAAGTTGTGATGCATTAGTTCCAAACTCTGGTTAAAAGGGATTGCTTCCTACCAAGACAAGATGAACCTTAAACATAAAACTGAAGAAGAAGGAAGCCCTTCATGTAATTGTTACACGTTTCATTTTGTTAAAAAAATTAGACGAATTATACAAATTCTTCTCTTTTTTAAGAGGTGAATCTGAGCAATGATAATACAACTGTAATAAGCTCCTTTTTCAAAGCATGATAAATTTGATGAAATAGTTGAAAGCTACCCTAAAACCAATCTTTGTGTCCCTGTGGTTTAAAGCCTGTAAGAATCCTGATGGAGAATGTATCCCAGTAGCATACTCACACCATTACCATAGGGGGTGGAAACAGTTCCTCTACTGCTAGAATGATCCTCAACATGCAAGAATGATCAGTTGCAGTTATTTTCCTAGCTTCTGATCAAGTTCAAAACTGTATTTGTGCATGTTCCAGCCAATCTGGAACATCCAGCAGGGAAGGAACAGCTTCTATACCAATGTAAGGCTGTTGTGTCTCCATTGGATGCTCAATGGCAGCCATAACCATTGAGCTTTTATTTAGTAGCTTTTATTTCATGTCTGGAGCAACTTGAGAAACTGTAAGTCACTTCTGGTGTGAGAGAATTGGCTATATTAATAACTCAAGAATCAGGAAAGGATGAATTTCATATATGTATATTGTAACTTTCAAATAAGTATATCATCTAATCATTCAACAATGTATAAATCATATGGTTCATCTAAAGGCGCATGGAAACAGAGTATCAGCACAACAAACAATCAAATCCGCATTACTCACAGTACCCGTCGGCTGGATAATGTAACATAAAGTCAAGTATATATCACAATGATATTAGTGTCCCGGTGGTGAGATCAATCATCAAAGAAAATTATAATCCTGGGCCCGATGGCCAAACATTGAGTTGAAAATCTAGCAAAGGGTAAATCCAGGGGTACGCAGTGTCGCGGTTCCAATAATCAATGTTGAGTAACTCTGTAGTATAAAGATCAATGGGATGTCCACCTACGGGTATATCCGTGTCCGGCAACCGACCCGTTTCGAATTTCTCTTCGTCAGGGTGGCCCCATATGGGTTGGCATGCAAGCGATAATATTTCTGTAATATAAGCATACTTAATAGTATCCTGAAATAATAGAAGGCAAGTAACATAGGGTAGGAGATTGAACATACACTTACCAATTGTAATAAATGAAAATGCTTAATAGCAACGCTGATATCACAGCATAAGATAATCCACCTCAATGGCGTAGGACCGCAAATTCGGTAAAAGCTCACACTGGGAAGCTGCTTAAGTACTTAATTCGGCGCAAGTTAATTAGAATGCATGTCAGGGAGAGACTTACAGGTTACCTTAAAGCAAAATATCCGTCAAACTTAGAGTCTCGTTGTGACAACCCCTTGTTGACCGGCCTCAGACTGGACAATCTTTCTATATCCAAACTGCTGACCCTCAATGCAAAGGGACCTTGAAGTTACCTCAGCCACTTCCGTCTTATGGCAGGGTAGACTATCTCCTTTATTAACCATTGAACTGCAGAGATTTATAATTTCTCAGTATCCACTTGACCACGCTGCCACCATTTATCTGTCCGACCACTGACCTTGAGGGCCACCACCAATAAAAGAATTAGGAGAGGTGTTTTTCTTTTAAGATGCAAACAATTTATTATGACACAAATGGGTACAAAATCTTGGTTGGTTTTATACTTCCTCCGAGGCACAAACTTATTCTGTTACACAAAACACAATGGGGATATATTATAGGGTTTCCACTAAACCTCTATAAACCCCTGGACTCTTCCAACTTTAACTAGGGTCTCTACACCCATACAACTGGACTGCTCTCTTGCAGACCTTAAGACCAACTAAAATACTGAACTGTTCTCTTACAGTCCTCAGGACCAACTAACTCAAAACAGAACTCCTCCCCTCTCTTGTGGCAGTTGGCTTCCAACCGCTCTTTTCCAACTGTAAATTCAAACCTTGAACATTCTAAAAGCCTCTAGCCCTGGTTGCCATGGCGACAGCTCTTCAAAGCTTCTGCCAAGCCTCCCCTCTGCTTCACCCACAGCAACACTCCATAGAATATTCCCCCGAACCACACAAAACAACATACATTTAACACATGTCACACAACATCTACACACAAACAATCGACATCATTACACTCGTTTAAACCTATTGGCTGTTCACATTTGGTACGGATTATCCAGGACCTTTCGCATTTTAACAACGCAGTGTGGATGTCTGCGTGTGGCGGTATGGAAACATGCTGTAAACCTACAAACTTAAATTCTGGACGCAAATTGTGGACAGTTTTTAAATGCCTGTATAGAAAAGTATCCTCATTGCTAGCTAAAATCAGACTTTTATGTTCACCCATTCATTTTCTCAGTTCACGTTTCGTCATTCCCACATAAAAGTGGGGGCACGGACAAAAAAATAGGTAAACGGATTTTTCCGTGGCACACATAAAAAATTGGTCAAGTTTAATAGTATATGAAGCAGCTGGTATTTCAATTACTTTTAAAGGTGATATGTAATCACACATGGAACAATGGCCGCATTGAAAGGATCCCGCTTTAAAGCTACTACTGGTAGCTATCCGTTTGGTATGATCCGTTTTAATAAGCCAATCTTTAATATTTTCTGTGCGTTTGAACGCAGGCATGGGGAACTTCTCAAGTCCATTAATATCTGATATCAGCGGCCAGTGTTAAGCTCACAATACATATAATTTCTTGGCTTTTAGGAGTGTATTGCATGGGCCATATAAGTCTGTCAATGGGTTTCTTTTGTTTTGTGATTAGTAATTCACTTCTGTCGGTGGCATCCGCTTTAATTTTAGCTTTCTGCAATATATCAGTTGGGTAGCACTTTTTTCTGAAATTCTCTAGCACCCGGGTTGCTTCCTGTTGATAATGTATATCTTGAGTAGAATTTCTTTTAGCTCTGATAAGCATAGAGTATGGCAAATTATTTCTGAGTGCTGGAGGATGAAAACTTTTGTAATGTAACATAGCATTTTTCGATGTAGGTTTTGTGTAGGGTTTCACCCCCCCCCTCAAGTCTCCAACAACATTCGTATGTTTGAGGACATTGTGCTACAGGAGGCCCTTACCATCATTAAGGACCCTCTACCCAATCATGATCGCAATCTGACCAAATCTGAGATTGATGTTCTGCGGGCCTTAGGTAATAATCCGGATTTAATCATAGAACCCGCAGATAAAGGAGGGGGTCTCGTAGTGTTGAACACCAGGGATTACCTACATGAGGCATACCGCCAACTTCATGACCTTAAGTACTACAAACCTCTCAGCAAAGACCCTACCTCTTCTTATCGCTCTACAGTCCACAATACCATCCATTATGGCGAGATGATGGGTTATATCAACAAGCAGCAGTCCCAGTTCCTGATCAACCACCATCCCCGTATACCAGTCCTATATTTACTACCTAAGACTCATAAAAATACCCACCCTGTTCCTGGCCGTCCAATTGTTTCCTGTAGCGGGGGACTTTTACAACCCCTCGCTTTGTACCTGGACTCGCTGTTGCAACCCAAAGTACAATCCAAGCCGGCCTACATACGGGACACTAGGGATCTTATTTGTAAAATGGAACATCTACCTGTTGACACTGGTGACCTTTTAGTGGTGTGTGACGTAGGGGCCTTATATACTAACGTCCCTCTCGAGGATGCGAGACTTGTACTTTTGGACACTTTTGATCAACTGCAACCTATGTCCCAGAATATACCACTTACATCTTTTCTTATGGACCTGATGGATTGTTCTTTAGACTACAACTACTTTATGTTCAATCATGACTTCTTTTTGCAGATTTGGGGCGTGGCCATGGGGAGTCCCATCGGGCCGACGGTCACCAACCTCTATATGGACTCCTTGGAACAAGCCCAAATCTTTGGCCCTACACCCCACCCACTGGCAGCGTACATTAAATTCTATGGCCGATACATTGATGACGTGATATTACTTGTGAGGAAGGATACACCTATGGAACGTTTCCAATCTTGGATGAACTCATGGGCTGAATCTATTCACTTTTCTTTCTGTCAGTGATGTGTCCGTGAACTTTTTGGACCTTAACATCTACATCCATAATAACGAGCTACAGATGAAATGCTACCACAAACCCACTGACAAGAACGCCCTTTTGCACTTTAAGAGCTTCCACAGTCATCCTCTCAAACAGAACCTCCCGTTCTCACAATTACTCCGATTGAAACGTAACTCCTCCAGTGCCTCTGATTTCCACCTTGAAGCTTCCTCGTTACTCAACGAACTTAGGGTAAGGGGCTACCCTGACCACGTCCTCCACTCTGCATATGCCCGGGCACAACGGGTACCCAGGTCCCAGCTGCTTGTTCACTCCTCTCCCAAGAACACTAAGGACCGCCTCGTGTGGCCGCTTACCCTTACCATGAACTCTCCCCGCCTTAAGAAGATCATGTGCAGATATTGGCCCATCCTCAGGGATATTCCAGGATTATCCAAACCCCCCATAATTGCGCATAAGCGAACTCAAAACATACGTGACTTGGTTGTGCATTCCGACATACGCACCCCCTGCCTGAGGAGCAACTTTACCCCTAAGACACACCGATGCGGCAATTGCGCGCAGTGCGACTTTGTTTTCCCCGGCAAACAGATCTACATTCCAGGAACGGGCCGCGAGATTGTATTCAAGGACTTTTTCACGTGCAAATCCGAATCCTGTGTCTATGGACTCCAATGCCCATGTGGCTTGGTCTACATAGGCATGACCTGACGGACGATGGGAGTTAGAGTCTCGGAACACCGCTCGAGAATTAGGAACTTATCGGAGGAATCTCCTCTTTACCATCACTTTAAATCAGCCGCGCACGGCCCTGACAGCCTCCGTTTCTTTGGGATTGAGAAGGTCAAAGTTCCCCCCCATGCTGATGTTGATTACCACCTCCGCCGAAGTGAAACCTGTTGGATCCTTAATCTTAATTGCGAATTTCCCGCCGGGTTAAATGAAAAGGTCCGTATTAACTACCTGCTCCGCTAATGAGCTATTCCACCTGTTGCGCTTTCCCCTTACATCCTACTTAAATCCTGTTTTACCTTGGGCTCTCTGCTACACGCCCTGGACTCTGCTATGGAGTGATTTCCTCTTGTTGGGTGAGAGTCCTCCTGCCCACCTTATTGCATTATTTTCGCTATTATTATGTTGCATTACCAGATTAGCATAATGGCTATTATATCTTGTATGAATCTTGTGTTTATTATGTACTCTGTTCAAACATATTGGATAACCTCTGGTTGCATTTTGGATACTATGTGTCCTCATTGTGTACTTGTTTCACCATTATTATGATTCTGAGATATATATATATATATATATATATATATATATATATATATTACTTTAGGCAAGTCCAGCCATGACCATGATTACCTCCTGATGGGACAATTCTGGCCTTGAGAAAGACCCATACTGGGTCGAAACGAGTGTTGGATCCTTTACAAACGTCTCCTCGTCGGCCCTCATACCAGCCTACTCAGTGGATTACAAATACACCCGTTTTGGGTTGTTTCAACTTGGATTTCCTTTTTCCACCCCGTGGGCTTATTTCCATCTTTGGTTCTCCATTTGGATGTGTTGAATTTGGGACATGGACTAACCTCTTGGGTATTTACCCATTCCTTGATTTGGACACACTATTAGCGCATTGGCGCATCACTTATTTCTCATATGTTTATAGCCCAGTGTGGCTTTTTGATGACTATGTTCCTTTACATATAAACTGTTCTATGACTAACTGACTACGTGTCTGTATCCTCCTTCTTGTTCACAATGACAGAGGAAGCTCATATACGCTCTCCCTGGATTGAAACCTCCAACCTCTCAGTCTTCAGTCTTGCCGCCACAAGGATTTAACCCATTGCGCCATTAGTAATTGAGTGAATGGAGTTCACTGTCTGCACTTGTGTGATGAGTGCAACAATATTACACAGGGAAGTATAAAATACCTCCTTGCACAACATCAGTTAAAGTACATATTCTAACATAGATGTAGGATTTTACGAACGAGATAGAAATCCTGTGTAGCCTCAGATTCAATCATCCATGACTTAAAATATTTTAAACACCTATAGAGCAAATTTGATTTTGTCATTTTTGTATGAGGGAAACCACTATATTATATCATTGCATATAATGAAACTTGTGCATCCACAGATTTTGGTACCCAGACTGAGTCCTAGAACTTGCAGCAGATACCAGCAGATATCCTATCATGTATAATATGCATAAGTAACCCAGTATGTGAAAAATAAACCCTCTATTCAGGTCTATAGACTCAAATATTCTCTGTAACCCTACAGTACTTGAATCAGTCATTTTGTCACAAAACGGAGCTCCTTTATAAAACAAACCCCCCAAAATTGTTTACTTAATGTTGTTTTAATGCTATTGTATTGTATGTTTTTATCTTATTATTATAATTGTAATTTATTGCAGCATCGAATCGTTGCCTTTGTTAGCCGCTCCGAGTCCTCCTGCAGGGGTGAGAAGAGCGGGGTAAAAATGTTGCAAATAAATAATAAATAAATAAAAATCTAGAGCCAATCTGGAGTATTTATCCAAGGGAGCTATGTGGACTTGGGAATTTCTTGATAAAACAGTTACCAAGGACATACAGAGAGGTAAAATTGCATGCAATAGTTGCACCCTAGATTTCCAAGTCCTGGTGGATTGCGCTTTTAGAATCACATGTATGGAACAGTACAGGGGAAAATAACCAACTATTACTCTGCAAATGTTGGAAAGTTTTTCAAAGAGAACTCAGTGAGATCACAGTGCTTTGTTTTCTAGAGAACACTAATAAGCTTCTTTAACAAAATGTTTCCCTTCAGACTTTCTGCTTAATGCATGAAGGTCTGAGATTACAGATGCCCTGGAGGGATAACGATAGTATGATAGACTTTGTTGCACCATCTAAATGTTTTCTGATAAGATAGTGGCAAATACCTGGCTGTCTCTAAAGCTGATCATTTGATACTGGTTCTGGTTTCCAAATTGTTTGTGTTACTCATTTATTTAAAATTTTATGGGGAAAATGTAACCTGCTGAAATATGCAGTCCATATTTCTCAGAATGGCAAAAGCTTTAATATCCTTTTGCCATAACCCTTTGCGTCGAGCCAACCTTTTGGAGTGTCAGTGCAGTGTGTGCTTTTTCAAAATCATATTTAATTTAATAACTTTGCTCTTAAGCTCAGTATTATCAGTTAACTGAATCCAATTACTGCTGTTTCATCCACCAAAACCAAGAATTTTGCCGTAATAATTTATAGCTAACTTGAAGTGTGGTAATTGGAGAATCTGAGTATGGAACTCATTTCTTCAGGAGCTGAGTGAGAATGACCATGGATTTTACCACCCATTAAATTTAAGTGCATCAAATAAAAGTTTAAAATATACAGTCTCAAACCTGCAACAGAATTTGTAAGTGAAGAAGAAAAAGCAAATCCTTGCTTATTTTATTTAATATCCTAAATGTTTCATAGACGTCATGGAGCACTAGGTGAAATGTTTCAGCAAAAGGTCATGATTTTTTTCACATGTCCGATCGAAACCTCTAAATGTACTCTCTCCTGCAGCCCTCTTAGGGTTCATCTACATTGTAGAATGAATGAAGCTTGACATGTCTTTAACTACCATGGTTCAATGCTATGGAATTATGGGAGTTATAGTTTTACAAGACTTTTTACCTCCTTTGCCAAAGAGTTCTGGTGCCTCAGCAATCTACAAAGTACAGTATTCCGTGACATTGAGCCATGGCATTTAATAATATAATACAATATAATAATATACTTTATTTATATTCTGCTTTATCTTACCAAAGGGGACTCAGAACGGATTACAGAATACATATATGACAAACATTCAGTACCGTTATACAACTAACAACAAAGCCAATACATAGACGGAGGCAAAGGCTTACTTCTTTTTCGTCTCTGGCATCTGGAGGCTTTGTTCAACTCTGGCCATGGGGATGTGCTGGTGTTCCATTTTCCATGCTAAAGAGCCTATTGTCCATGGACACCTTCCTGATCGAATTAAAGTGATTTTAAAGTGCAATGATTCTACAGTGTAGATGTACCCTGAGACCGCTGTGAAGAGAGTATGTAAATATTCCATATAGTGCAATACCCATTACATTATAGATAAAGGGATATATTCTCACATACCTCTCAATACTGATAGCAATGTGTCACCTTACAAATAATCTGTGTCACAGTGTAACATTTTTCTTTGATCAGGTTTCAAATGAACTGATATGTGTGATTCTTTGATTGGTCAGTAAAATTGTTGATAATAATACTGCTTGCAAAATCTCCTAATTTCCACCATTCAAAGAAAAATGCAGGACAATAATTTCTTCAGGTTCCTCAATATTGCTATTACTTTCTTATCCTCTACACCCGTGATTCCCAAAGTGGGTGCTACCGCCCCCCTGGTGGGTGCTGCAGCGATCCAGGGGGACAGTGATGGCCACAGGTGCATTTTTTGTATTACTTTTTTGTATTACCTTTCTATTCTAAGTTTAATAAATAGTTTCATAATTTCAAACTTCAATGTTTCCAATTTACACCTTTCTTTACTATATTTTACGAAAAAGGTAGAAACATTAATACATATATCTTTATTTGTAATTACTATTTAAAAAATTTAAAATTAATTTCTAAGGGGGTGCTGAGTAATATTTTTTCTGGAAAGGAGGCGGTAGGCCAAATAAGTTTGGAAACCACTGCTCTACACTATTAATAATACAATTTTTGGAAACACATCATATCATTGAACACATTTGTTATATCTTTGAGGACCCTGATGTGTGTTGAGAATGTAGCTACGTCTATGAATCCAGTGCCAGAGAGCAAACGTTTGTTGAGCTTTTTCTAATTCAACTCAACCATTTAAAACCAAAGCTTCTAATTTACGACAGTGCTTGTTAATTTGCAACATTGAACTTGCAGGATTTAAGTAAACATCACACTTCTAGATGACAGATAGTTAAACAATGAAATAAAATAAAATAAAAAAATCACTGTGTCTAGAGCTTTCAAAAAGCTTTCATGCTTCAAAACCAAACCAGATTCACACAGCCACCAAATTGTTCACATTCATGGCCTCTCCATGATAATATCAAGGGAAGCACTTTGGAATTTTCACACAGAAGTTTCTTCCAGGCTTATGTCCACTAATCTATCTCCAAAACAGAGAAAACAGTAATAAATAAGGAAGCTTCCAAAAGAAGCTATGTGTAGAAATGTATAAGTGCAAAAATATGCAAATTTGTTTTTATTTATTTATTTATTTTATTTGTCATGTTTCTATACCGCCCCTCTCAGCCCGAAGGCGACTCGGGACAGTTCACACAGGCAGTCTCTGCCCTCAATACAACACAAACAACAAGGCAAAACCCCCCAAAACCATATAATAACAAATTAACAATTAAAAACATACAGTCTCAGCGTCATATTGAAATCAGTTTCCATCGCATCGTCGTCATTCCATATATCTCATTAAGCCTTATATTTCATCAGCAAATGCCTGCTCAAATAGCCAGGTCTTGACTTTCTTGCGAAATGTCAGGAGGGAGGGGGCTGATCTGATGTCTTTAGGGAGGGCGTTCCAAAGCCGAGGAGACACCACTGAAAAGGCCTGTCTCTCGTCCCCGCCAGTCGCGCCTGCGAAGAAGGCAGGACTGAGAGCAGGGCCTCTCCAGATGATCTTAAACATCTCGATGGTTCATAGGGAGAGATGCATTCGGACAGGTAAGTTGGACCCGAACCGTTTAGGGCTTTAAAGGCTAAAGCCAGCACTTTTGGAACTCATCGTGTTCCTCTGCTGTGCAGATGGTTTTTCAGCAACTTGTTTTTATTTTAACCTCATCAATTTATCTTCTGGAAATAGGTGGTGAGTGTTTTTTTGCAATATTCAGCATGCCAAGCATTTTATGTTGGGCTTCTTCAGAACCTGATGTGCCCATGACATGTTTGCAACATTGTCAATGTGACCTATTTCCCCAAAGGGATCACATAATCAAAGTGATGTTTAGTAGGGCTGTTTCCGAATTTAAAAAAGTGCTTCAAAAGTCGATTCGGATGTTGATTGCGATTTAGCTTCAGATGTGATAGACTTCCGATTTTTTTGGGAAAAAATTCGGAATTGATTCGGAAGTATTTCCAAAATTCGGAAGTCTTCAGAAGTCTTCAAAAATGGCATCTGCTTTCAAAAATGGGCAAAAAAATCAGCAGAAGGGAGAGTCAGCTGTTAGCCATCAGCCAATGAGCAATCAGCAAGAAAATTTGGAAATTCGGAATTTGGAATTCCCGTTGGGAGGGCTGCTCTCGAAATTGCTTCAAAAGTTGGAAGTAGGCAAAAAAACTTCCGAAATTCAGAAGTATCTGAAATTCGGAAACAGTCCTAATGTTTAGCTATGACTTTATGGAATTTTAGTGTTATTATTATGTTAATTTATACCCCATTTTTTTCTCTCCACAAAGGAGGCTCAAAGAGTATTATATTAAAAGCATTTCAATACAATATTATATTGTAATACAATATGGAAGAGAACAAACAGTTGCTTACATTTGGAGAACATGCTTAGAATAAATGTTTATTGCTTTAGAAATGTAATCTGTTCACTACTGTGTCAGGCTCCCAAGGTCCAGCTACACTGCAAAATTAATGCATAGTACCACTTTAACTTACATGGCTTAATGCTATGAAATCATGGAAGTTGGAGTTTGAGAAGATCTTTTCCTATTTCTGCCAAAGAGTACTTGTGTGTCTTGCCAAACAACAAATCCCAGGATTTCATAGCATCCAGCCATGGCAGTTAAAGTACTGTCATCTATCTGGCCTAAATGCTCAGCATATATATGCCCTATATTTCTTCTAAAAGGTAGCAATGACTAATTTCAGCAATTTCTTCCTGGTGCTAGAAAGTCTTTGAAAAATGCAGAGCTTTTGATGGGTATTCAGAATTTGGGACTTATTCTGTGCAAAATTCACATATGATTGTCTCGCACAGAAAACAAAAAATTCTGCATTCAAAATGGCATTTTCTGCACAGAAAACAAAATTTAGTGTACGGAAAATAATATTTATTACAAAAATATTAAGTCATACATAGAAACTGCTGTTTTCTGCACAGAGATTTTTGTGTGCAGAAATTAATATTTCTGCATTGAAATATTATTTTTCTCACAGAAAATACTGTTTCCTGTGCAGAATGTACTTTTTGTGTGCTGAAAAACTGCATATACCTTTTGTGTAGAAAAAGTCCTGCACTGCAAAAAATTCTTGTCAATCCAGGACTCTTCTCATCAGAGTTTCTCAATACTCAAAAATATGCCTTGTGACTATTTTAAAAATATGTTCAAATATTCTTATCATCATGAGATGCTATGACCCATGTCACCAGAAAGCATAACAGTTGTAGTATCCATACCATATCTGAAAGAATATACACCCCAATAGCTGAAGTTGCATTTAGAATCCCCAAAGCTATGAAACTGAACCTTGTCATTGACTTTAGAAAGAAAACAGACAGATATCAAGTGAAGATCTGGATCAAGTTTGGGAACTGGGATTGCAAAAAGGCTTTAGGGATTCCATCTTTTACTTATTTGTTATACAGTATAATACATATTTAAGGCTTTTATTTTCTACAAATGTTAATAATTGTTGATATTTGAGATGGCAGGGCAAATTGGCAGAGGAGTTCCATCATAACTAGATCCCGAGAAATCAAAAACATGACTGGGTTTTTAAGAAGTCAGAAAACTATGGCTCGATGTATTTTTAAATGCTGCAGGCTGCTTTGAATCCTGTGCTAGGAGAAAGATGAGACATGAATAATATTTAAGATCTTCTGGGGAGGCCCTGCTCTTGGTCCTGCCATCCTCAAAGATGCGGCTAGTGGGGACGAGAGTTAGGGCCTTCTCAGCGGTGGCCACTCAGCTCTGAAATGCCCTCCCCAGGGATATTAGATCGGCCCCACCCTCTTAACATTTTGTAAAAAAGTTAAGACCTGGTTATTTGAACAGGCATTTCCTGAAGTATAGCTGTTAACTCTGTTCTCAGAATGGCTGGACAATGCGACTGGATGATGATTTGGAAAGGAAATGCAGAGGATTTATGGTTTTATTATATTTTTATACTGTAATTGAAATTTTTAGCTATGTTTAATTGTCTTATCTGTTTTTATACTGTTCGGGCATCGAATTGTGCTGCTATGTAAACCACCATGAGTCATCCTTGGGCTGAGAATGGCGAAATAATAATAATACACTTTATTTATATTCTGCTCTTCTCATCCCGAAGGGGACTCAGAGCAGATTACATCACACATATGGCAGACAGTCCCTGCCGGTTCCACATACAATTACATACAATTACATACAACATATAACAAGTACAATTTTAGAAGGACTTGTCTTCAGGCTGCGTCACGGGGTGCGTCACAGGGTGTGATTGCATCATTACGTCACAAGGGGGTGCCGTTGCTTCATCCTCATGACGGAGAGTCTCTGTTTCCCGAATTCCACCTTCTGACAGCTGATCTTACTTAATTTTAGGCATTGTAAGTCCTTCTTTGAAAAAATCCTTCCCCGCTTGGCGGGTCCCAGTTTTATCTAATCACAGCTGAGCTGTTCTCAAACTGTTGGGTGAACAGTGGACAGGGCTCACAGCTGGGTGTCCAGGCCAGCCAGGGATTCGAACATGCAACCTTCAGATTGCCAGCACAGCTGTTGTTACCATTGTGCTATCTCTCCGATATAGAAATATAATTGAGAGAAAGGTGGGGGAGTGAGCTTGCCATTTTTAAGCTTAGTTCACCAATTATGAACAGCCAGGATCTTAATTTTTCATAATCATAATTATTCATTTACATCATGGACTACAACATTGGAGACCAAGATTTGAATCCTAAGCCATGGAAACCTACTGGATGACCTTAGGCAAATTACACTCTCACCCTCAGATGAAGGCAAAGGCCAAAACCCTCTGTACAAAATCTTGCCAAGAAAACCTCATGATAGGTTTACCTTAGATGACCATACGCGGAAAGCAACTTGAAGGTCTATCGCAATAACAACAACAATCACAACATTATCCTTCATCAATGATTAGTTCCAACTAAAAAGATCCATAACTAAAGAACAAGACTGAGCAACCATTGCCCTGAGTTCAAATGCTGTTTTAAAAAGAATGGGTGTCATTTGGCCATCCCTAAAGTTCATAGCTATGTACAATAGAGCAGTGTTTCTCAACCAGTGAGCCGGGACACACTAGTGTGCCGTGAGCAATCATTAGGTGTGCCGTGGGAAATTATAACCTTCAGGAAGGGGGGGGGAGTCTAGTGTGTTGAAGTATAAAAACCCTTAGAAACCTACCTCGATAAAGGCACAAAATTACAAACACCCCCCCTCCCCACCGGTTGTCTATTTGGTCTCTCCCTCTCCATGCATTGGGAAGGCCCGCCTCCCTTTCCCCAAATAGAGACCTCCTCATGTCTCCTGGGGGTTCTGTGTGGGAAGTTTAGCCCAGTTCTATCATTGGTGGGGTTCAGAATGCTCTTTGATTGTAGGGGAACTATAAACCCAGCAACGACAACTCCCAAATGTCAAGGTCTATTTCCCCTGAACTCCATCTGCATTCATATTTGGGCATATTGAGTAATCATGCCAAGTTTGGTCCTGATCCAACATTGTTTGAGTCCACAGTGCTCTCTGGATATAGGTGAACTACAACTCCAAAACTCAAGGTCAATGCCCACCAAACTCTTATAGCATTTTCTCTTGGTTATGGGAGTTCTGTGTGGGAAGTTTGTGTCTTTCTGCCATTCCTGCCAGGATATCTATGTTAAGTTCATTGAAACAGGCCCAGGTTTCACACTGAGTGCACAAATACATTTTAAAAACATATTAACTATATGTATTACTGTGTTAGAGTGTCATTTTGTGTCATTTTGGTTGGTGGTGTGCCCCAGGATTTTGCAAATGTAAAAAGTGTGCTGCGGCTCAAAAAAGGTTGGGAAACACTGCAATAGAGCTTGATATGTGTAGATTCGTATTTGTAGATGATTTTCTTAAAATCTCACTGATGTTTCTGTGAAATAGAAGTACTACTGGTTGACACAGAAAGTGACAACAGCCATTTAAATTTTCTCAATTTTTGGATTAATGTGAAATATCTTATTGACTTTAGTGGCTGTTTGCCTAAGGAAGAACTCTCGGATAAGAGTTTAGAAATTATAAGAAGCTGGGAAAGGTGCCACTGCCATTGACAAAGAAAGGGGGACATGATCCAAAAAGAAAAAGGCAGCTTTAGGGTTCTGAATCTGTTTTGTTTTATTCATACTTTGAAGCTCCTATTCCCTTCCCACAGAGACATACCATAATGAAATCCCAGGTTTAAAATGCCTTGATATAACCAAAAGCTTATGGACATATTAGGGGGATTTTGTGGCTGCCATTAGAATCTATCAGAGAAATCTTGTGGCCTAAAACATTGAGGCAGAGCCTCCTTTTCTTTGCCCCCTTGTAACATTTTCACTGTTTACTTAAAGATAGTCTGCTATTGTTCAGATTCTTGGGATGGGAAACCTACCCAGCATGATTGTTCATGCTAGGTTGGTTCAGATAATATTGGCAATAGTTGAACTGTAAGGGTCTAATTATTTGGTTAGGACTCAGGAGATTAGAGTTTGAATCCCTGCTTAGCAATGGAAACCACTTGGTCATAAAGGGAAATCACACTTTCTCAGAAGACGGTTAGGGCAAACCTCATTGGAAGAAATCCTGCCCAAAGAACCCCAGGAGAGGGTCACCATAAGTCTGATTGAATATAGAATCATTAACAACAAAAGCAAACTAAATAATCATCAGGAAAGTGCTTATTTTAAATAGCCCAATGTTCACATCAATCCTCTCCCCTAACAAATTTCTTCCAGATCTGTCAGGGCCCATCCAGACAGGGCCCAAAATGCATGAGCTTTTACTAGAGGTATCCAAATGATGTAAAATTGAATTAATTCAAAACAAAGCAGGAAAAGCCTGTTTTGTTCCAAATTAATTTGATACCTGGTAAGACCCAGATCTTTGATAAGACCCAGGGCCGGTCCCAGCGATTCCACAACCTACGCGGTCACGTAGGGCGTCACCGGCTTGAGGGGCACCACCGGCTGGGAGGGGCACCGCCGCGCCACTCCGCGCCCCTCACCGCCGCCGCACTGCCCTGCACCGGCGGCTGCGCATGCGCACTCGCTCCCAAGCACGCTGGCTCCAAAGCGGCAGGCGCGCTTGGAAGCGAGTGCGCGTGCGTGATGTTCACGCATGCGCAGAAACGCCTGTAGGTGCTTTGGTGCGTGCGCTGCTGCTGGGCGGCGCAGGGCAGTGCGGCGCGGGTGGGGCGCGGAGGCACGCGCGAGAAAGGTGCGCCGGGAGGTGTGCCGCGGCCGATGGGGCCGGTTGCGGCGGCGTGGCGGCGGCGTGGCGGCGGCGTGGCGGCGGCGTGGCGGCGGCGGTGTGGACATGGCGGCGGCGTGGCCGGGCGGCGGCGGTGAGTGACGTGGCGGCGGGCGGGGGCGACAAAATTTTCTTTGCATACCCCCCCCCCAGTAGGTCGGACCGCCCCTGATAAGACCCAAGACTTTCCAGGTATGGCCCAGTGTGGATTGGGCTTCCTGCTGTCTGGAAGCGCCTTCTGATTGCATCCCTCATGCTGACAGTGGATGGCAACGGTTGTAGTGTAACATAGGAGAACAAAGTTGAAGAAATTGCATCATGTTTAGATGTCATTTCATCCTGTCCACTTAGTCAACTTTATCAGGACGCCATCAAAGAAAACAATTGCCAACTCACATTTTTCAAATTATGCTTTCAGAATATCTTGGGGGTAGTTTCTACAAAGTGCTATAGTGTAATGTCTTTGTACTTGTGGCCAAGGAGAATATTAAATATTATGTCCTACCCTCCCGTTTTATAAAAATATTAGGTTAATTTATTAGTCATTTCACAGACTAAGTAATAACAATTCAATTAAAATTTGTAAAAAGCTATTAAAGATAATTCAGCACTCCCTAGCTGATTTATGTTTTAAAAAACTGTATGAATCAAAAAGTTTTGGCTTGCCATTGGAAGGCCAACAAGGAGGAGGTTGTTCTGGCTTTGCTGGTAATTGTCCCTCAATTCCAAAATTGAGGAACAATCACCAAGAAATTCCTCTCTTGTGTCCCCAAGAGAGAAGAGGCATCAAAGAATCTAAATGCTACCTTAAATGTAGCTTATACTTAGACATTTTGATCATAAAAGCTGCTTAGTCCAACAAATGTGGACCTTTCATTGCTCCAGAGTAGGCATGGGCAAAATATTTTGCTTTGGGGCTACATTGTGGGTATGGCCAGAAGGGCTGGGCCAGGTTGGAAGGAAGACAGCCAGGCTCATGCTGGGCAGTGCTCCAGAGGGCTCCAAGCTGCTGCGTGCCTTCCTCCCCCATTTTTCGGCATAAGGATGTGGTGGGCTGCTGTGTCTTTATGCCAAGGGAAAATGAAGAGAGTCTGAGGTATGTGCTCAAGGGGCCACATCCGGCCCCTGGGCCTTACTTTGCCCATGACTGCTGCAGAGCCTATTTTGTGTTGCTGAATTCACAACCAGGCATAAGGATAACTTTATCTGTTAGGTAAATTAATATTGTCTCACCTAATTAATAAGAGCATTAGCTGTATTTTAATGCCATTAAGAAAACACGCACCTCCAATTGCAACTGCTTTAAACACAAATATGTAAGGATAAACATTTTATACAATCCAGAAATGATATATATGAACTAGCCAATACACAAAGGTGGAGTAGGAAGACCTCGGTTTTCCTTGTTCCCAAGGGAAAAAACCCCAAAGTTATGCTGTTGATTATACTTTCCCTGTTGTCCCAATGTCATTCAGAAGACATTCACATTGGCCTGTGGTTAGGAACAAATGATTTAATATTGGGCTACAATACCCTGGCAGTAGTGGTAGGAATTGCAGGATGAAAGTGTGGTACAAATGAAATTCCATTCCAGCCTCCTGGAGGGAACAGAGATTCCTTCAACCTGGAGTCTGCTCCCCTCTATATCCTCCCCAACTGAGTTTAGAAAATCCCATTAGAATCTACATTCCACATTCCACAAAGATATCAAAGTGATATTAATACATTCTTCACGTAGTTACGGAAAGAATAACAGGCTAGAGAGGAACAGTCATATTTATTGCCTTTCAAAAAGGAGACACAAGATTATAACAGAAAGCAAACATGAGCAAAGTTATCTGAAAATAGAGATGCAGCATTGGAACGTTTTCCAGTTTGAGCCAGCAAAGCTTTGCATAGTTTTTTTTAAACTCAGTGTGCCATACAGAGCACATACTTAGGTTGATCAAGGCCACAGTGGCAGATCCAGAAAAGCTGCCTATTTCTAAATCATCCAGAAGTATAATGAAAATGAAGGGACTTCACACCAGAAGGAGATCTGTTGTAAGTAACATGATGGCATGACTCTCATTTTTATCTTCTGCATTCAGTGATATATGATTATTCTGATAAAGATGAGCATGAAGTCACGTGTTCTACTGTCGTCATTGTTGTTATGTGCCTTCAAGTTGACTCTGGCTTATGATGACTCTATAATAGGAGGTTTGCCATCACCTTTGTTTCACACTGAGATAATGTGACCTGCCCAAGCTCAGCTAGTGAGTTTCCATGGCTGAGACAATATTTGAATCCATGTCTCTTAGAATTCTCATCCAATACTGAAATCACTACACCATGCTGGTTCTTCAATTACAAAGGTATTTTTATCTGTGTGGTCTTTTTTTGCAAGCATAAATGAACAAGAAAGGCTTTTCTTGTTGTTGTTATTGTTTTTGTTTGTTTTTAAACACGTACAATGCAAATGATTTTAAAATCACAGGACAATTTAGTAGCACATCTCTGAAAATAGATGAACAAGCAAGGCATGGAAAATAGAATGTCCCCCATGAGCAATGGCTAGGAAGGAACAGATGTTAGTTGCCCAATTTTTATTTATTTTTATACATATTTGTGATGTACTAGGGTAGAAATGGAAATAACCTGGGTGCCCAGGTGTTGGGAAGGCATTCCCAGAATTCTTCACAACTGGTCGTGATGATTAGAAGCCCTTCCACACAGCCATATGACCCAAAATATCAAGGCAGAAAATTCCCACAATATCTGTTTTGAACTGGGTTATCTGAGTCCACACTGCCATATATTCCAGTTCAAAGCAGAAAATGTGGGATTTTATTCAGCTGTGTGGAAGGGGTCTAGGACTGCATAGAGTAGCAAGGAATCCTAACATCTGTATGACTATATTATTACTCTCTGTTGTTCAGAGAGATTTACAAATAGGCTAGAATCAGTGTAACAAAATACAGTACAGTCCTTATAGCCATATCCTGCGCTTACAGTCGAAACTGGTCATTGTGAATAGCAAACCCTACTGAACTTGAACATGTACTGAAAGTTACCATAGAGCAGTGGTTCTCAACTTTCCTAATGCCATGATCCCTTAATACAGTTCCTCATTTTGTAGTGACCCCCAACCATAAAATTATTTTTGTTGCTACCTCATAACTGTAATTTTGTTACTGTTATGAATTGTAATGTAAATATCTGATATGCAGGATGTATTTTAATTCACTGGCCCAAATTTGGCACAAATACCCGGTATGCCCAAATTTGAATACTGGTGGGGTGGAGGGTTGGATTTTGGGTTGGATTTTGTCACTTGGAAGTTGTAGTTGCTGGGATTTATAGTTAACCTACAATCAAAGAGCATTCGGAACTCCACTAACAATGGAATTGAACCAAACTTGACACACAGAAATCCCATGACCAACAGAAAATACTGAAGGGCTTGATGGGCATTGACCTTGAGTTTGGAGTTGTAGTTCACTTACATCTAGAGAGCACTGTGGACTCAAACAATATGCACAAAATGTGAACCCTGGTGGAGTTTGGGGAAAATAGACCTTTACATTTGGGAGTTGTTGCTGGGATTTATAGTTCACCTATAATCAAAGAGCCCCTTGAACCCCACCAATGATAGAATTAGGCCAGACTTCTCACAGAGAACCCCCATGACCAACAGATAATACGGTGTTTTCTGATGGCCTTTGGTGACCCCTCTAAAAAAACCCATTGTGATCCCCCAGGGGTCCCGATTCCCAGGTTGATAAACACTACCATAGAGTCACTCCAGAAAATTGTCTAGAACACTACTGCCTTTATTTTGGTGTTTTGATGCAGGTGGATAGAAGAGCATCTATAAACCTGGAGGAGAATTTTTTTAAAAACCAAGGACTTATTGGTGATTGTAGATGTTTGGGAGAACTGGAAGCTAGAAATAATCTTGTTTCTCTGGTCTTCTTCAGAATATCAGCTCAGATGTTTGTCTTGCAAGCAATGTGCCTTCTGTTAAGGAAGAATTCAAGAATGCTATAACTCACTTTTCCCTTGTAAGCAAAACGCTCTGTGAATCTTAAATTACATTTTCCCTTGTTCTGGATTCCTTCATTTTGAGAAACAATTGCCTTGAAATTTAATTCAAATGTATGTCAATTCAGGCAAAAAAAAAACCCATTAAAATACGTTCAGCCATTTAATTTAATTATTCCTCTCTAGTAGAGTTACAATCCCACTCTAAAGTATATATCTGAAAAATTAAACAGCATGTTGATTCCAAGGAAGAAAGAATGAAAGAAAGAAAGAAGGAAAATAATTAAAGATAGATCGGTACTTGCACATTCATGTATCTTTAAATGCTCATGGGTATATAGGGGCTGAGAGAGAAAGAGGGAGAGAATATTTGGATCACAATTTGCTTTTTCATTTGGAGCACTTTTCCTACAATTCAAATTCATACATTACTGAAAAGCATCAGGCTTCAGTGATACAGAGCATTAACCAAATTTGCATGGCTCCATATGTTTGACTACACAGTAATGATAGATTAAAAATTCCAAAGTAAGAGCCAGAACAGACATGCCAAGCTTTGAATTTAAACTCTACTTTTTGATTTTTTAAAAAAATATGCAAATAGCATCCCACCAGGAGAGGTGCTGATAATTATCTGCATTGCACTAGGCTGGGAAGAGGAGTCTGATGACGTCCTCTCCCACAGAGATTCTGACAAGAATTGTTCCTCATACTCAGTGATACATTTACCACATTTTAGAGGCACTGTTCCATTAAGTGATTCAAAAGGTCTGTTTGTTATAGCACATGGTTTTTCCTTGCATGTGATTTTTTTAAAAAAATCTTCTGCTGAATGTCCTTTAGAAGATAAAAAAATTGCAAATTTGAATCCTGAGAATTTAAAGCACACTCAAAAGAAGATTAAGAAAATCGCATGCTTTTAAAAATCACTCAATGCTTAAACCACTACATCATGCTGCGCCATTCAATAAGTCTGCTGTAGTTCCCTGCTAATCAAATTTAGGTCTGGATATACAGTCCTAAATTTAATTAGCCAAGAACTGCAGCAGACTTACTGCATCAATAGAACATAAATAAATGTTACTCTAGCACCTACTAGATAGCTCCACTGCTATCACAGTGAGAAGGGCATTTAGAAAGGTAGGCTTGTATGTCCAAATCTAAATTAAATTAATAAGGAACTACAATAGACTTATTGAATGACATAGCAGAGTACAGAGCTTTAATAATGACTATGGCTCTAGAGCATATGGTTTGATTCCCTGCTTAATTATGGAAACCCATTTGGTGATCTTCAAGAAGTCACATTCTCTTCAGTGTCAGAGAAAGAAAATAAAGATTTTACTTGAAATCACTACAATTCGTATGGTCTTTGTCAAGCTTGTGAACTGCTCCGAGCCCTCGGGGAGTGGCGGTAATAGAAGTTTGAAATAATAAATAAATAAATAAATTCAGAAATCACTTCAATGCATACAAGAACTGCATTGGCCCAATATAATGAGATGTTAGCATCAAGGAACCCAGAATGCATCATTTCCTTTATTTGCACTTTTAAGAAGGGCCTTATGTAAGATTATGCCACCGCCACCATAGCTCACAACTTCATTAGGGCACACAAGCCTCTCCCCCATGACAAGGGGCACCTAACACCCTGCAGAGCTGTTTGGGTTGAAAGTCAGCCTGAAGAAAATGGAAGTTCTCTACCAGCCCGCACCACAGGAAGAACAAGATTGATAAAGAGATAGATCACAGATTAGCAAAGGCATATAGTGCATTTGGAAGCCTTCACAAAATAACAACAAACAGTAACAAACACCTGAAGCAAAGCACAAAAATCAGTGTGTACAGACTGAGCTATCATACTGTCTATTCTGTCCACACCCTTGTGTTTTATGTATTCAAACTGTTTTATGTGTATTTTATTGTTTTTATGTAAACCGCCCCGAGCCTGCAGGGAGGAGCGATATATAAAAGTAAATAATAAATAAATAAAAATAAATATTCTCCTATATGGGTCTGAAACATGGGTCACCTATCACCAACACCTACGATTCCTCAAACGCTTCCATCAGCGCTGTCTTTGCACAATCCTAAATGTACACTGGACTGACTATGTGACAAATGTTGCTGTCCTTGAGCAAGCAGGGATCATCAGCATTGAGGCTATTGAGAACACAGCTGCGCTGGGCAGGGCAAGTCTCCAGGATGGAGGACCACCGCCTCCCAAAGATACTACTCTATGGTGAAGTCACTACGGGTAAAAAATTGCAATATTTTAATTGCCAGATTTTTAATCTTACATGTTTTTCTTCCAGTCGGTCACCTGCATGCTTTTTTTGAACTGTTTAATCCAGTGGTTTCCAATCTATGAGCCCTGGACCACCAGTGGTCTGCAAGAACAAAAATATGGTCCACGGCCTCACTATTACTACGCCGTTGCCTTGGGAGGCATCTGAATGTTACAAAAGCTTAATGAAATGATGGGTGAGTATTTCAATTCTTAAATTTCCCTCACTCCCCCCCCCCCCCACCGTTCGTGCATGTTTCTAATATTGATTCATATGCATGAATTTAACAAATTTGATATGAAATACAATGAGTAACGATAATTTTGTGCACTCCAGTAGGTACACATATGTGCATGCGCATATTAACATATTTCAGGGCTGGAAACTTCAAAATGGCAAAAAAAATTGTCGTGTCAGGAGCAACTTGAGAAACTGCAAGTTGGCCATCTGCAAGGACATTGCCCAGGAGATGCCCGGATGTTTTAATGTTTTACCATCTTTGTGGGAGGCTTCTCTCATGTCGCTGCACGAGGAGCTGGAGCTGATAGAGGGAGCTCATCCACACTCTCCCCGGATTCGAACCTGTGACCTGTCGGTCTTCAGTTGTGCCAGCACAGGGGTTCAACCCACTTCACCACTGGGGGCTCCAAAAAATGGGAGAAGGTGAAAACAATATTTTAACAGTATTGCTCAGCCTCCTAAAAGTATGGGCTTTAAAATATATATGGAATAGAAAATAATATATGAACAGATAACAAATGTCTTTTGTAAGCTTCCATTGAGATATTTCTATATTATCTATTCACATTTGTTGCAGTTCGTTTGCATTACCTTTTATTTTCTTTTTCTCCCACCTCCCAATCCTACCCCTTCCCCCACCACATATATCTATATCTTACTATTCAACCACAAACACAACCTTCTTAATCTTTGTACAATATCTATGCTGGCTTCGCCTTTTTCTACCCATTTCATATAGATTGCCCATTTCTCTTTAATTACTTCTGTTTTGTTCTCCTGTAAACTTTCTTGCATTACGCATGTGATTATGTCTGATTGGACCTGCTCAAATAGATAGTTATTCCAATTTTACAAATTCCTTTTTTTTTCCATCTCTCTATCCCCAGGCTATTACTGCCTTCCGTGCTAGAATCATTGCTTTAAATAGATCTTGGTTCGTCACAGCAATTTTTTAATCCCTATAATTGTCATTTGCATAAATTGGTTGTCCTGGCTTCTCGCGGATTGGAGACCCTCGGTGGGGCTTTAGGAATGAAACGGCTCACTTTCTTTGATGGTATGGCAGGTATCACCCCTAGGTGGTCCTCTTTGGCAATCCGTTTGCCTCCTCAGGATATGAGCTTTACTCCCGCCCCATAAATTCCTCCGCTGAAGACCTCGCCTGGCTATATTCCATCATGCAGATCAGGCTCGTCAGTAGTGAATTGTTAAATTAGTTAATTGTAAACTGTTTATCTATTATATGTTTGTATGTTTGTGGTTATTTACTGTTAACTGTATTATTCTGTTGTAAACCGCTCCGAGCCTTCGGGGAGTGGCGGTATATAAATTCAAATAATAAATATAAATAAATAAATTCCATATTGACCTGAATTGTTATTTGGAATACTTTCCCCATTTTTTAAATTATCTTATCCCAAAAAGTTGTTGCATTTAAACAATCCCACCACATATGTGCATACCATTCTTTCTCTACTTTACAATGCCAACACTTTGCGCTTAGACCTATTCCCATATTTGCTAATTGAGTTGGTGTCCTGTACCATTACCAAATAAATTTCCTTTCTAATTCTTTATATTTTTTTCCATTTTAATTTTCTTAACTCCCTTCTTTATTTCCTTTATAGTTTGTTCTGTGAGTGGCCCTTCTCTCTGCCATTTATTTTGTAGTGTTCTTACTGCATATTCTTCATCTTTTATCACCATTTTATATAATTCTCCTACTAATCCTTTCTTTGTCTTCTGTCTTTTTATAAATATACTTTTGAACTCACTTTCTTTGCCTAAACAGTCCCCATATTTCCCCTGTTTAAGTTTATTATATAGACCTAATACTTTTATCCAGTTTTTGTTTCCCATTTTTTCTATTATCCTGTCCCTAGAAATCAATTGACCTTTAATGTCGTACGTATCCTTAATACAATAGTAACCTTTATCTTTCATATCCTTTCACCATTTAGGGCCAAACTACTTCCCAAATAAACTTTCTAAGGGTGTCCACTTTTCTGTTTCAGACATTCAAAGTGGTTTCCATTTTTCCATATTTTTAATGCTAATTTCCTAGGTCCTCTTTTTTTAATGGAAGCATCCAGGTTTCCTGTAAAAATCCCAAATTTTCCCTCTCCTTGGTTTACTGTCTTCTTCTGTTGTTCTTCTCCCCCTAGACTGCTTTCTGTGAGTGACTTAAGCCTAAAAGTATGAGCTGTATTTTTTTACAAATTTTCCTTGAAGAAAACTAAATGGCACTTATGGTCAGCCTAAAACAAGTCTGAGCCTGCCCAGGCTGTGTCTGCTTTGGGTGTTGTTGTGTTTTTGTTTTTAGTCTTGGCTATTTATGTTCCTGAGAAGAATAAGCTGGGAAAGAAATAGAGTTTATACAGAGAGGGAAGTGCTGAGATTTTACTACTTCTAGTACTGGCAAGTGAGTACAGCTGGGGAAATTGTTGTCTGGGTACTATTCTGGTTTCGCTTTAGAAAGAAAATTGTCAGTTAAGTGCAGAACTTAGACCGGTAAGTATGCAGAAAGAGAAGCCCGCTGGTCCCAGAAACAAATGCTTGCACAACTTCACACCTCAATTGGCACGCTCCTTTAGCCGGGCTGCAGCTGCAGCGCTGACTCCAACAAACCATTTTCAGCTGATGTCAGTTCAATAGTCTATATAGTAATGAAACACAAATGCAAAGTTTGCACAATTGTAAACGTCTGCCATCCTTTTTGTGAAAAAGGAAAATGGCCAAGAACAAATTCAAATTTGATTTGTACAATTTGAGATGTTGGGGTCTGCAGAAGGAAAATAAGTTTCATTTTGTGGTGTGATTGGTAGTTTCTGGTGTGAATCTGCTGTGGGTTTTGCCTTGAATTTTAAAGGAGATGTCCACAGTGATTAACCTATTTGGAAGGCCTATGAACCTTTAGAGTTTTTTCTAAACCACAGAGATACTCACACGAACACTTGTAGTGTGATGGTTCCACTTTAACTGCCATGGGAGCATCATATGGAATCCTGAGATTTGTAGTTCAGTGAGGAAGTAGCAGATCCTGGAATTTCATACAATGGAATATTGGTAGTTAAAGAGGAATAATAGTATTCTTATTTTGTTGTATAAAATTATACAATTTTATACAACACAGTTTGAAGTACCAATAGAAAGGCATGGGAAAACTTTCTAACTTGGGGGCCACATGGTGAGCCAGGGTGGGTGGGCCAGGACGAAGGTTTTTTCCCCAAAAAAATCCCCTCCCTGCCCTTTCATCCTCTTCTCTTTTGGAGGCAAAAAGTGAAGGAAAGACAGGAAACATTTGGATCCCAAAAGGGTTTGCCTTTATCAGGATGAGATGGTGGACGAGAGAGAAAAAGTATAACTATGAGACTCTGTATTGCCTACTCCTGATATAGAATCATAGAGCTGGAAGAGACGCTCAAGGGCCATCCAGTCCAACCTCCTGCCATGCAAAAAGGCACAATCAAAGCACTCCTAATAAACAGCCTCTGCAGAAAAGCCTCCATCACACTCCTAGGCAGCCGATGCCACTCTCCAACAGCTCTTACCCTCAGGAAGTTCTTCCTCATCTTTTCAGTCGAATCTATTTCTCTACCATTTGAACCCATTGCTCCCTTGTGCCCTGGTCGCTAGAGCAGCAGAAAGTCAGTTTTCCCCCTCCTCTTCAATAGGACAATCTTTTAAATCTTGAAACATGGTTCTCATGTTCTGTTTCAACTGTCTCTTCTCCCAGCTAAACATCCCTCAGGACGAAAGGAGGAAGGAAAAAGAAAAGGAAGGAAGGAAAGGAGGAACGGAAGAGTGGAAGGAAGAGAAGGATGAAAGGAAGGAAGGGTGGAAAGGATTGGGTTGAAGGAAAGAGAGAAGGAAGGAATGGCAAATGGGAAGGAAGGAAGAAAGGAAGGAAGGGAGAGAGGGAGGAAAGAGTTAAGGAAGGAAGGGTAGGATAGAAGGAAAGAGAGAAGGAAGGAAAGATAGGATGGTGAGAGAGAGGAGTGACTGAGAAAACAGCCTAAGGGGCCACATCCTGCCCCTGGGCCTGGGTTTGCCCATACTTGCAATAGAGGGGGAAAGGGAGAAATGTGCCAAAAGGAAGGCAAATCAAGCAAACCCTTATGGGGACCGCCTTCTACCTGGAAACCCATGTTATTGTGAAAGACCATGCATATTCAGAATAGATATCTACATTCTCAGCCAGGCATGTAGCCAGGGGGCTAAGGCTCCAGAAATTCTCAGGGTGGTCCGCGAGAAGGCCTTACTGGTACATTATTTAAACTGTTATGTTTATTCATATCATGATCTGATCACCATGCTCATTATATCCCACATTAATGGGGTTATTGGAATAACAATACAAAAGGTTTGCTAGGGTAGACCCTCTTCCACCAGTCTCAGCCCCTCCGAATCAAAATCCTGAAAGCCCTGTACTCAGCAATAAATGATGGCCTATGATGATAAAAGTACCTATTAATGCCATCAGTTGCTACTCTTTGTTAACTTGATTTTGCTACTATCCTCTTAAATACTCTTATTGGGGAATAACCACTGTTGACTACAATCAGATGCGCTTGTGCATAACCATCCATATGATTTTGCTGCCAGAATTCAAAGATAATGTGATTCTGGGTGCTAGGTTTTCTCTGTTTTTGTTCATCTAAATTATGGGTGTCTAGAAAGAATATGCATTCATTTTTGTTATATAAAAGTATAACCACCCAATCCAAAAGTATCATAATTAATTGGAAAATTCTAGTGCTTACACATCATTTCTTCACATTCATTTCAATAAAAGAAGCTGAATTTCTCCATCTCTAAACAGGGCTTAGCAGTCAGACTGCATGGAGAAATTAATTTATCAATTGCAGACTCTTAGAACAAATTAGAACCAGGAACTCTATTATAATGTAAAACATCCATATATTTGTTATATTACTCAGAATTATTCATTCCTGATTCCTCCTTAGCCTCTCAGCAACTAATGAAGAAGCACAGTCAGTTGACATCGAATGTTATCTCTATGGCCATCTCTGTAATCTTCTTAATGTTTCCCCTTTGATTTATTAGATCCTTGTTTGACTCTGCATTGACGTAACCACTTATGATACCCTATTATGTAATAATTTTTTGAAGTAAAAGCAAAACTAAACAAAAGGAATTGATTTGTGCATACTGTTGGATATTTATAAATTCTATACAGGCAATCAGAGTCCTGGTAAAGAAAGAGAGGATGTTGTTTTGGCATATGGAGTGCATCATTTGACAGAGGATATTCTTCAAACATAGAACTAGGAGTTCCCACTTCTCATGTATTTATTTTACAAAGATTCTCAATACCCAAACAAGGCTACAGTAAAGAACATAACAGAATAAATCCAGCTGTTCAGTAAGGTGTTTTTCTAGAAGGCTATCACTATGGTGGGAAGGGAAAGAGAAATTTCTGGAATTAAGAATTCCCCCCACATGAAATGTTCCAAATGTCTAGCATTGAAGACAGTGATTGTTTACAAATTGTTCACACCTTGGCTTCTTCTATACACTGTGTTTGCAGTCCTCTGGTTGCTTTGCTTGCTCTTTTGCTTCGGATGCCTAAACCCTATTTCTATTTATTCTGGAGTGAAGTTTTAGGTTACAGCTAGACAACATCTTGATATTGAATTAAATTTTCATGTAAAGAGGCGGCATCTTATTTGGGGGCAATGCCAAGTAAGCAGAAACTTGTAAAACGTGTTAAATAATAGTAACACAAATGGCTCCATCATACTTCTGAATTCTCTTTATGACAAGTTGGAATGTGTCCAGAGGAGGTCAGCTAAAATGATCAAGGGTCTGGAGAACAAGCCCTATGAGGAGCAGCTTAAAAAGCTGGGCATGTTTAGCCTGTAGAAGAGAAAGCTGAGAGGTGACATGATGAGGGCCATGTATAAATATGTGAGGGGTAGTCATAGGGAGGAGGGAGCAAGCTTGTTTTCTGTGGCTCTGGAGACTAGGACTTGGAAAAATGGCTTGAAACTACAGGAAAGGAAGTTCTAGCGGGGGAGCACAGCTTTCGTATACCCGGGACCCAAGACTGGAGACCTCGGTACACTCCTTCTATAGCTGGGGCGTCATCCTCTTCCACCAAATGCACAGCTTCGGGAGGGATGCACATAGAGCAGTGAGGGAGGAAGGGGACACCCGCCTAGCCAGCCAGATCAGCCGAATCAACCCTGGCAATCAATGGGGTGACAGATGGCACACCCAGATTGTCCTCACATCCAGATTTTAATAACTACTTGTATGTGGTTTTTAGCTTAGATTTTAAAATTTGTTGAAGTTTGAAGTATATAATACCTTGGGTTTGATATGAATATGCGGGACTGGGTCCCCCGGTTACGATCTGGTCATCAATCTTAATAAAGTTTACTTAAAGGAAAGGAGATTCCACCTGAACATGAGGAAGAACTTCCTAACTATGAGAACTGTTCAGCAGTGGAACTCTCTGCCCCGCAGTGTGGTGGAAGCTCCTTTTTTGGAGGCTTTTAAATAGAAGCTGAATGGCCATCTGTTGGGGTGCTTTGAATGTGATTTTCCTGCTCCTTGGCAGGGGGTTGGACTGGATGGCCCATGCAGTCTCTTCCAACTCTATAAATCTAAGCATTTTGTTAGCATCTTCCAAGTTTTTGGGATTAATCAGCATCCCAGAGAAACTCCATTGGAAAGTCTATTCAAGATTGTATCTGGAATCTGACCTGATGAAATTGAGTTCTAAAACTTTTAATCCCATTCAGAAGATTGCATTTCATGTTATGGAGATATTTTCTTAAAAACCCACAAATATTATATAGAAAGAAAGGCATCTTCAGGACCAGTCTCCAGTAAGCTATGTTTTTGTTTTTTTAAAAAATAACTATTAGCTTGATTGTTCATCTTATTGATAAAGTATTTACACTTTTTGGCCACAAAAATAACACAACACCAACACCAACACCCTTGGATTTTCTTTCTTCTGGGTATAAGGCTATTTTCCCCATGTAAGACTGTAATTCCCTTTCATTTGTGTTCAGTAAACACTGACACCCAGTGGGTGGTTAGCTAAATGACTCCTTTCTATTTTGGTTAATTTTCTGCTTAAGGGAATAGACCCAAGGTTGGTCATGCAGGTACTTGTGTTGTGCCAAAAAAAGGGATCGGCCATCTTGCTTTGTTAAAGCTTTTATACATGACATGGAGCAAAAATTTCCAAGATGATGAGAATGTTTACCCTAGGTTAGATGTGTACTTTATTTTGCAGAGGAAAATCCTCACTTTGAAGTAACTTCTTTTCGTGTTGTGTCTCCTTTCTGGCAAAGCATTTTCTCTTTTTGTATTGGCGAAAGAGCCATAAATGGCAACCTTAAACTATAATTTGATGAAAGGCCTTGCAGCAGGATGCATATTTCTACACTTTTCACCTGAATTTAGGATTTCCAGATTTTCCACTAACATTTGGATGTATTGGCCCAAATCTTATTGGTAGTCCTACACAGTGTATACATTGAGAAACCAGACTTCTTCCATGCTCTTGTTACATCCTGAATAGACTACTGCAACATGCTCTACATGGGGTTGCCTTTGAAGACTCTTCAAAGCCTCAAGTAGTCCAGGCTGCTCACTGGAGTGGTGTACAGAGAAAGGGCATCCCTCCTGTTGTATCAACTCAACTGGCTGCGAGTCTGCTACCGAGCACAAATTAAAGTACTGACTTTAACCTATAAAGCCCTAAATGGTTCTGGCCCAGTTTACCTGTCCAAATGTATCTTCCTCTATGAACCGGCAAGAAGATTAAGATCTTCTAGGGCAGAGGTCGGGAAACTTTTTGACTCAGAGAGCCATGAAAGCAAAATATTTGGAAATTTTATTTCAGCCATATAATATATAAAATATATTTTAAGACTGAATTCAACTAAATGTGAGTATATGCACACATATGTACTATGAGAAAAGGATTCCCCTGGTAGAATGACGGGACTCTTCAGACCTGGCTCTGCTAGAGGCATGCTCAGGACTCTGGGAAGGAAGAGAAGATGGAAGGAAGGGGGAAAGAAAGAAAGAAAGACAGAGGAAATAAAGGAGGGAGGGGAGAGGAAAGAAGGTAGGGAGAGAGGTAAGAAAAGAATGAAAGAAAAAGAGAGGGAGGGGGAGGGTGCGGGGCCAAGGCAGACCTTGGTGCCGACGTCAGTGAGGCAGTCCCTCTGGAAGGCGTTGAAGAGGCTGCCCAACAATGAGGGCGATGGGCTGGGCGTCCCCTGGGAGCAGTGAGGCCGGGTCCGCGGCGCCAGGGCCAGGCCCGTCTCCACTGCCTTCCCTGAGGCCCGTGGCAGAGGATGAAGAGGAAGAGGAGGATGAGGCACCGCCACCAGGCTCCCCCATCCCTGACGAAGAGGGCACAGGGCCGTGAGAGCAGCGGAGGATGAGGAAGAGGCAGCAATGGCGGCACGGAAGTGGCAGTTGTGGCGCATTTGCGTCACTCCTCCCCGTGCATGCTGGGAAACCAAGGCCCGGGCTGCTCTGGAGAGCCAGATACAATCATGAAAAGAGCCACATCTGGCTCCCGAGCCATAGGTTCCCTACCCCTGTTCTAGGGAGACTCTGCTCTTGATCCCATTTCCTTCCGAGGAGCAACTGGTGGGGACGAGAGGCAGGGCTTTCTCAGTGGTAGCCCCTCAGTTATTGAACTCCCTCCCGAGTGAAATTAAATCAGTCCCCTCCCTCCTGACCTTTAGGAAAAGGTTTTATTATGTTTTAATGATTGTTTTAATACTTGTGCTTTTATTATGTGTGTCTTTGGCATCTAATTGTTGTCTGTATATGTAAGCCGCCTTGAGTCCCCTATGGGGTTGAGCAGGGTGAGGTATAAATACAGTAAATAAAAAAATAGATAATAAATAACTCCTAAAGTATTCAGTTAAGCTTACTACTACATGCGAATTACAGCCTCCTTTAGGCTATAATTTATGTTAGTAAAGCAGTGCCTTGCTAATATAAATTGTGTAATTAATTAATCCTTGTTGATCAAGATATGGACCTGAGACAAACTCTATAAAAATTACTAATGTGCTTGATTTTTTTCTCAGAATATTTGGTGATTCTATAAACTGCAATTTTATATATGTTAGAAAATGATCCCAATGAATAAAGTTAATTTGGGGGGAGGGGGGTTATATAAAAAAAGTACTTCAAACAAGCCTATAAGTTTATAATTATATGTATATGTACTATGCAATATGCCTTGGTGATAAACAGAAGATTCATTTTCAGATAAACATGCACAGGATCAGACCAGAAGTTGTGAAAGTTTTTTTAAAGACTGTAGTTAAAATGGGAAATTCTTAGATTTGTAGTCCAGATATATATTTTTTGAGCTCAGAATTAGTCCATGACATTTAAAAGCACTTCTTGCCTTTATGGATTATGGCTGGAGCGACGCTAACGTTAGCAGGTTTCAGGCTCTCCCAGTGTGACAATGGTGACCAAGGATAATGTTCGGTCATTTCACTGTGTTTTGGGTGTGGATTAATTGACTGATAATTCTTTTAAAATGATGTGTTAAACTAAGGGGTGGATTTTCTTTTTAAAAAACCATTTCGGAGGCAAAAATATTTGGCAATATTAAAGCTTTGTGGGATTGATAGGAGTGCGATTTCCCCAAACAGGACCCCGGAGCTGGATTTTGCAGCATCAGGTGTAGTAGAAAATGCAATCTCCTCTGATGAAGTAAGATTCAGACTGTTTGTGAACAGGCATTATGTTTTCCTTCACCTCCTGCAGGAAAATAGCTTGGGCTGGCCCTAATCAATATGCTCCTCAGAAATCTTAAACAGAAAAGAAAGCTCCACCTAGGCGTTAAAGACCTCTGAAAGACATTTGTGGCAGGCACAAAACAGTGTCTTCATATCTCTGGCATGCATTGCCAGATGAGGTGCTCCATTACAGGCATTTAGGAAAGTCTTAAAGACCGGTTTCTTTTCTGTGGTTTTTGACCTCATTATTTATAGAGTTTTACTATTGGGAGGTGCTGCATCTCTTTGTTTTTATTTATTTATATACTGTATGTATGTATGTGTGTTTTATTTTGGAAACTACTTGAGAGGTTCCTTATGCTCAAAGTAGACTTTCCAGGTCAGGCCTCTTCCTATGCTTTAATAGTTAACAGATCTTGAAGTGCGACGGAATGTTCCGCTATATTCTTATATCATGCTGCCAAACATTTCAATGACAAAAACTGGAATATGTGTAGCAAAGCAGCATAAGAACATGACAAAACTTATTAATGAGGAAGAACACAGAACAACAAAATGTATTTACTATTTATTGATTTATTTACTATATTTATACCCTGCTCTTCTCACCCCAAAGGGGACTCAGAGTGGCTTACAGAGTATGGCAAAATTCAATGCCACATTATACATAGGAAATAATCAAAAATAACATTTTGAATTATAAAACAGTTAAAACATATAAATACAATACAGCAGATAAAAACATAGAGCCTAGTCCCACTGTTGTTAGTTAAGCGGCTACAGTCAAATTGGATTCCATAATACATTGCTCCCCGAATTCCTGTATGCAAAACTAGGTCTTTAACTTTTTCCTGAAGACCAGGAGGGAAGGGGCCAGCCTGATGTCATTGGGAAGGGGGTTCCATAGCCGAGGGGGTCACCACTGAGAAGGTTCGCATCCAATTAACCATGGAAAAAGAAAATGAAGGAAAACTGCCTTTTCTAGATGTCCTAGTCACCTGCAAACCAGATCAACAATTGGGTCACACAGATAGATATCTACATAAAAACTCCAACCATCACCCAAGTAAAAAACAGAAGCACCATTAAAGCCTTGGCAGACCGTGCAAAAAGAATCTGCGAAGTCCACCTCCTCCAAGATGAACTGAACCATCTAAACTGGGCTTAACAGGCCAATGGATTCTCCACTTCAGATATCAGAAGAGCTGAAAGACCGAGAACAAGCCACGAGAGTAAAGACAAAGATCCACCCAGAGGAAAGGTGTTCTTGCCATACATCAAGGGAACCACTGACCGCATAGGGAAGCTGATGAGGAAACAACCTACAATACAGACCCACTAGGAAAATCCAACAAATGCTGCATTCAGCAAAGTACAAGAGGGATCCTCACACTTCTGTAGGAGTCTACCGTATACCATGCAGGTGTGGAGAAGTCTACATAGGGACCTCCAAACACAGCATTTCCCAAACACGAATCAAGGAACAGGAAAGGCACTGCAGGCTAAATCAACCACAGAAGTCAGCCATAGCAGAGCACCTGATGAACCAACCTGGGCACAGCATATTATTTGAGGACACAGAAATGCTAGACCACTCTCACAACCACCATGTCAGGCTACACAGAGAAGCCATTGAAATCCATAAGCTTGTGGACAATTTCAACAGAAAGGAGGAAACCATGAAAATGAACAAAATCTGGCTACCAGTATTTTTAAAAAACTCTAAAATTATAACAGCAAAACAACACCCCAACACAGGGAAACTCCAGAGAGGAAACAATCAGAGACAGCTAATCTCTCAACAAAAGATTCCTCCAGGCATTGACAAGCCACACCAAAAAACTGCCAGGCCATCAAATGCTAATCAAGGTGGCCAGCTGAAACATTCACACCTCCCTCCAACAGACAAGAGTTCTTTCTCCCACCCTGGACATTCCACAGATATATAAACCCAATTTTCCTAGTTCCGACAGACCTCACAACCTCTGAGGATGCTTGCCATAGATGCAGGTGAAACATCAGGAGAGAATGCCTCTAGAACATGGCCATATAGCCCGAAAAAACCTACAACAATGCAGTGATAAATGCAATAATGTATTGTCAGTACAAACCTTACAAGACTACATGTCATATCCACAAAGCACAGATGGCAAAACACTGTGGGTTCCCTGTTTAATACTATCATAAAACAAACAGCTTGCTATGCATCACCACATCTGGAGAATCCAAAAAATTTCCCCAATACCACAAAAGACACATTACGCAACATGTTTATTTTCTATATTGAGAATCAGACCAGCCAGGGTATTGCGCTTTTCAATTTTTATCCCAAACCCACATTTTGTTTCTGAACAGATTTTAGTAATATGGAAATGATGGAATAGGATGGCACTCTATATGGAAAATAAGACAGAATCATTACTCCAAGTTATAACTGGATTGCTTTATTTATTTTAGTGAATGGATTCACTTTCATATGCACATCACATTTTCTCATTTCTGCTGGTAACCTAATTAGTGTTAATTCCCCAAGCTCTTTCATGTTTTGTAACATCTTAAGCTCTATGAAATTCAAATGGCTTGCATTTGCATTTCAAATGATCCTACATTAAGCTACACACGGGTAAATGTTCTCAGGCAGTCAGAATTAATTATGTCAGTTTAATGTTAACAGTTAATGATGCCTACTTTGAGAGCCTGATCCTATGCTTGCTAACAAATCATATGTGTGGCATTCAATGAGTTTTAATCCCAAGTGATGTGCATAGAACAGTGATGGGCAGCACATTGCCTGCCAGCAACACACAACCTTTGTACCCATGTTTTATCATTTCTAATGGTTCTTGTCACAACACATACCCTTTACCATTGGAATCTTGGAAGCAAATCAATTTCCTCTCTTCCCTTCCTACACCATCATCTCATGGGATAATGTGGTACATGAGGACATTTTGACACCCTTTTGTACCATTGAGAGTCATTTCAATTCCAATCAAATTTGTACTGAAATTCAGCAGTGTGACCCTCATGAGATGCCATGATTTCTAATATGCTTCACTGACCTCTAGGTGCTATCTACCCTTTCTGTGTAATGTTGTATCCTAAAATTACCGTAAATATAACCAGGCCGATGGATAGTCTTTCTTCCATATGTCTTGGGGCCAATTTATTTCCCAATCATGCCTTCCTCGGCAATGTGCTAGCTTGCCTGCCAACATTTAACAGATCAGACAGGCTTATAACACTTGTACTCTGATCCTACAGATTAGATACGGAACCTCACACATGCACACACTTACGTATTGTTGAAACCTTTATGGAGAAGGGCTATGGTCCAATGATAAAGCACATGTTATGCATTCAAAACATCCCAGATTCAGTCCTTGGCATCAACCAGTGTGTGGAAACTATGAGTCCCATAGCTTACCAGCCAGCTACTTGGGATATTTTGAAAACTGTAGTCCAAAACAATTATCTTTTCCAATGACTGGCATCACTACTTAGAATTGGGAAAGGCAGACTGATTCCCTTTAGCAGAATTTTCAGCAAGTGTAACTATTGGCCTGAGAGGAACATGAGACAGTTTCCTGGGCCAGTTGTATTCATGTACAGCAGATCACCTCTTCTACCAATTTACAAAATAAGGGGGTTATGCTTCTTTTGAAATACAATGGGAAAAGCTGGTATATCTACCTAATAACAATGACAGCTGGTAGTTTCCCTATCAGTGGGATGAGGAAACTATGTCAACTGTTAGTCTGAACTTTAAAGGATCTATCTGAGATGCTGAATCATATCTTCAATCTAGGTTTATAATCCTAGATAGCAACTTTCAAATGTGGGCAATACCCAGGGTGCATTTACAACTCAACTGGGAACCATCAAGTGCCACTGTATAACTAGGAGCCTCATCACACTTGAACATTTTTCCACTTTGATCCATTTTAAATGCTGTGACTGCCTCCTGCAGAATTCTGGGACTTGTAGTTTAGGGAGGCCCAGGGTTTCTCTGGATAAGATGCTTAAAGGCTTCTCCCTAATCTACAAACCCCAGAAGTGTTATGTGACATCTCTTAGAGTCCAACATGTCCACCATAAACAGAACAAAATGGCATGTCTTCTATCTGGGTATCAAATTAGTTATACTATTAGGGCTCATCATTATGCATAAGTTTCAGTAGAAATAGTCTTCATTTTTATCTCAACGTAGGAATTTATCTTCCCCTCTCCATGCTGTATTACAGATTATCCAAAGTCCTTCAAGTCAAGACCATTCATTTCTTCGTCCTCTTTTTTTTTTACTTCAGTGAGCTTTGAAGAACCATCTTGGTGTCCTGGCAGCAGCAGACAGTTTGGTCTGCAATTACAGTCCTTCAAGTGGGTTCCAAGAAGTCTGAAAAGAGCAACAAGAATCTGAAAGTGAAGAAAGCCTTCTGAATCCCCCTTCGCCTTTTATTATTATTATATGAGGGAGCTTTGAACTTCCATTAAATAGAGGTCTGGTTAATGTTTATGCATAAAGATTGCAAATGGGGGAAGGCCTGTTAAGTTAATATGTTCTGGCTCCAACACCTCAACAATGCAGACATATATCCCAGAGCTTCAATGAAGCTAATGAGGAACTCCAAAGAATTGGCTGATAGAAAGAGATGATGCAAATAGAGATAAGACTGTCTCCCTTGAAGCTAGGGATCTTCCAGTCCTGGAGTAATGTAATTCTCTCATGTGCTACCTACTAGTGTAAATGTTTTCTAAAAACCTTTGTTAAAAGGTTTATAAACATCAGGCCCCGACACTTTTTTGGAACCAAACACTACACTATTGCTCTGTAGTCTTTACTTAAGAAAAAAAGTCATTTCCATGCTAAAAGTAGCACGTACTTCAAGAAACATGAGCAACCTACAGCAGCCTAACCTGCCACTTTCATTTGGTAACAATAGAGCAGACGTTGATTTTTGCCTTATCAGAAAGGCCTCTGGACTGTAAGGATTACTGGCGCCTACTGAACTTTCTCCAGGGCTTTAATGGAAAACATCTGCTGTGTTATTCAACAGCAAATCAATAAATGAAACCAAAGTATTCACTGCTTTATTCTCAGCATTTAAAGGCACCCACTTTATTGGGTTTTTAAATAATTTACTTTTTCTTTGCATGCATTTCCAGTATTCTGCTCTCATCGTGTCATTTTCACTGTGAGTCAGGGCCGTAGCCAGGATTTTGGTTCGGGGGGGGGGGGCTGAGTTTGGTTCGGAGGGGGGGCTGAGACTGGGTGAAAGAGGGTCTACCCTAGCAAACCTTTTGAATTGTTATCCCAATAGCCCCATTAATGTGGGATATAATGAGCATGGTGATCAGATCATGATATGAATAAACATAACAGTTTAAATAATGTACCAGTAAGGCCTTCTCGCGGACCACCCTGAGAATTTCGGGGGGGGGGGGGCTGAAGCCCCCTTAGCCCCCCCTGGCTACATGCCTGCTGTGAGTGAATAGATTTCATTATGGGAAGAACTCTCAGAGACATTCCAATGGCTGCTCTTGGTTACATAGTCAAGATAGACATTGTAGTTCTAGACACGTCTACTCAGAAGACAATGCCACTGAGTTCAGTGAAACTTACTCCTGGACACATTAGCATAGCACAAGGCTAAGATCCTACCAGAGCTTGGAGAAGATAATATTTTAGACTACAGTTCTCACAATGCCCCAGCCAGCAAGGCCAATAGCTGTACTTACTTATTTAGGCAATCCTTCATTGTTTGAATATGATGGCCTTCCAAGTGCAGTGTCTTGGCGGTGGATATTTAGGTGACTTTGGAGCCCTATTCTTGATCTGCATGTTCTCCCACAGTGAGGGCATTGGTTTCCATGTGGAAGGTGGTCCCAGTCACAGTTGGCTCGATACACCTTCCTCTTGGCACATTTCTCCCTTTCGCCCTCCATTCGAGCCTCTTCAAATTCCACAGCATTGCTGGTCACAGCTGACCTCCAGTTAGAGTGCTCAAGGGTAAGGGCTTCCCAGTTTTCAGTATTTATGCCACAGTTTTTAAGGATAGATTTAAGTCCATCTTCAAATCTCTTCAGATCTCAACAGGATTGAACAGTGCTTAATTATATCCTTCCGCTGTTTTGTACTGTTTGGTAAGTACAAAACAGCGGAACTGATCATCAGTTGTTGGCATGACCAAGCAGTTTCCGAGGTCCCACATCCTACCAGAGTCCTGGTGCTTTTAAAAATAAACAACAACATGATGGATTTTATCTTCTTCAATGTGGAAACCTGTTTATTTACCTCTTGCTTTAGCTCTAAAAATGGTAAGATTGAGGAGAAACAATAGATGCCCCTATTTATTTGTTAATCATCTCCAGCAAAGTGATAAGAGAGATGTGGAAAGGTAGAAGGAACAACAGCTTCTAGTTTGAGGAGTAATGTGAAGAGAGGAAATAGGAGTCATTACAAGTTTTTGGCTCCAAGAGCTTACTTGTATCCTCCATTCAGTATTTCATATAACCCTTGTATTTCATTAGGAAAGAGGCTATTAAAAGTAGTTATTAAATGTTTAATTAAATGCTAAGCTTTGTACTTGTTCAAAAATAATTGTAATTATGCAGACAGTAGTTATTTTTGTAATTACATTAACGAGGCTACAGCAAAAGTAGTCAGAAATGGGATACAAACTATGCCAAAATGAGATGACAAGGAGAGTAAGTGGAAAGCTTTACACTGATATCCCAAGAAAAACATTCCCCGGAGGATTTGATCCATGGTGTTGAGCTTAGCAAGAAGACAACCATACTCACTGAGCCACCAGACTTACAGGGAAGGCAAAAGCCATTCCACATCTTTGAAATATATCACATACACATGTCTTAAAAGAAAAATTAATGACCACAGTCCTGAAATACCAAAACTCAGATACAGAAGTATGTAGAATACAGCTCTGTTGCTTCTCAAGCAGACAGAAGATCAAGGAACCTACAGAGATTATTATACAAAAGATAGCCATTAAGTAGAGTTAAACCATTCTTAATGTCAGATATAGAAATGCTCAGTCCATGTGAAGGCATGCTTTTGTTATGTTGTGCACCATTTCCCATGAAAAAAATAATTTAGAACATATTTATTTACTAGCTTTTTTTTTACTGGGAAGGAACACCAGGAAGGAAGAAACAAACAAACAGCGCCAAACAAACAGAACCTGCATTCTGAGTCCTTCCTAAATATCAGCATCAAACATGCATATTCATTCACTGTTATGGTGTCATATTATGAGTATAGATTGAAAACATCTGGCTTCATATTGCATAATCTCATAAAATTGCTTAATGGCACAGATGCTGAAGAATCGTGATTTGCCAAGCTTGGCTTTGGAACGTGGATGGGTTTGGAAGTTTGCTCCTCATAAACATAGACAGAGAAAGAACCTATATGAAATCAGTCCAGCAGTCTTTGAGCAAATGGGTAAATACAGAGACTTGTTATCATAATGTGGAATCCATGTAACTACAAAGTAGCAGCAAGAAGAAGACAAAGACGTTTATTTATTACTTGCCTCTTCCTATGGATTGAGGTTGGGGGGGGGGGAGGACAACAAATAACTTCAGTTCAAAGAGCATATAAAATGAATATATATTTAAATGCATTGATAAATACGATAAAATCATAATTGAAAATTAATCTGGATAGTACAATCAGTTGTCTGTATTACAGCATTGCTTATCCAACATTAACAGGCTGGCAGAATATTGGATAAGTGAAAATGTTGGATAATAAGAAGGGATTAAGGAAAAGCTTATTAAATGTCAAATTATGTTATTATCTTACAAATTAAGCACCAAAACATCATGTTTTACAACAAAACGACAGAAAAAGCAGTTCAATACACAGTAACGTTATGTAGTAATTAATTACTATATTTACGAATTTAGCACCAAACATCTCAATGTACTGAAACAGCTGTGGATCCGGATGGGAGGCAGACTGCATTGGATAACACAGAACGTTGGATGAATGAAGGTTGGATAAGCAAGACTATATTCTGTGAGGACCTAAGATGGTAATTGACAATAGAATATTCCTCGAGGACCAAGACATTTCTAGCGAAATGTTCTCTCAAGTTTTTTAAAAGTATTTTTATCTATATTTTTTCCACTTTTGAGAGGTTCTGCACCCCTCACCCCTTCAAAAGTCTAGGGCCTGCTCATAAATGAATCATATTTGATCTGGATGAGATGGGTCCTGTTTCAAAATGGACACTTTCTTTATAAAAAAACCAAATGTTATTAAATTTTCAAATATATAAAACACACATTTAAAGACATTAATTACTACAAAACAATACATTCACTTAACACATCTTACTAAGAAAATAGATACACATACCATACAAACACATATATAATACTAACTTGAGTACTTCCTGCCCTATTCCGTTCCTTACTTAAATATCACATTATATTACATTATCTAATAACACACTGAACCCATGTCACTATATCTACCCGGATTATTCTATAGAAATTAACCATTCTACATTTCCTTTTGACAAATATTATCTGATTGTGGACCAATCTGTATACTTCATTCTTTTATTTTGTGCTCTTTCCAAATCTCTCTGATCAGCCCAATTCAGTTGTGATTTGAAGACGTGTCTAAATACAAAGCATGCCCTTTCTTAATGTTTTTTAAGATACCTCCTTCCTTCACATTCTGTTCTTATTGTGCATTTCCTCTTAAGTCTTCCCACTGTTTTGTTTAAAGCAGGTGGTACCCAACATTAAGCAGCTTGTGGTTCACAAATATTGACTGTGGAGCTCTCTTGGGTGGCCTGTCTGCTGCTTCTGACATGGAAAAATCCCAAAGACCAGTTCCATGTGGGTCAACACTTGCCTGGACAGTGAGACAGCGGAAATGAGTAATACAGCAATCGAAGTGTTATTATTTTTCATTGTAAGCATCTGTTCTACACGTGTGTGACAGATTATCTTTGTCTCTTGTCCAGCAACATGTGTGTGAACTCAGCTTCCCCCCGAGAATGGAAGGATACAGGAGGAATCAGTGTAAAGATTTGTAGGAGGAAAATAAAAGATCACAACTTGTCAAAATATTGCTGATTTTAACCTTGAAACGTTGCCCTCATACAGACAATTATAGCAGACAGTCAGAGGGTTGTAATGCTAATACTCGTTTATTACTCCTGGTTGTGTCTTTTAGCTGTAAGAGTGATAGAGAAATATCATCACTCTCTCAGGTAGTCCTGTGTGAAGCTACTCAGCATTTCCTTCTCTAAAAGGTTGAAGCAAACTTCAGATGGAGAACTCAAAGAAAACAAGGATGCAGCCCGTAACAGCCTATGCCAAATGAAACTTGTTCATCTTTAGGGTGTCATGGGCTCTTTGTTGTTTAGACAAAATACAATTTATTTGGTTCCAGTCCCCAGCATGTCATTTGAATGCTTGAGATAGATCAATGCAAAATAATATAACCTCGGGGTCCTATTTGCCCTGGAATTCTACTCCTAAGCAGAAACAGCTTGAGCTCTCCCTAAACTTCCATATGTCTGACATGACAGAAGAAATCTGAGTGTGAATAAGGAAAAGCACGGCTACAATAACCAGCAGCTGCTGGCAATATTGCCCACATTTTTCCCTCCACTTCAAATAACACTTCGTTTCATATTTTAAAACTTCACAACAAACTCAAAACATTGTGCTACCAACAGCAGGCACAAGATTCAATAAAACATGCTTTGGTTTTTAACAGCAGTCTCTATCCCTCTCCTTTTCACTCCTATAGAACTTGTTCATCCCATCAATTAAAAAATCCTCACAACATTTAGTAACGTTTTAAGGGAACATGCTATTGTAGGAAAGGGATGCCACACTCATACCTTATTTGTGCACTTCCTATTGGTATTTGGTTGGCCACATGGTGGATTAGACCATTGATCTGACCCAGCATGTCAAATCTTATTAATATTAATTTCATCTATTATATAAATGGGTTCACGTCATGTGATGTATACCTCAAACAAAGAAACCATACAACGCAGAAACACAATACTTGCCAACAGAAATAGGCCTCAAGCAAGGTACGTTTGTAGCAAAGAAACTCCCCCCCAAAAACCTAAAAGGCCCCCAAAACAACAAGTAAAAATAAAACTACATTTACCAGCATCCTCCGGGGCAGTCAAAGACTCACCCAGCCTCTACATTCTGAACAACATGATTGGCTGCCAATAAGGGCGGATTTGCATAACTGCTGTAACCATAGCAACACTGGCAAGAGCCATCCAAGGCTAGGATAGAATGCTGAGAGATTTCAGTTGGTGTTTGAGGGTTAAACTGCCAAAACCAAACTCTGAGGGAGCAATTCTCCAGCAAAGTCCTACCCACACAACACAACACAACTTCCAATCACAACCCATCCCACCAACCTTACGGGACCCCGTACACACAACACCTACAAACACCACAAACAAAAACCAATCCTTCCTTCCACACAGACATAAACTGACCCAAAAGACAAGCCATGCTTTATAAAAATAACAGCATCGGACGACACACTCACAGCGCTACATACATCAAACAAAAAAGGGCAGAACAAATGCCAGAACAGAAACACACTGCGCAGCAGAGACACAGACAACAGGTCACTGCACGACGCACAGCTGAGAACCAAATGCAAAGAACTGCACGACAAGAAGAAGCGCGCAGCCAGGAACAACAAAGACGCAGAAATGCAACACAACAGCAGCGCGCAAGGAGCGCAGAAAAACGACGTCGCAACACAGAAAACAAACTTCAAAAACACCACAACCAATTCCACCGCCTAGCCTTCAGATACAATGCTGCAGAAGACTACAGCATGGCGCCAGAGACCGACATTGGCACCCTAACGCACATCTGCACACACTGCAAAGCCCTGAAATACCCAGCAGAAACACTGTGCTGCCTAGCCGAAAAAGTCTCTCTACCACCACTTGCCACTCCTCCACAACCACTACAGACTTTGCTGAGTGGAGACACTACAGAATCAAAACATTTCCTCCGCTATATAAGACAATACAACTCATGCTTCCAGATGACATCATTTGGAGCACACATAGAAAGTGCGCAATTCATGCCTACTTTCAAAATCAAAGGACAAATTTATCACCGAGCTGGCTCCCTGCTCCCAAACACCGAGGGAGCACATCAATTTCTTCAAATGTTTTTCATTGGTGATGAAGACACCGAAATCAACACACGATGCCACATTTCCCCAAAAGTTAAAAACCCATTATCGCACAACTACAACACCTCCTTCATGAACACAATCAATTAGTCCACTTATTCAAGACCGCTCTGGACAAGATGCCTACTGACACACACAGAATTATAATACATCCCGACAAAAAGCCTGAAGGGCAACATGAACGCAGATACAACGCTCCAACTATCGATGAAGTGGCCATCGTCATGGTCGGCGATCACTTCCTACCCAGAGACATAGCACTTCAGCGAAGAAACTCTGAATTGACCACCGTATCAGAAACACATTGCTGCTATGACGCCTCCAGTACCCAATCATATTTTGGGATGGCGCAGATGGGTACCACATCAACAAATCTGTGGCATAGACCTTGGCACAGAATGTTTCTCCCACGGACAACTCTATGTAGCGTGCTCCAGAGTTGGGAAACCACAGAACCTCTACATCAACACAGCCAACAGAAAGACAAAAAACATTGTATATCCACAAGCTCTGCAGAATGCCAGGAACACCACACACCGACAACTCCACAGGACTTCAACATCCCACCCACCAGAACAACCCACAACGACACAGCCATGACCCCACCAAGTAACATCATTTCCAACACTTACATACTCAGACTTTCTCGCATCTCCTAAATAGGGCACAGCAACGCGTGCCGGGTACAGCTAGTTATAGTATATTTTACTAGCCATCCCCTGCCATGAATTGCTGTGGCCTAGTCTGTGTATATATGTTTTGTGTGTGTGTATGTGTATATATATCTCTGTGTGTGTGTTTCTGTGTATGTGCATATTAGGCCTGTTTGATCCATGGCTCTAAATGCTTCAAAAGTACTTACAAAACAAAAGTTCTGATGGTGAACATTTCAGAACTCTAACAAAACTTTCAAAATTTCATTACAAACTGCAGTTCTTAATTGGTTCTGAATTGTCAATAATGAAATAATAATGAAATTTTGATAGGGTTCTGAAATGTTCACCACCAGAACTTTTGTTTTGTAAGCACTTTTGAAGCATTTAGAATCATGGATCAAACAGGCCAAGTATATATGTGTGTGTTTGCACATGCGTTGTAATGCATTTTTTGTTTTTTGGCTTTTAAAGTCTCTTCTGCTGTGTTTTTTTTTGGTGTTTTTATGAGTGATGGTCACTCATTGGCCTGATAGGTTTATTGTGTCCAAATTTGGTCTCAATTCGTCCAGTGGTTTTTGGTTATGTTATTCCCACAAACGAACATGACATTTTATATAGATATTATATTATATCATATTATATATCATATTATATTATATCATATATATATATATATATATATATATAAAATATGATATAATATAAATCATCTATATAAAATGTAATGTTCAGTTGTGGGAATAACATAACCAAAAACCACTGGACGAATTGAGACCAAATTTGGACACAATAAACCTATCAGGCCAATGAGTAACCATATATCACACACACATATATAATGCTTGAAGCTGTTAAACCTCAACAGAAATAAATTCATTATAAAAAACATAATTCACAGGCCTGCAACACTGAGGATCATAAAAAATGTATTTTATGGGAATCTGGCATTCTGAATCTAAAATTCTGAATCAAATTAGCTCTATCACATAGTTTTTTCCACAACTTATTTTGATGGTTTTATTTTGTAACATGTGACTGAGTAGAGATTTCTTTAGGGAATAGTAAGAACAGTAAGAAAGGTGTTAAGGTATTCTAATAGACTTTCAAAAATACTTTAATTCATTGATAGAAACATTAAAACATTTTCAAAAGCATTAAAAGAAATCATACTGGAAGATCAGAACCTGTACTTGATAGAAAATGAGTAACAAATGAATTGATAATAATATCAAGTATGTAAAGAAATTGTGTGTGGTACAACAGTTTTATTGTATTTTTTTAAAATTCAACACTCCATTGTGCATTAAAAACAACTACAATATTTATTTATTTTATTTATTTATGGCATTTTATTTATTTATTTATTTCAGGATTTTACCCCGCTCTTCTCAACCCCCGAGGGGGGACTCAGAGCGGCTTTTGTACCCCGTAGCTTCTTACCCACACAGGGGGACTCAGCACGGCTTACATTTGCAGCTTTGGATCCCATGTTGGGAAAATGGTGAGACATAAATTAAAATAAACAAACAATTAATTCAGTGTTTCAGCCTGAAAATATTAATGTCTTCTTTCAGGGTAACAACTTGAAGACTGATCCATAGAGATTTTGAAAAGATAGACTCCAAAATGTAAGCTAACAAATGGTCATGCTAATTTTCCACTGAAGAAGTTCATATAAATATTTGAAGACTAAACTGCAGGCATTGTTGAGAAATCCCTTATACATCCTGAAACTCCATATAGTGATTGTATGAACGATAAATATTCTGGAATATAATTCACAAGATGCTGTTTTTCAAAGGTAAAGCCAGATTCCTGGACAGATTCTTTGTTTTACCAGCACTGATGTTGGTATTTTTTGTACCTCAGTGTAATATAATAATAGCTTATAATGTTGTTGACTTCCAGAAAAAAATGGTCTCTCTCAGACTATGAACTGAGGTTTAACTGATTGTGGAGGGTCAGACTTTTCCATATTAATCCTTGTCTTTATCTACAACATGGGAATATATGACACCTCTCTACCTCACATGATGTTTCATTATTGCATTCACTTCATATAAAATGAAGAAAAAAAAGAATAGTATTTTTAAAAGTTCAGACATTGCCATCATGGTAGCTGAGCTAATGCTTTTGTTGGACACCGTGCTTCCCAACAAAGACCACCCAATAAGACCATTAGGGTAACCATCCCAGGTCACCATTCAGCTGGACTAGATTTTGGAAAAACAAGTTAGGCTTTTCTATTTGGCGACGAATCCCTTGTGTTACCCATTCTCACTTCTACCCACCCCTGTCCCATCTCAAACCCTGTTATTTTGCATTTTTGTTGAACGCAAACCCACATTTTGATTCTTTATACAAGGAAAGTCTCTTGGCTTTCTGGAACTCATTATAAGTTTGATACTTCTTTACCATATCAAAAGACATGAAGCAATAGAGGTGGGGGTGGGGGTTTCCAGCTGTCACCTTGAATTCATGCTTCAGTGTTGAATGTTAGGAAGGAATTGCATTTGGTGAATATCACTTTCCAAGTATGCAAAGCAACACTTCATCATCCTTAGGTCAACCCTCAGGTGTCTCCCTATGCCATTGAGTTGTCCCTCATGTAATGTTAGCATCAGTAACCCTGTCAAAAATATATTAAGCTTTATTGAGGTCAGAAACCGCACAAATGAAAACTCTGACCATTTTTGATATCTTTACAGGGTGAGACAAATGTGTTTTGGAAGAACAGAGTTATTGGCCAAGAATGCACTAAATATCTAGCCTGCAGCAAAACTAGCAAGATGCATTAGTGTGGACAGAAGCCAGGTAGCACCACTTACAGACCGCATCAGTTCATTGGTAGGATATGAACTTGTTGCAGGCCATTAATCAGACTGGTATGCTGGAATCTCTCAAACACAATTATGGGATGGATGCAGAACATAAGATATTTCCACTTCAGTAAGATCCGTTTGGCTCTGTGACTGAATCTTGAAATGCAGCCATTGCTGTCTGCTTCAGAGTAAATGGTATCAGAACCAAAGTTTGTACTAGAGTGCATTAGTTTACATTTTTATTTTGTATTCTTTGTACAATGTAGATAGATTATCCAAAAACAGTTTTTGACTGGTTTGTTACAGTCACTGAAACAGGTTTTAAAATTTGTTGTCAGATTGGTAGAATACCCTTTAGAAGAAAGGAAACTCATCTCAGCAAACACTTTAAGGAATAGTCTAATCTTAAACTAAGGCTAAGTACACCCATCATGTTATAGTAGTTGACTCTGACTTATGGCACCTTAGAGTTTTGTTGGTAACATTTGTTCAGGGTTTGCCTTTGCCTTACTGTCCAGCTTGCCCAAGGTCACCCAGTGGAGTCCCATGGTCCTTGTCCAAAAGTCCTTGTCCAATCATCATATCATCACACCATGTCATCCCTGGATCTCATGGATCCTGGCAATTAATCATTGCTGCCAGTCGGTTATAGTAAATAGAAGATGCTGCAAACTGTAGTCTAAAAAAGTAACTTCTCCAACTTGGAATGTAGTACATTAAGTGTCATTATCCCATCTTTTACTCAGCATCCTAACTTTGACCTCTAATACTGAGATTTGGACTATATGCAAAATTTATTCATACAGAATTATTTTGATAATACATGATACAAAATGTTTGCTTGGATTTATTCTTTTTTTCTTTATTATTATTTAACAGCTTTTTCTTTATTAACCAGAGAATGTAAAGTGATTTATAACACAAATGTATGAAACAATACACTGAAACAATTTTTTGTGTGTTTTCTTTCTTTGTGTGTGTTTTTTTCCTGGGATTTTTTCCCCTCTTTCTCTTCTTACTTTCAACACTATTACGTTTCCCCTCCACTTTCGCTGTAACCTATAATCTTTATTTTCTCAAAAATTAATAAAAATTATATTTTTAAAAACTACACTGAAACATGATTCTAGTCACAATACAGTATAAAAGCATTATAATTCTACTCTAGATTCTTTGGTACTATTTTAGGAATTCTTGGGTTTATGGTTGGGTGCTAAAACTAAATGCTTCCAAACTGTCAATCCTGTGACTCTATAAGATGAAGTCATGGCTGTTAGAGATCATAGTGCCATAATTGTATAATGTGAAAGAGTCTGTATTAGTCTGTGCCCAGTGGTAGGTAATATACAATAGGGTGGAAGGAAAACACTGGCTCCTCAGGCCACATTAGGCTATCCAGCCACATGAAACCAGTATTAGGGACCCAAAACATTGGTGTGTTGCCAAAAGATATGATCCCCAAAAGTTAGCGAGCAGCACATTCCATGAGTCTTTCTGCCCCAAGAAGGTAGACCATCAAACTCATTTTGCATAGTATATATTAGGCCTGTTATCGCACGGAAAAATGCGTTTCCGAAGTCGAATCAGATATTGATTTATCTCTGGTTTTGGATGTGAATCACTCCCAATTTTTAAAATGATTTTATCAAAGTGGATTCGGATGTATTCTGATAATCGAAAGTATTCGGAAATAGCGTCCGTGATTGTGCAATGCACAAAAATCAGCAAAAGGGAGAGTCAAACTATGGGGAATCCCGTTTCCATCCATTTTTGATCACTAGTAATGACAAAACTAGCCACTGGTACAAGATATTAAGCACTGTTAACACATTAAGAAACAATTTTTTAAAAGGGACATAAAATTAAAATGACATCCGAGCCCTTTCCGAGAATGGCGACAGAGCTCTCAGAATGGCAAATCCACTTCCTGTTTGGGGCGCTGTTCTCGATATCGCTTCAATTATCGGAAGTCCGGGGGGAAAAACATCCAAAAATTAGATGTATCCGATTATCGGAAACAGGCCTAGTATAAATATCCATATAGGTTTATTTTCAATTGAATGTGAACAGTGCATCTGTGCTAGTTTTCCTTCCCACCCCAATTTGCAAAATTGCTTATTTGTCAATGTGATTAATAATTTATCTCTCTATGTGTCCTGCAGCATGTCTGTATGGTCAACTTCTGACAGACATTAAGCATAATGTCATACTGGAAGATCACGAGATTCCTTAAGAGAATATTGCTTTAGGCATTTTAGTTCCTTCTGTGCTATTCTTGACCATGGAATTGCTCTAGAAATGTATTCTCCAAGACAAAAAAAATGTTGCTCTTCTCATTTACGGGGTCCTGCACTTCTAACCTCTACAAAAATGAGTGGAGACCACTACATTGCAAAACATCAGTAGTAAAGGAACAGTATCAAAATATCATGCCAACCACATATTTGGAACTATATGTCTTCAACTGTCTTTATTAAATGTGCAATATAAGAATAGTTGTGTTGTGTGTGTTCAAATGTGTATACGAGAGAGAGACAGGGAAGCCCATGAAACAAGAGATGTGAATAATCAAAACTGCAACTGAAGAGAAAATTAACTAAATCCTCCTATTTTGTAACTGGGAGAGAAGGATTGAATACTAAAGCAAAACAAACTAAGCTCTACTAGCTTTAGCTTTTGATGTTGCTTGATCAAACTCACCCCCTTCTTTTTTTACTCTCCCTTTTTGTTTGGAATCAAAGAGAACATCCTGATAATGAGTCTTTTGGTGTCTTTTTGTGATCTTTTCTTGATTTCCTGTGTTAACATTAATGTAATAAAGAAGGCAGCATTTGAAACCTAAGCTTTTCATTCTTCAATTCCATATTTATGGTGGAGGGATTAAATTCAAGGGTCAAAAAGGAAGGGGGGGGGGAGTTGGGGTAAAGTCAACAAAAACCAACTGAGTATGACAACAACAAACATGTCTGTTACTGATTTCAGTGCTTCTGTTTACTCATCTTTTCGAGGGCCAAACTACACATGACATTAGGCATGCCATTCAAACATGCAATTCAAAACTGTCACTTCTTTTTCTTAACCAAAGGAAAGAGACCAGATTGGGATCACGGCATGACAAGAAGGTTAAGTTTGTATCCTTTTCCCTTCAGCCAAATGTACTATTTGCACCCAAAGATGCCATCTGTACTACTGTAGCAATACTGCAGATCAGCAAGGTGAAGAATTCTATTAATTAACAGTCAAAATGGTAAAAATAGACTCTGAGCCATAGCACTTAGTACAACCAGGAACAAATAGCAGTTTTGGGAGAAGAAAGTATTTTCCGGGTGGAAATTGTGCATGAGGAAAGGGTTAATCTTTGGACATGTACTATGGTTCCATTTCTTGGTATGAAGTAAGAAGTAAAAATTAAAGATTCAGCTGTATGCTGATCTGTTTTAGTGAGCCTGTTAAACTTCATTTTGACAATAGGTAACATCTTACCCATAGCCTGTATTGCTCGCTGAGCCCTCCCCTTCATGTTTTGCTTGACTACAGCAGGGCTGTCCAACTTCTACCGGGCCCAGGGCCGGAATAGAGGTCACTGATGACCTCGGGGGCCGCTCGGCCCTGCCCCAGGCCCCGCCCCCAGGCCCTGCCCCCAGGCCCCGCCCCCAGGCCAGGCCCCACCCCCTCCTAAAGCTGTCATTCTCCCTCCTCCTCTTTCCCGGGCACCACAGCACCAGGGAAAGAGGAGGAGGAGGAGGAGGAGGGAGATGTCTCCCTCCTCTTTCCCGGGCACCGCGGCTGTCCCGAGCGCCACAGCGCCCGGGAAAGGCACGGTGCCCGGGAAAGAGGAGGAAGAGGGAGAGTTCACCCTCCTCCTCCTCCTCTTTCCCGGGCACCGCGGCTGTCCCGCGCGCCACGGCACCCGGGAAAGGCACGGCGCCCGGGAAAGAGGAGGAAGAGGGAGCAGAAGGCGGCGCCAAGGGCAGCGCGTCACAGGCCTGGTGTGACGCGCTGCCCCTTGGCGCCGCCTACTCCTCCTTTTCGGCGCGGAGAGAGAGGGATGGAGGGGCGGTGCAGGGAGGAGGAGCTAGCTCTCTTCCTCCTCCCTGCCCCGCCTCCCCTCCCCCGCCGCCATTTTTTTAAAAAATTAGATTTTTTTTAAAAATTTAAAAATGGCGGCTGGGCGCATAGCAGGGCCGTGTCCAACAGGCTGGGGTCCGGATCCGGCCCCAGGGCCGCCAGTTGGACAGCCCTGGACTACAGTAACTGCAGTATCATATGCCCAGGCCAATAACCAAACATTATGGTTCATACTGTGATAGACCCTGAGATGACACTCCTAAACTACAAAAAGTTCTAACTGCATTCTGTGCTGGTATATATATAGACCTCAGATAAGAATTACCATGTATGCATTAGATATTGCTCATGGACACTTTGTCTTCATACCTCTGAAATATCTATCTCAACCAGTGTTGTAAGAAGGTTGGACTGAAAGCATGTACTGGAGCTTGGTGGATTTCTTGGGCAAAGTTATTGTTTGTTGTCTGTTTGCCTGTCTTCTCAGACCTCTTCCACACTGCCCTATATCCCAGGATCTGATCCCAGATTATCTGGCAGTGGAGACTCATATAATCCAATTTAAAGCAGATAATCTGGGATCATATCCTGGGATATAGGGCAGTGTAGAAGGGGCCTCTGTTTCAAGGCTCATCCTAGCTTCATTTCCCACCCGGTAAGATATTGTAGGGCTGATACTTCAGTCATATCCAACACATTCTAGATCAGTGGTTCTCAACCTGTGGGTCCCCAGGTGTTTTGGCCTTCAACTCCCAGAAATCCTAACAGCTGGTAAACTGGCTGGGATTTCCAGGAGTTGTAGGCCAAAACAGCTGGGGACCCACAGGTTGAGAACCACTGTTCTATGTCATCATTAGCTGCTTTTGGGATTGATACTACCGATACTGTCAGTGATGCTTTGATTGTGTTTTCCTGCATGGCAGGGGATTGGACTGGATGGCTCTTGTGGTCACTTCCAACTCTATGATCATGGTATCTTACTGGACCAGCTTCATTAGAAAGGACCACTTGGCACTGTGTTATAATGATTGCACTTTCAACTGTGGAATTCCTGATCAACTCCATGACCATTAAGCTGTGAGTGTCATGGATTATCTCTTATACCCATGTTGAAGTTCTGGGTGATCTCATAAGGAGCTTAGGGGTTGGCTTCATCAGTATGCTTATGACACTCAACTCCATTTCTCCTTGTCAATAGAATTGGTTAAGTGGAGACACTGAACCAATGCCAGAATGGTATAAAAGGACAGGAGGAAAACCAATACAATGAAGCTGAATCCTGAAAGAAATGGAGGCTGGTAGTTCTTGAGCCCATAAGTTAGGTACGCTACCTGGTCTACATGAGGTGCATTCTCCCTGAAAAAGTGGAGGCATAGCCTGGGTGTATTACTTGATCCATCTTTCTCATGGAAGATCTAAATGGATCCGATGGACATTGAGAGATTGCACAAATTTTGAGTAGTATGCCAGCCATAGCCATTTTTTGAGTGGGGATTATATAATCTCAGTAGTCCGTGCACTGGTTATGCCTAAATTCTTAGGCAGATATGCAATCCAGCTATCTCAAACATGCTGAAACAGTAGTTTCAAGAAACAGAAAGTGGGGAGGGGAGGATTCACTGCTCTTCCTGCCCACTCCAAGTCCCGTTTTCCAAGAAGCAATCAAAACCAAGATAAGTATCTCAAAGTATTTTTTACTATAGGTCTGCACTATATTATATACAATCAAGATATTATTTTATTTCTATAGCCAAGCCGCAAAATCAAAATGCTATGATTCCACAGCCCAATAATGAATATTGTGGGTTATTTGCTAGATGATCTCTCCTCCACTGAAAAACCAAGCTATTCCATCGGAGAGCGTCTGGTTACATTACAGTGTAATAGTATTTCATTTATTATGAGTTATATCCATCATTGCTTCAATCATTCTATTTAAAAGACCTGAGTGCTTTCTCAAACAACAGAGTAAGATATAATCCCTCCACTACTTGTTGCAATTATCCTGATTAAAATTATGACACTTCTACACAGAAACTACAATTGTACAATTGTACAATTTTAGTTAGCTAGTTCTCCAAGTTATTTATTTATTTAAAACATTTATATCCCACCCTTCTCACCCCATAGGGAACTCAGAGCAGAGCACAGCATATGTACTGCAAGCATTCAATGCCAGAACATAAAACCATAAATATATACAAACATTAAAATCACTTATATTCATATTAAAAGTTGCTTAAAAACTAGTAGTAATAGCAGTAGTGTCAAAGGCTTTCATGGCCGGAATCACTGAGTTGTTGTAGGTTTTTCGGGCTGTATGGCCATGTTCTAAAAGCATTCTCTCCTGATGTTTTGTATACATTTTTGGCAGGCATCCTCAGAGGTTGTGAAGTCTGGCAGTAATACCGTGTTTCCCCGAAAGTAAGACGATGTCTTACTTTCTTTTAACCCCCAAAAGCCCCACTACGTCTTTCTTTCGGGGTACGTCTTATATTGGACATCCTGAAAGAATTCTTCACCCAGTAGGGCGACGGTACCTGTGAGGGGCGACGGTACCTGTGAGGGGTGCCGCCGCGCCAGCTGCCACCACACAGCCGGCCACACGGGCCGACTGCGGCACGCCTCTTGCGCGGCACGCATCTTGCCTGGCCTCTGACGCGACGCCGCTTCGCCCCGCCTCTTGCTCCTTCTCTTTTCCCCCTCCCTTCGTCCATTCGAGTGAACGAAGGGAGGGAGGGGGGAAAGGAGAAGGAGCAAGAGGCGGGCGAAGTGGCGTCTGGCCAGAGGCCAGGCCTTTGAAGAGCCAGCCACGCCGTCGCGCCTCTGCCTCTTTCTTTCCCCCTCCCTTTGTCCATTCGAGTCCATGCGAAGGGAGGGGAAAGGAGAAGGAGCAAGAGCGGCTCGCGTCAGGAGGGAGCAAGCTTGTTTTCTGCTGCCCTAGAGATTAGGACTCAGAAGAATGGCTTCAAACTACAGGAAAGGAGATTCCACCTGAACATGAGGAAAAACTTCCTAACTGTGAGAATTATTCAGCAGTGGAACTCTCTGCCTGGAGTGTGGTGAAAACTTTTAAATAGAGGCTGGATGGCAATCTGTCGGGGGTGCTTTGAATGTGATTTTCCAGGTTCTTGGCAGGGGGTTTGACTTGGTGGCCCATGAGGTCTCTTCCAGTACTATGATTCTATTAATGGTTGACTGAACTAAGAAGACTATTGTTGACCGTAAAACTTTGTCAGTGATCTTTGGCCATGTTTCTCATCCTAAACCATTTTACATAACTTCAATTTTTGTTATGTGTACTTCTCCTTTTAATCGGGAAATTTTTCAATTATTAATCTTGTACAATGCCCTCCAGTCCTGTGATAAAGGAAAAAGATAGTAGTATTTAAATAAATAATTAGATACATAAAATGGTTTATCACATTTAGAGCTTTATGGTCAACAATGGCCTTCATAGTTCAGTCTAACATTCTAATGACAGCATCAAACTAATTATCCTTTCATCTTTCTAGCTTCATATCCTGAAATATCTCTGCCTTGAGACAGCAACTTGTCTTTTCCTTAACGGATGAGGATGAAAATGATGAAAGTTACTGTTATCATTACTAGCAGTGGTTCTGCTAGTTCTGCTATTGCTGCTACCAAGTACTGAAGACTAGGCTGCAGCTTGGTCGTACACTGAGCATGGATTCCTCACTAGCAACCATGACACAGAATTTCCCAACCAAACTTTGGGACTGTTAAGCAGTGGCAGTTCTTAGTGGAATTATTAACCTTTATGCCACATAACAAATTAAGTAACAAAAATGGTGATTGTAATTCATGAACATCAAAGGCTTTTTTGGTTGTTGTTTATTCGTTCAGTCGCTTCCGACTCTTTGTAACCTCATGGACCAGCCCACGCCAGAGCTCCCTGTCAGCCATGGCCACCCCCAGCTCCTTCAAGGTATACCATCCATCCATTCATCTTGCCCTTGGTTGACCCCTCTTCTTTTTTCCTTCCATTTTCCCCAACATCATTATGTTCTCCAAGCTTTCCTGTCTTCTCATTGTGTGGCCAAAGTACTTCATCTTTTATTGCCATTCTATTGTTTTCCTTTGCTGTAGACTATTATCTCATACACAAATATTGTGGAATAAGAAACTATTAAATCAGTGGAAAGTAGGGACAATTTAAACAACATTCATGAAAACTTTGAGAGTTAAAGCGTTCTGACAGCAGACTTATATTGGAAAGCAGTGAAGTGCCATTGGAGATTTTTGAGCAGAGGTCGGATGCCATATCCCAGGAATGTTTTATGTATCTCCGGATTCCAACACTAACAATGCATTCAGTTCTATTACATTTGTAGTCCCTACAATTTTACAGTTATGTGACTGATGATCAGCCACTGTGTATGCAGGACATTTTGAGCCTGTTTCTGTTAACCACACCACAATACAGGCTGAAATGCTCCATCATGGCGTTAGATTGATTTTCAGCCTGCAATGAGGTAACTTTTTCCGTGAACCTCAGCGTGGCTTGAAAATCAATCTGGCAACATGACTGAGCAATCAGACAGCCTCCTCACAGCACACCCAGTCATAATTAGTGTTGAACTTGCCATGTTGCCAGGGTCAATTCTCAGTCATGTGAATCGCTTCTTGTTTGTGTGTTTAGGATTGCAGTTTTGTAGATATAAAAGCATCCCTCTTCATCTGCATTTGCATGGATGAAGAGGGATGCTTGTGGTGATTTGTCTTGTGCAAACTCAGAGTGGTTTATGCTCACCGACCAGCAGACAATCTATACAACAGGAGAAAGGAAAGTAGTAATGACTCTCACCATTTGCTTTCTGCACATGATACAAACAGAATTTTATTCCACTACACTCTGCCTGGAAAGTAGCAATTTATAATGTGAGAGACAAACCAGGCTCACCTTTTGCATTCAGGAAAAGGCAGAGATTCCCATGGATTGTCTGATGAAAGGGGTTGGATGATAAAACTTGAGGCCAGATGGAACTCTGTCCTTATCCAGTTCAGATCTCGGTGGAAAAATGGTCATTTGCCAAACAAATAAAAGCAAGCAAGAAAGACTAATTATAACGTTGCCAAAATCGCATATTGGCCTTGACCTTAATGGGGGTGGAAAGTTTCAGAAGAAGCAGAGGGGAGGTTTTATTAAGCCTGGCACAAGAGCAGAGATTACAGGAATGGCTGCTAAGGCTAGCAAATGCAGCTGTTGCTAAAAAAAAACCCAACAGGATGGAAGGGTCCCATATAAAGCCATTCAATCCCAGGGAGACTGGCACCATTGTACCTAGATCTGAGAGGAAAGCATTTTTGGAGGTAGTTAGATTCTCTCATCAAACTTGACTCTAAAGTTTAAAAGCAATAGAGTAATACCACCAATAAATCACTCCTACTCATAATTCCATTCAAGAGTAGACTGGCACAAGTTCCCATTTAATACCTACTAACTGGAGTGTTTCATAGCTTGGACTGAGAACATTTTAACATCTCAAGGTTACTCCACAGCTGTAAGAGGGCAAGAAAATACAAGGAAAACCCATATTTAAAGAGCCATGAAAAAAGGCTAACAGGGACAGGAATCTTCTGGAGTCTTGCACACGTGAATGTTCCTCTGTGGAAGCAGTTTGATTTTTTTGTCTGATGTAGACATGTACATTCATTTCAATTTGAGGTGCTATTTGGTTCCACAGTTCATGTTCACTTGGATAATATTGCTATTTAACACAACAGGCCCACAACACATTCAGTGCACGTGGAGAATTATGATATGCAATTCATATGTAAAATATCACTAGCATGTTGTCTTGTAGCAATAGTTTTGTTCAGGTTACCAAAGACATACCATTATTGAAATCTAATTATTAGTCCTAAACTGAACAAAAATAAGAGCTAGAGTGGTAGAACTAAGGTTCATCTATACATACTAAATATTCTGGGGCCAGTCTAAAGAAGAAATTACATCAGCAAATATGACTTCTGATCCACTTTAGTTTTTAAGGTTGGTGTAGACAACTTAGACTTTTGGACACCAGAGTCTGAAACTCTACTCACTGGGGAACCAATCACACTCTCTCATCCTGAGAAGGTGGCAATGACAAATCTCCTCTGAAGAAATCTCACAATACATTCACCTTAGAGTTGCCTTACATTGGAAATGACATGTTGGAAATGACATGTTGGAAGATGAGCTGGTGTATGAAACCTTGATGTTATGACATTAGTAGGTTATGTTTGCAAAGGAGAATGGAGGAAGTTGCAATATCTGTGCCAGCCATGGTGTCTGATCTTACACTGTATCTGTATTGTGCAGTCTTTTGTTGCAAGTAATTTTGTTCAAGTGACTTTCTACAACAGTGGTTCCCAACCAGTGGTCCATGGACCACAGATGGTCCACAAGAAACAGAAAAGTTGTTCATGGGGGTCTTTCCAAGAAAACCTGAGTCGGTGTAATGTGGCTGTTGAGGAAATGGCCCCACTGGTATAATTCCTCCCCCCCCAACACACACCCTTCTCCTTCTGGCCCTCCCCTTCTCCTTTGTCCCAGAGCCCTGGCTCCTGTTAGCACACAGGCAGAGTGTTTCTCTCCGCTGACCCAGTCAAAGGGAGGCGAGAGCATCCATGTGCTCCCTTTCATTGCTTCCTCAAAAGGAGCCAATGATGATGGAGCTATCCCTGGCCCCCGTCTTCACTTCCTGAAGGCTTCAATTGCCTCCTCCTCCTTGCAATCCAGTCTATGAATGGGGGTTTCTTCCTTGCAACAAGAGCAGGCAAGGAATTAAAGATGCAACCCACTCCCTTTTGCCCAATTTTGTTTCCTTCCTTACCTGCTTTCGAGGAGGCTGTGGCTGCCAGAACCCCACTTGCAGTCTCCTTCTTGCAACCCAGTCCCCTACTACCTGTGCTTGCAAGGAAGGATCTGACATCGGGCAAAGGGAGGGGGCAAGAATGGAAGTGTTGGATTCTTCCTTCCTTTCCTGGGCTTGAAACTGCTGTTGCCAGAGTCCCATTTGCAGGCCCAGGTGGCAGGGGGGCTGGATTACAAGGAGATTGCAAATGGGGCTCTGGCAGTAGTCTACTCAAGTGCAGGTAAAGAAGGGTCCAACACTGAGCAAAGGGAGGGAGCAGAAATTGTGACATTGAATCCTTCATTTCTTATCTGCTTTTGAGACAAGGAAGGAAGCCCTGTTTGCAAGCTGGATTACAAAGAGGAGGAGGCACTCAAGGCCTGCAGTGAAGTCAGGGGCCGAGGGAAGCTCCATCACCGGCTCCTCATGAGGAAGCAAGAGAAAGGAAGGAAGCATATAGGTGCACTTTCTCCCTTTGGCTGAGCCAGTGGAGAGCTCTCAGGAGCCCATTCTCCCAGACTGGATCATGAAGCCCAAGAACAGGAGCTTAATATTTGGGCTTCAAAAGCAAGTCTGGGAGTCTAAAAGTTCCAGTCTATTACTTAATGCCATGGCATGTGTGTGGCATTGAGCAATACTATCAATACAAGGATTCCCTACATAGTGAAAGAAATGCAAACTCAAAAATCACATTGATTTTTCTCATTAACTCTCATTATGATGTTTTGTCTTTATATCACAAAATAAAAAGTGTATATTTGAATGTTAAATATGATCAAGACATTCTAGTTATTTAAAAACTTTTTAAATTTATTTTTGTCTGGGTGGTGGGGAGAGGGGTTGATTGACCTTGATGGTTCACCGTGTATCCAGATTTTATCTCAGTGGTCCACAGTCTCTTAAAGGTTGGGGACCACTTGTCTACAAACTACCAAAATCTTACTGTCCAGGAAAATTGAGAGAAAATTATATATAGAGAGGGGGGGGGGATTAGCTGGAAACAATAGATGACAACAATTTGAGTCGTTGCTATCTACCTTCAATTCAATTGCAACTTATGACAATTTTGAAAAAATATTTAATGGAATTTTCTTTGCATGATTTGTTCTGAGGGGGGTCGCAGGACCGAGAATGCTTTGAAATGAGTTTGAAGCTATTGAAGTCAGCTGAGGACAAAGGGGAAAACTAGAACATTTTAAAAGCAGCTGAAATAGTGAGGCAGTAGAACAGTGTTTCCCAACCTTCCTAATGCCATGGTCCCTTAAATAAGTTTCTCATGTTGTAATTTTGTCATTTGGGAGTTGTAGTTGTGGGATTAATAGTTAACCTACAATCAACGAGCATTCTGAATTCCACCAACAATGGAATTGAACCAAACTGCGCACACTGAACTCCCATGACCCAAGAAAATACTGAATACTGGGTTTGGTGAGCATTCACCTTGAGTTTTAGAGTTGTAGTTCACCTACATCTAGAGAGCACTGTGGACTCAAACAATAATGGATCTGGACTAAACTTGGCATTAATCCTCAATATGCCCATGACCAACAGAAAATACTGTGTTTTCTGATGGTCTTTGGCAACCCCTCTGACAACCCCCTTGCAAGCCCCCCAGGGGTCCCGACTTCTGGGTTGAGAAACGCTGCAGTTGAAGATTAATTGAAACTGCCCCAACCAAATCAGGAAAGTTGGAGAGGCTCCACTAAATGGAAATACTGAGAATGGCTTTATGAGTAGTAGACACTCACAACATTGCATCAGTGAACCCATTAAAACGCCTGCTACAATTTTAGTGCTCATTAATAATTATATATATTTCTTAGCTTTTGGTTTTTTTAAAATTTAGAGAGCATTTCAGCTTTTTGTGAGTTTTCTTCAAGACAATTTTTCTGGTTTCTATCCTGATTTTATATAAAACAGTAGAAATGAATAATTCAATGTTTGACCCCCTCCTCCCACAGACACAGCTATGTGCATGGGAGAATGGATTGTGTCCTATTCAATCAAAATAAAAAATACAGATTCCAAAAAATTTAACCTTTCTGTGCCTAATCCATATTTCAAATGAACAAAGAAAGAGATTTCTAAACAACAGAGTTGGTAGCAGGTGCTGTTTTATGCATACAGAAGGATTTTGACCAGCTGTTTGAATTTGCTTTCTGTCTGCCTTTTGGTGGAAATGTTGTAGCCAATAAAAACAAACACAGTAGAATCTTCCTAGCTGAGTGCTTTATAGAAACCATGAAATATGGTTTATCAGGAATATCTTGACAAACCAAATCCTAGTTGGGTTACCTCAGTAAGGAACTGGTAATTTTTCAGCCTGCTACAGAGAACTTATGTGCTGTGGATTTTCACTAGGGATAGTTGAATACATTGTTTTGGAATCAAACCAATTCATACATTAGCCCAAACACAAACCAATCCTTGCCATATTTCAGAATATATTTTCAAGTAGTTTCCTTCTGCATTCCCATCCCACTCCATTTCTCACATTCTCACAGTGGCTTTTTAGAGCTTTTTGTTTTCTTTTCTTTCTGATGAGCAAGCAGGAGGAAAGATGACAGGATAGAGGAGTCTGGAAAGTATTTTTAATCCTCTCCAAGTCTGAAAATCTTTCTTATACCTCTTACAAAATGTTATAGTAGAAACTTGTCTTGGATCAGTTCACAACATGTAAAAGAGCCATCGTGGTGTAGCAGTTTAAATATTGGGCTACAACTCTGGGAATTAGGGTTCCTAGAATCATAGAATAATAGAGTTGGAAGAGACCACATCTAGCAAAACCCCCTGCCATGCAGGAAAAGCACAATCAAAGTACGTCTCTTGTGCATATCTCTTTTAAATCTTAGGTCAGTTAAAATTCTTTGGACATCCATTCTCTTTCTTTTCTCCTTGCTGGCACTGTCTGCAATTGTGCCTTCAGTATTTCACTTTTAAGAAACTCCCATCCACCGTTAACTCCCTTCTCTTTTAATTTTCCTGTCCATGGAATCACGATCAGTATTTCCCTAAATTTCCATAAAGTCAGCTCTCCTAAAGTCTAGAATGGGTGTTTGACTTAACTTACGACCCCATCATATGGGGCTAAATTTGGCAGCATGCACCAATCTAGTCTTGGTCACCCATGGAGCCAGCCAGCTCCCCTCAGATGATGTCATGCTAGCTCTGCAGGTGAAGCAGGGAAAAACTGATATGCCACCACTGCTGGCAACACAGGATGCTTCCCATGTTGCCATTAGCTCTATGGGGGAAGCCGCATGCTCACACTTCCCCACATGTGTTCTCCAATTCATGGTTCAGATCATTACTAGATGAAATGAAATGCCATTATTAGTGATAGACTAATAACTTCTGATTATTGTCAGTGATAGACCACTACAGTCTGACCCTCATATCTGCAGAACTAATAGTTTCAACTCACTTGGAATGTTCTAGTTTCTTCAGGGTGACTCTATGGCAATGCCAATAATAAGTCATTCATTTCAATAGGATTCTCTGTTACCTACATTTTCCTGTTTCCATGGTAAGTTCTGGGACATACTTCCCATGCATATGGAGGTCATACTGTGGTGGAACATGCAGATTGACATTTTTATTTATTATCAAATCATAATAGATTTCAAGAACTACATGATGGCAGTGGTGGTGATGGTGATGATAATCATAACTGTTCTGCCCCCATGCTATCTTAACTACTTGGAAGATGAACCGACTGAGCAGGGAACAGACTGGAGACTATATAGTTGAATCAAACAAGAGTATACTAACTGAAAAGAAGTTTAGACTTTCTCTCCTCCTCAGTCTCACTCTTTATGAGGCGAGATAGATACTGTTCTAGTCAAACTGAGGCTCTTGAATCTTTATTTCTTCTTATTGTCTCTTTCTTGTATGGTGTTCAACTGTCTCTAAGATGGTCTCAAAATTTAACTCTGACTGGACTTGAATACAGCTCTAACTGGATGTGCTATTTTGTAGACTTTCTGTAGATGTGCTATTTTGTAGATGTGCTGTTTTGTAGACTTCCTCTCTCTTCACCTTCTAGTCACAAAAAAGCAGACTCTTCCAAGAACTGGAATTGTCATGCCTGAGGCTCTGCCCCTGAAGGAATTCTTCAAGGAGCAGGGCAACTGAGGCTTCGTATACAAAGAGGCGGTCTAGACTAACCCCACAGAAACTGTGCATAATATCCCTCTAACTAAAAAGGGCTTAACTAGGGGTAAACAGTGAGGGTCTTCATGGGGCATGGCAATAACAGTTGAATAAATTTTCCAGAAAAGAAAATGCTGAACTGAGAGAAGTAGTGTTTATTCCTTCAATTGCCTCGCATATCTTTGGAACGTTGCCTAATTTTAATGTTTATTAATAAGAACAGGACTTTCTACATACACATATATATACACACATGCACACACACCCATATATTTTCTCCAATATTTTCTATAATGATTCATTCATATACTTATACATAGAAAGCTCTACTTGTTAATGAAAGCTAATTTTTATTTTAAAAATTGATCCCCATTTTGTAGGGGGGAAAGAGGTGTCAACCCTCAAAGCGGGCAAAGGAACCTGAGAAATTTCTGGTATGTGACTGGAGGAAAGCTCACCGCCAATCCAAAGCTTTTACACTTGCTCAACTAACTTCCTTTTAACATGCCCCTCAAATATAATAGTGAAAAGACTTGGAGTTGGTACAGTTTACCCCATTCCCCTAAAACAGTGAAAGGGAACATTTTTTTAGGAAAATAAGATTTGACAAATTTTGAAAGACAACCAAGGCTATATACTTTCATAAGTTGATATTTTGTTCTTTCCCTGTCAATCATCTTTCACAAGTCTGGTTCTGCCCACTTGTAATATATTTCAAAGCCAAATATCTAAATCCTTTCTCTGTGAAAACCCATTCCTCAGGCTTCATTGAATTGAAATATGTCCGCAATTTCCTATGGGGAGGGCTTTTTCTACAGCTTCTTTCCAGCTGCTTTCTTTCTCTCCCCTTGTCTTTTCCAAGCATCAGCATCAGCTTTCCTTGCTGCGTTGTTTTGGGTCTTGGACTTTTGCCAAGATTCATCATTTCCTGCTAACACAGCGATCTAAACCAGACCTTCTAATCAGTTCCTCTGCCATGGATCCTTCTCTTCTGCACTTTTACCTATAGCTCACAAGCCCCAAGGGCTAGAAAACTACACGTCTCTTTCCATTTTCCACCTTTTTTAATGCAATCACAGATGGATAAACATGGGCAGACGTATGTGTGAAGCATGAGATGCGGCAATGTTTTCAAAAGCACCTAAGTGGCTTATAAACACACTTACATCGGGGTGTGTCCCAGTGAAGTCAATGGAAATTCCTTCCAAGTTCTTATGTTCAGGATCACATTCTGAGAACGCACACATTCACTCCCTCCCTCAAATGATCCCCTTCATAATCTCACATAAATGTGCCAAAATGGCTACATATCACTGGCACAGGCTATTCAATTAATATAAGCTTACACGCAATTGCTTGTACTAACATTTCTTATATAATTACTTGTCCCAAGGAAAAAAATGTTAAAGAACAAGGAAAAGTGACTTTTGGTGTAAAACATTTCCATTGCAACTGCTTGACTTCTATCTACCCAGTCTACTGTCAATCTGATCTAAACCTATTAATAATGACCTGCATCAGAATGAATTTCCCATGTATTGAATGGTGGTGAATTTTAGCCTGCTTTTTAACTCTGTGTATCATGTATTTTAATAATGTTTTAGCAGGGTTGTTGTAGGTTTTTCAGTCTGTATGGCCATGTTCTAGAAGCATTCTCCTCTGACGTTTTGCCTGCATCTGTGGCAGGCATCCTCGGAGGTTGTGAGTGTTTTAGCTCATTCTTTTAACGATGTTGTACCCTGCCGCAAGCTGCAATGAGAGCCATGTAATAAATGTATTATTATTAATTCAATCTTATTAAAGCTATCTAGATTGTCCCTACTACTTCCTTGATTTAGACCTTGAATTTTGTTGATTTGCACTGCCTTTTTAGCTGCTTCTAAATGAGTTACACTTTTGACTCATCTTTAGTTTGTGTCTGCTAAAACTTCTTGAATCTTTTTTATGTACTACTTTCAAGAGTGGTGTCACACATGTTATATTTTTGTACTGTCAGCTCACAACATTTGTTGGCTTGAGGGGCATAGACCCCACAGGAAAATGGAAAAATTATGAAAGTTTTAGAGAATGAGTGTCCAAGAGGAGAACTCCAGGGGGTGGGGTGAGCAGGGGGTCAAGGAGGGAGCGGGATAGGAAACAAGATGGGCAAGTGAGTAGGGAGCAGGTGCGTGAGCAGGCAGGCGGGGGGGGGGCGTGATGGCAGGCATGCAGAGCAATAATGAGTGCATCCTGGAGAATGAAAAATATGGCAAACTCTTCACATATACTGTGATCTATGTGGACAGAAAACTCACAACAAAAACTGATTAACATTTTCTAATTAAAATTGCTAATAAAAATGGAACTAGTCTGTTGTAGTTGAGCCTGAGGCTGAGAGAGAGAGGAGTCTGTAGTTAGAAACACAAAATGGTCTACTCGTGAGCAAGAGTTGGATGAGGAGCAGGAAAGGAAGAGATTAAGGCAACTACTTAGCGATTCTTATGGGGATGAAACGTTTCTGGGTTTTTCAGAGGATGATGGGAGTGGGGATGAGGAACAGGCAATGGGAGGTTGGGATGAGGGGTCACCGAGAACTGAAGGTGACTCTAGTGAGATGAGTTGGACTGATGTGCAACAGATATGGGATATCTGCTTGGAACCCACCAGCAGCGATTCGTTTGCGGGGTTCATGGGAGATGGGGAATGGAAATGGGACTCATGGGGACTGCTGGGGAGAGTTAAGTCACTGCAAGAAACATATTGCTTGGCGTGAGAGACAAAGGGCAGCACAGGCAGGGATGCTGGCAGCTGAAAGAGCTGGGGAAGGGGCGTTGGCACAATTAAGCCCCGAGGAGGACTGAATAAAGGGGGCTTGCAATTAACCATTGGTTGCAGCTGGCAAGGCATTGTTCTTGCCATCCAGGCCATTGCCTCCTGTTCTGGATCGCTGCTGGACTAATCGTTTGGCTGTGGACATGGAATTCTGGACATTGGTATTGTATTTCGTGGGTTTCCCTATCTTTGTTTCCTGACTTTGGCTGCTCCACCTTAAATCCCTTCTGTGCTAGATTCTGCTGCTCCTTCGTGTTGGATTCTGGATTGACCTGACTTTGCTGCTTTGTCTGCATCCCTCCTGGCGTGACTAAAGGATCGTTTGGCATTTCTACTCTGTCTGCATTTTCCCCTGGTGTGACTATAGGACTGTTTGATGCTTCTACTTCATTAGCATTCTGCCTGGCTGGTTGTGAACCTGGACTGGTTGTGCGCTCTCTCTCTCTCTCTCTCTCTCTCTCTCTCTCTCTCTCTCTCTCTCTCTCTCAGCCTTATTTCTGTTGTGAAGAAGTCGGAACTGGGCGTTTATTTTCTGTTGGACTTTCTTATGGGTTTTTTGTGCCTCTAGGTTCATTTGAGTCACAGTGAGGAAGTTTGGGACTCTTTCAAATAAACTCTAACTGCTAACTTTATTGTGCCTGGCTTCTTAAGGTGATCTGGATCACAACAGAGCCTTTTAAAAGGTGTTGGTAAGACATCAGGAGACCATATTGTGTCACTTTGTACAGTGATTTCCCTGTATCTAATTCTGTCCAGATTAACTTTTGCTGCCCTTGCGCTTTGATACTCTGCTGCTGAATACACATGTCCAGTGTGGAATACCATGTTAAAACAGTGGTTGTGGCTCTTAATGAGACATGCCGCATTATCATAGGATGTCTACGCCCAACACCGATGGAGAAATTATACTGTTTAGCCAGTACTGAACCACCTGATATTTGCCAGGAAGTAGCAGCCAATAATGAAAGGACCAAGGCATTGACATCTCCACCCATCCCCTGTTCGGATATCGCCCAGCATGCAAATGACTTAAATCAAGAAACAACTACCTAAGATCTACAGAAATATTTGCAGGAACACCTCAGCAAGTGAGAGTCCAAAAGTGGCAGGCTAAAACCCAGAACCTCAACTCATGGTTGATACCAAATGGGAAACTCCCCCTGGGCACACAGAAGATTGAGCAACTTGGAAGGCACTGAACAGACTGCACTCTGGTACCATGAGATGCGCAGCCAACCTTAAGAAATGTGCTTCTAAGTGGATTCTGCGACATGCGAGTGTGGAGAAGAGTAAACCACAGACCATTTACTACAATACAGTCTGAGCCCTGTCACATGAACAATGGAGGACCTTCTCACAGCAACACCAGAGGCACTCCAAGTGGCCAGCTTCTGGTCAAAGGAAATCTAGCATAATGACAAGTGTTTAGCTTTCTTTGTGGTTTTTAAATACATTGTAACTGTATTCTCAATTTGCTTCCGACACAATAAATAAATAAACTTTTACTTCTACTAGTAAATATGTCAGTTTTGGATATGTATGTCATTTTTTTCCTTCTCTGTGGAATGCATTAGTGAATATGGAAAAATAAGCTGCCCTACACATGGAAAGTGCCAATGCATACCATATCCAACATTAAAGTTCACAGAGTAACATGAGCAGCAATTGTTGAATGGGATGACAGTCAATCACATTGACCATTGATCCACATATATTGTGTCATGTGTTATTCAGAAACTCCTCTGGCAAATATGTATGCTATGCTGAATTGATGTAGCATCTTGACCTTTGTAGCCTGATCAAGGGAGTTGCCCAATTAAAGAAGTCATACTTGATTAATCAATTAGTTCATTGATAAAACCTGACTTTTTCAGCAAGATTTTCTTGTTTCTAAAAGTCCAAACATATCTTTTTGGCATTAGTATCTCATTAAATGGATCTTTCCCGAGTAAGAAAGAAATCTGTACAGAGCCATCAAGTATTATTTTTGTAAGTAAAACGTAAAATAATGTAATTTTTTGAAAAAAGGTTGCTTCATTATTAGCACTGTCTTTTTAGGCAATTGTTACATTTTTCATCTCATAATCAGCTTGGGTGGTCTTTTGCAAACTCATTTCGGAGACCAAACAGGACCACCCACATGCAAAACAGAGGATGCGGCATATCCGAGGGAACCCCAAGGTATACATTTATTTTTGAAAGAGTAAAAGAGAGCAATGCCTCCAAATAGAACATTGTATGGCTATATGTATACTGTTCTTCTGAAGTAGAAAGTTCTCAGAACTGCATACATTAGGTATCTTTCACACTGTACGATTATACCACTGCAATACCACTTTAGCTGCTGTGACTGCGTCCTACAGGGTCCTGGGATTTGGATTTTTCTGTTATAGTAAAACTTTCTGGTGAGAGTCTAAAAATGTAATAAAACTACCAGTCCCATGATTCCATAGATTGAAGCCATAGAAATGAAAGCAGTTTTTTTCATGTCAGGAGCAAGTTGAGAAACTGCCGCCAACCTTTCGGTCAGCAGAATTGCCAGCACAAGGGTTTAATCCAGTTTTTCTCAACCTTCCTCATGCCGCGAACCCCTTAATACAGTTCCTCATGTTGTGGTGACCCCCAACCATAAAATTATTTTTGTTACTACTTCATAACTGTAATTTTGCTACTGTTGTGAATCTTAATATAAGCAACTGATATGCAGGATGTATTTTCATTCACTGGCCCAGATTTGGCACAAATACCCCATATGCCCAAATTTGAATACTGATGGAGTTGGGAGGGATTGATTTTGTCATTTGGAACTCCAACAGCGATGGAATTGAACCAAAGTTGGCACACAGAACACCCATGACCAACAGAAAATCCTGGAAAGGTTTGAGTGGGCATTGACCTTGAGTTCTGGAGTTGTAGTTCACCTACATCCAGATAGCACTGTGGACTCAAACAATGATGGATCTGGACCATACTTGGCACAAATACTCAATATGCCAAAATGTGAACACTGGTGGAGTTTGGGGGAGGATAGACTTTGACATTTGGGGGTTGTAGTTGCTGGGATTGATAGTTCCCCTACAATCAAAGAGGATTCTGAACCGCACCAACAATAGAATTGAGCCACCTACATAGAACCCCCATGACTAACAGAAAATACTGTATTTTCTGATGGTCTTTGGTGACTCCTCTAACACCCTCTCGCAACTACCCAGAGGTCCCAACCAGTTTAACTCATTGCGCCACCAGGGGCTCCAATGAAAGCAGTAATAAACTGTAGAGTGTGAAATAAGCATTAGTCATCTGAGGAGCCTATATCTTAAAAGCTCACAAGCTAAGTTGAAAGGACAAAGAAAATTTCTTCACTGGATCCCACTATTGGTAGCCCTGCAGAATATTGTTCTAAGAAACAAAAAATTGGGGGGGGGGGGGTCCATTCTAATAACATTCAATTGAAATGTTCTCTTGATATCAGCTTTGTACATTTCTGTATTTCTACCCTGTGGAGAACAAAGATGGGGTAAGAAAAGAAAATTCAGGGCATTATGGCATCAGAACGTCATAATTCTACAAGGGGATAACATTTTTAGCAGAATGTAGAAAATAAACTTTTTAAGATCACAACCCCCAGAATCCTCTAATCAGCATACTTAGTCTATTATTTCAGAGTGCACATTTCCAATCGCATGGAGTCCATCTAAAATAAGCAATGCTTCTCTGAAGTAAATATGTGGCATTTATAGTTTGATAAAACAATACGCATTCATGCCACCAATGTTCCAATGGCTTTATAACAGGGGACTTAACACAAAGCTTGTCCTAGAACATCACACCCTGATTTATCCAGACCTCCCAAGTTCACATCTTCTATAAAAACCTCTTGTTTTGAACCAGAGAAATCACAAAGCATATTCTGCTTATTCAAATAATCCCCCTCTTTCATTGGAGGTAGGTCTGCCTCATGGAAAAGCTTAACACGTTCAGATAAAGGATCAGTGTACTATTAATACTTTTTTGTTAACACAACACAAAGGAGATTCAGAGATCCTCTGGCAAAACAACAAGCAAAGTCCCTTTGCAATTACATTCCTTTGGGCCTTTGATCAGTGTAGTGGTAATCATAGGTTCAGGAAAAGACACACACACACTCCTAATGTTAGTATGGTGACCCATCAATATCTAATCTTCATACACAGCCTGATGACTAATGGGGAATTAAATCAATTGTCCCAAAACATATTTCACAACCTTTACCTTTTCAGGCGTCAGGATAGCAGCCAAAAAATTTCAGTGTACTGAAAAACCATTATTAGCATGTTCTGTGAAAGCTGGCATGTGGGAGATGTGTAATGCAACTCTATACATATCTCCTCAGATGTAAGACTATCATTCCCAAGTACTTGCTTTGCTTACAAGATTGCTACGTAAAAGATACGGACAAAAAGCCAATAAATAAAGAAATGTTATTCACAACTTCCACCATTAGAAAAGGACAATTGTTTTCAAGGTTACATGGTTAAAATATATTTTTTGGATCACAAGTCCGAGAATCCCCCATCTAACATAGCTTGTCTATTATTCGAAGAGCAGAAATTTCTGCTCTCATAGAATCTCTCTGAAATAAGCAATGCTTCTCTTCAGTGCTGCATTTTCTGATGGGTTAAGTGGACTGTAGCAATGAGCTGCAGGAAGGAATAATGAAGCTCTTGCCTCCCCAAATTAGAATTCTGCCTCCCTTCTTTCATTCTTCCTTCAGTCCCCAAACTTCCAGCACTGAAGACATTGATCACCATAAATACCCAAAACTCTTACATTTTCTGTGTTGGTATTTCCTTGGGAAATTTGTGTGCCCCTTCCCTTTGGACGCTGAAACTGTATTTCTAAATGCTCAACTGATATCTTACGTTACTACAATGCTATCAATTTATGGAGTAAAGAAAAATTAATTGGGGTTATTTATTTATTTACTTTGTGTTAAAAGCATTGCATAAATAAGTTTAAAAACTGATAAAATAGAGGGAGCGCACGTGGCTAAATAATTTTTGACCAAAAACGGGCTACAGCACCTGCATTGTCTGTCACTTTAAACAATTCTTCCTCTGTGCATGAGGCAGGCCATTGTGGGCAAGCATACAGATGCAGAGTTGTTTGTTTTGCTCCACAGTCACACAAGTAGAGGATTGCTTTAGGCAGTGCCATTTTGCCAGGTTGTCTTTTGATCTGCCCACTCCACTTCTGAGTCTGTTCAGGGACTTCCAAGTTGCCCATTTTTGGTTTGCCCCTGGAGACAGACCCTCGTGGGGTGCCATCCATTTGGGATTTCCTGGTTTAGCTACCCAGGGGAATGCTGTTGCTGTTTCCGGGGGGAACATTAAGAGGAATGGTGGTTCTCATGAAACTTTTCCTTGATTTTTCTTGATTTAATTGGGGTGGGAGAATTATTAATTAATTAATTATTTAAAGTATTTATATACTGCTTTTCTCACCCCTGCGGTTTATTTATTTATTTATTTATTATTAGATTTATCAACCACCACTCCCAAATGACTCGGGGCGGTTCACACTCAGAACAAAGCAATACAATAAAAGCAATAAGAACTGTTACAATAAAGTACAATTTAACCTGTGTATTAGGACTCGAAAGCCTGCTTGAACAGAGAACACAGAAATAATGGCAAAATGTAATGTCTTACATACATAAACCAAATCACAGATCAACATCATATAAATAAGCAGAAAATCAGGAAGACAAGTCACTACAAGATAAGAAAAAAGGACATTTAAAACATGAAATAAAAGAATTAAAACATCTAATAAAAACATTAAAGTTACATGATCCAAGAGCGTAGACCAGGCCATTCCAATGTCGATTGCACATGTTTCATATTTGCTTCTTATACTGTGTTATTTACTAATCAAAAGCTTGGTTTTGATTATCATTTAAAGGGCAATTTTGCCCCTTCCCCTGTAGCTAGAGCCTTTAATACGATGATGAGTATGTATACTCTGAAGTATATATACTCTGAGGTAAGTTCCCTCTAGATCAGTGATTCCCATATCATGGTGATCCAGATGTTTTGGACTTAGACTCCCAGAATCCCTGACTATTGGCTGAGCTGACTGGGGTTTCTGAGAGTTGCTTCAAAATCTGGAGGACCAAAGTTTGAGGACTTAAATCAATTGAGCTTATTCTAGCAGTACATAGACACACACTGTAGCTACCAATCAAACATTTAGCCCTGGCTGACTGACTTTATTCTCCTTGATTTCAATGGGAGCATCACAGCCAATTTAGTCTGCATCCAACTATGATCCATGACTATATGACAGATCAATATTTACTGGATTACAGTTGACTATTGTCATCAGTGAAGCATTTCCAGAAATAAAGCTAATGATTGGATAATTATGTTTGAAACAGGACTCTGGGTAAATGGTCTTTTAACCAATGACAAGCGCACATGAGAAATTACAAAGAAAAGGAAATTAACTTCTTCTTTAGAACACATTTCTACAATACCTTTATTAAGCTCAACCAGGAAACTGCGGCAGTTTTTCCAAACCAATCTCAACGAACCCGCTCATTGTGTGGATATGAATAATGTTCACCTCTGATGCCTACATTTTAACTCCTTTGAATGATGATTGAACCACAGCTTTCACATGCTGAAATAGTTTTGTCAAATAAAAATACAGGAAATATTAACCTCAAGGTCACTCTGAGCCCTTTTCCCACAGTCTTTAACAACAAAGTATCTTTAACCATTCTTGTTTTATGGCTTACTGTGGAAAATACCTTCAACCTTCTGTCATTACTAGGTTGAGTAGAATTTAATTTTCTCAAGGATTTCATGGGATAATCTCAATGTTTATATGCACGCATTATTGTTCTTTGTTCAGTTACAGTTTTTGCACTTGCGGACAATTAAGGGGACTCATGTGTAATGATTACAATTGCAATCGAAAATGATCTCAGCAAAGAGAAGAAAGGCTGAGTGTCTCCTATTATTGACGTTTGCAAGGTAACCATTTCCTTATGCAAGAAGAAAAAGAAATTACTTAATTAAGCATAAGCTGATACAGAATTCCAGCCATTGCCTTTATGTTTATACTGTACCTTCCAGAATTCCTACATCATAAGAATTGCTCTCAGAGTCCTTCTTTGTGGTTTGACCATTGTAACTATGTAGAACACCAATTCTTGGCAACACATGTTCTAGTGATGGCACCTGGATGCCCATAGGACAGTGTTTCGCAACCTTCCTAATGCCGCTACTCTTAATACAGTCCCTCATGTTGTGGTGACCCCCCCCCCTCAGCATAATTTTTTTTGTTACTATTGTAATTTTGCCACTGTTGTGAATTGTAATGTAAATATCTGATATGCAGGGTGTATTTTCATTCACTGGACCAAATTTGGCGCAAATACCTGATATGCCCAAATTTGAATGCTGATGGGTTTTGGGGTTGAAGTTGCTGGGATTGACAGTTCAACTACAATCGAGGAGCATTCTGAACTCTATCAACAATGGAATTGAAACAAAATTGGCACACATAACTCCCATGACCCAAGAAAATACTGGAAGGGTTTGGTGGGCATTGACCTTCAGTTTTGGAATTGTAGTTCACTTACATCCAGAGAGCATTGTGGACTCAAACAATGATGGATCTGGACTAAACTTGGCACAAATCCTCAATATGCCCAAATGTGAACTCTGGTGGATTTTGGGGAAAATAGACCTTGACATTTGGGAATTGTAGTTGCTGGGATTGATAGTTCACCTACAATCAAAGAGCATTCTGAATCCCACCAATGATAGAATTGGGCCAAACTCCCACACAGAGCCCCCATGCCTTGAAGGGACTTGCTGACGCGAGCCTTCCTCCAGTCTCACATGCTTTCCCTCACCCACATGTGTCCACCATGCTGCCATGTGCCTGTACACCTGCTCTCCCCTCCCCACTTGGAGTCTCAGAAACAGTCCTTCCCTTGACTGGGAGGCCAGCCAATCACAGCAGAGGAGGGCTTTTGGTGGGAGGATTTGCCGTTTGTTTCTGAAAAGGAAGAGAAGGACAGGCAGAGAAACCTTCAGTCTTCTCTGCCAAAGGGGTTCCTAAGACCTTCAGAAAGTTTTATGATGGTCTTTGGTGACTCCTCTGAAACCCCCTCATGACCCCCCCCCCTTAGGGGCCCTGACCCCCAGGTTGAGGAACACTGCTATATAACATTGTCAATAACAAGGGGAGATAATAGCTGCACTAGAAAACATTTGGAGGGGGTTAAATGTTAAGGAATTGCATTGTGGTGTCATTCCAAAAGAGGAGGGAGAATGTAGAACCAAAAATACTTGGCTCTGGCTTCATGTTCGGATAGCCACCTTGCCTTAAAGGTGTTCTAGTGCACTGGGAATAATCCAGCCAATTTGTTCAATTTTTCAAAATGATTTTTTTAAAAAAATATGGGATAACTGACTCACAATAATTTTAAATTTGGGGAGGAGGAGAATCAATAAAATCCTTTAAAACATATTGAGTTACAACAATGTATGTTTTGGCTGCTGTACAATGATTCTTTACCTACAAAATTTCTGGTTTCAGACTTTGGTGATTTACAAAAAAAGAATGCGGAGAAGTAGTTCGTTCTGGAATGTATTAAAAGGATTTCAGTCCCTAATCCCTGCATTTTCTTTGCAGGTTTATTGCATTAGGTTGTACCTGGCCATTGAAGACTACTCCATCATGCCCAAGGTGACATGAATCAAGTGAGAATGGAAAGATCAGAAGTAAAGCCAACTCTCGTTGGGATATTTATCACAGGAAAATGGTTTATTATTCTTCATGGCTTTTCTACATTTTATTTGACTCGCCAATATTCATTGCTTTTACAGCTTATTCCATCCAAAGTAATAATCTATCCATGTCATAACTTCCCTGCCCAAAACAATACTTTCTGATGTAATAAAAACTAAGAGTCAAAAAAAGAACAAACGAACACTGTCATTTTGCACAAAATCCCTGGTGAAGGGAGTTATATTCATGTTTTCTCCATATTGAATGTTTTCAGATTTCCCCGAAGGGATCCTAAGGTGTTCTGATCCCCCCACCCTTAAATTTGTTCTTGCAAATTTCAGTTGTCTTGGATACGGTAGGCTGTTTCCTTAAACAAAAACAAAACAAAATATCTCAACGTAACCAGTATATCTTGTTGACAAGAAGGAAAAATACATCTTTAGTTTTAAATGAGTTTCTTTTCTTCTTCTCCCTCCACCCCTTTCTCAAAGTTTTTGACATTGTGCTGTTCATACAGAGTCACAAAATATGAGAAATGAATATTAATGCACATCAAGCTATAAATGCCTTCATGTTGCTGGAAAAAAATCTTCAGCGCACATCAATATAATTGTTCAATTGAAAGGCTACCAACCGATTTCATCCCTAAACCATTAACTTCCCAGCTCCTGTTCATCTTTGGCCAGCCACAAGAGAAAATAAGAAGTCTTTTGGTTTCCAAGTCTATCAGCTTCCCCACGCCCTGCATGTGTACTTTTGCTCCACTGGGTCTCACACATTGCAGCAGATGTGGGAGGAGGACAGGAGTGAAAAACCGGTTCTCACAACATTCCCCAGGCAATTTGTGGGGGTGGACATCTTTTAGACCCCCATTCATCTCCTGATTCACCTGTACACATAATTTTGAATTAGTTGCAGGTTTTTGTGATCATCAAAAATGAAAGAAGCTAAGGCTTAAGGAGTTTGGAAAAGAGAGGATTGTTAGGGATAGCAAAGTTTAAATATTTGAAAGGCTGTCACATTTTCCTGGGGGCCTGTCCAACACCCACACCAAAAAGCTGGTGGCTCTACCCCCTCTCCCCAAGCCCCCAGACCCCTTAGAAAAATAATAAGATCTTACCCGGCCTCCATTACATGCTTCAGCCAGCTCTCCCAGCATGTAGAAATGATCCCCCCCCACCACCACCACCACTTATCCTAGCACATCAAGAGAGCTGGTCGAAGCATGTAATGGAAGCCGGGTAAGTTTTCATTACTTTTCTAAGGGGTCTGGGGGTTGGGGGCAGGGGTAGGTCCTCCCCCCCCCCCCAAGTCCAGAACCGGAAATAGTGGGAATAAACCCACTATCTAATTAATTCGCTACAAACCAGGGTTTTCCTAGTTTGTAGTGAATTAATTTGGCACTGTCCAGAATGTTATCTGGACAGCCCCTCCTTTATTGCAATATACCACAATAAAGGCACTGTCTGGATGGTGTATGGGTGTTACTTGTTTGGACACTACCCCTCATACTGGCAGATTGATTCTGGGAGTAACATTTCCAAGCTATGCAGAGATTGCTGTAGATAATGGGTTTTTTCCTGCAAAGGAATAGCTAAAAGCAGTAGCAACCCTACACTGGTGTTAAATACTGGCCAAGATGGTCCTGGCCAAACCTGCTGCAGCCCAGTATTGTATCCACATGGTCCAGCCAGTTTGAGACTGTATTGGTCTTGCTCAACCATCCCTTCACCCTCTGTGTTGCTGCTGCTGCTTCCAGTTGACTATGGAACTCCATCCAAGCTCCTGGCTATCATGAGTGTCCTTCCTTCTTCTTGGTCATGTGAGTACTTCTGCTATGTCAGAACAGGTGTCCCTCCTTCTTGCTAGTCACCCAGACACTCTGTTCTGGCACCAGAAGAAGCACTTGTAATGACCAAGAGATCAGCAGAAATCCATGGCCATCTGGGAGAAATGGAAGTGACATTGGATTATCCATTTCCTTCCCCTGCACTATTCAGTGTAGGAAAAGTGTGATGGCACAGTGTCCATCAGGTTTGATCCTAAATGCCCAGATTACATACTCCAGCAAGCTCTGGGGGGGGGGGGGGTCCCCAACTTTGTCCAAAGGAGAGCAAAATCAGTTTAAACTTTAAAACACACAATACTCACATAGGTCTGCAAATGTTGTAGGGACAGCTAGCAATGGATTCGAGGTGAGTTTGGATATTCATGCCCATGTATAGTTGGCTTAAATCACTAGATCTAGCAAACCCCTGCAATGAACTGAATAACAGCAATGTAGTGTAAATTCTGAACTGTAAGAATTCATCAAGACAATGTGAGCATGCACAATGTAGCCTCTTACTCTATTAGGGTTACCGTAATTCCAATTCCATGCAAATATATCTCAGAGTAAGCAAAACTATGCAACTCTATAGCAAACAATAACATTTTAATGTATAATTGTACCTCATTTACTTGTGATAAGGAAAGATCCACCTGTTACCCAAGTACTTTAGCAGATATTTCCCTGAAAAAAGGCCCAGCTTGCAATCCTGCTTCCCTACATTTGTGCTGACAAGTACTTTTCGAAATTCATCCATCCATCATTGGCATTGGATGAGCATTATTCATAGGTACTTTAGTTTTGTGTTTTTGCATGGTATAAAGGTTGCATTAGATAGCCCTCATTGTCACTTCAATTTCTAACATTATACAAGTGTTTATGAATCTTGGAATCTGCAACAAAACAGAGGATAAATAACAGACATAAAACAATGCAGTTTGCTATGAAGATGTTTATTTGAAAACCAGTGATACTATAGAATAAGGCAAAATCTCATAATAGAACTACAGTCAGTAGGTTGTGTGAGTACATTTTACACAATTATTAGGTATTATCCATACATCTAACAAAACCTAAGCACAAAGGATACACATAGAATAAATTATAAGATGCCTGATAGTTTACAAAAATGTTTTAGAATAGTATTGTGAAATATATCGTTAATGCAAAAACAATAACTTCCATGCTTGTGTAAAAAAAACCCCATTTGGGTTTATAATCCCCCTGCTACATTTTGACAACTAGGAGACCAGATTTGTTGTGGGAAATGAGTACTATTAATGTAAAGAAAATGAGGCTATTTGCAACTATTCTGAATGATGAAGAAATGTAAGACAGAGGAAATACTTTATAGGTGACCTAAGACCAAGAGAAGCCTTCAGGAATCTACATTTTACAGACACAATATTCCATCTGAGGAAGCAAAGGCAGAGCACCTGGGAATTTCATTCCAATATATGCAGCTGATACAAGCCACTCAGGATTGCACCTGACCCCTAAGAATGCATTATGAGAGGTAAAAAGGTTCCCTGACTTAACATGAACGGGAACCCGGAAAATACTGGGATTCTGAACATGCAGAGAGAGGCAGATGAACAAAGAAGGATTTGCAGATGAGCATATTTGAAAAGCAGAACACAGTGTTTATTCATTGTGACTTAAGAGTGTTCAGAATGCATCTTGACATCACAACATAGATTCATAGGGGGAAACAGAAACATCCAATATGTTCCTATAGCTGGATGTCTAGAACAGGAATCTTCCAAGATCTCCTGGGGTTTCTATGGAAGCCACAGAGAATGGAACCATTTCTGAGTATCCATCTATAAGAACTTAGCTTAGCGGGACTGTGTTGAAGTGATTAATTGTGTTGTGTAGGAGATATAGATATGGGTATATTGAGAGAGAATTGGTGGGAAAATAAGTGCTGATATTAAAAGCAGTGCCACAGAGAGAGAGCAGGTTGTCATGACAACATAGCTCTGAAGCTGCAAGGGGAGGAGTCAGAATGTATCTAACAAGGCGAAGGAGGGAAAGTTAGTCAGTCTGGAATAGGAGCTCAAAGTATGAAGAGCTCAAGTTTGAGTCAAGAAAGAGAGCTCAGTGTGTAGGGAGCTCTGAGAGATTGTTAAGAGGTTTTAAGACAGGAATTATAGCTCAAAATAAGGAGCTCAAGTAAAGAGTTAATAGTCTAGAGAGAGACGAACTCTAAGTGAGGAAAGAGAGCTCAAGGTGTAAGGAGCTCAGGAAGACAGATTAGAGTTTCAGACAGGAATCAGACCTTAAGGCATGAATAGAGCCAGTAAAGGAGTGTATAGTTAGAGAGAGAAGTTAGAAAAGAGGTTTACAATAACCACCTCAGAGAGAGAGAGAGAGAGTAAGGGTTAGACAGGAGACTTGGAAAAGGGCTAGTATGCCTATATCTTGGAGATATACAGCCATTTGAGCTGGAGGAAATACAATAGCGTTTCTATTGTGACATTGGATATACTTTAAATAGTTTTAAGCAACCTTATTAAGCTGTGCCTCTGCGGAAGAAGTATATGGAACTAAGCTATGTACACAAATAAATTGTTAACTGTTCATTCATCAAAGCAAACCTCTCTGCGTCAGTGATTAGGGTCAAGTCTCATCCTAAAGCAGATTCTTGTCAGAAAAGAGTTCACAATTACCAAGAGAGTTTCCCTCACCAAAAGGAGGCTTTCACATACATTTCTCTCATGGAATAGTAGCTGTTTATAAAGTAAAGTCTCCTCATCATATCTTTATAAGTCTGGTGGTTAAGAAAGATAAATGGTGGCAGCGAATACAAGTTAACCTCGAATCTCCACAAATGGTGATAGTGGTGGGATCCGTAAAAGAGGGTCCACCCTGTCCAGCCGGTTGGATTTGATGTGCCTCGCCACAGGGACAATGACCATCATCACCCCATGGCCAGATAAAAAGGGATCACAGCAAGGTTGGAATCTATGGGAGAAATCAGGGCTTTGTTCAGGGTCCTTTCAAAACAGGATCTGATCCCAGGTTTTCTGCTTTGAACTGGATTATATGAGTCCCCACTGCCAGATAATCTGGGATAAACGGAAAACCTGGGATCAGATCCTGGGATATAGGAAGGGTCCTCCATCTGTAGAGGTGGAATTAAAATGTTCAACCTGGCCCAGTTATTTTAAGAAGGAAATGCCAACATTAGGCAACACATTTGGTGAAAGGAAATAAATAGTGACTTTAGTTACACTCCCCAATTCAATATCTGCCAGAACTGCCAGCCATGGCAACTGGATGATTCCAATCTTTTTCTCTATTTCAATGGTTCTCAACCTTCCTAATGTTGTGACCCCTTAATACAGTTCTCCATGTTGTGGTGACCCCCAACCATAAAATTATTTTCATTGCTACTTCATAACTGTAATTTTTCTACTCTTATGAATTGTAATGTAAATATCTGATATGCAGGATGCATTTTCATTCACTGGACCAAATTTGGCACAAATACCCGATACGCCCAAATTTGAATACTGGTGGGGTTGGGGGGCGGGGCAGTTGATTTTGTACTTTGGAGTTGTAGTTTCTGGGATTTATAGTTAAACTACAATCAAAGAGCATTATGAACTCCACCAATGATGGAATTGAACAAAACATGGCACAAATAACCAACAGAAAATACTGGAAGGGTTTGGTGGGCATTGACCTTGGTTTTTGGAGTTATACTTCACCTACGTTCAGAGAGCACTATGGACTCAAACAATGATGGATCTGGACCACACTTGGCACAAATACTCAATATGCCAAAATATGAACATTGGTGGAGTTTGGGGGGAGATAGACCTTGATATTTGGGAGTTGTAGTTGCTGGAATTGATAGTTCACCTACAATCAAAGAGCATTCTGAACAGATGGAAATATCTTCAGCCTTTTCTGACAAAGGGGTTCCCAAGACCATCAGATGGTCTTTGGTGAGCCCTCTGAACCCCCCTCCACCAACCCCCCAGGTTGAGAACTGCTGCTCTATTTGAACAGTGTATACAGTAAGTACGCCAATGGGTCTTTTCAGACTTCCATCATCTAACATATCTCAATAACCAGAATCTTTTAGTTGTACTTAATTTATGAACATATTGCAAACCTTGTCTCCCAGTTCTGGAGAAATGCAGAATCAATCAATGGAGAAAATAAAATTTTAGAAGATAAGGTAATTTTCTTCCAATTTATATATGTTTGCAATTGTGCTTTAAATCTTTTATATGTGTATTTTTCTAAAAATTATATTCTTGTTTTTTATCATTCCAAACTCTTCATAAGTCCCATCCTTGGAGGAAAGGCAGGATATAAACTGAAATAAATCAGTGAAATCATGGCTGACCCCTGGCGCAGTCACAATGTGCCACAGTGCATGTGTATCTCTATGGGAACACAATGTGCTGCAGGAAGGGAGCGTACCCTTAATTTTATTCCTACAAAAGAACAAACTGCAAACATTTTTCAGTCATTTCTTGCAAACCATATTAAATTTGGAACATATTGAAGAAGCAAACAAAATTGTATCATGACTATAAAAATGTTAACTCACCACCACCACCAATCACTCCAGGTCTCCAGGGTTTTTTTTTTTTTTCCTATTCTACTGAGACACAGAAATGTCACAGAGTGTCAGACACCTGACTTAACTTTGCTCTGCTCCTTAGAGTTCTCTGTAGCCAAACATGCATCTCGATTCATCTGTTTTCAATTTATGGGGCTATTTCTCTCAGGATATCTTTCAAATAGCTAAAGAAATGTATTGCTGTCTGTGACCCAGTTCCATTACTGTTTTTGAATCATTGTCAGGATACAACAATAGGTCCAGTGAATATCCCTGAATATTCCCAAAGACCTCAGGCACCTCTAATAATATAGCAACAATGTTCTTATTATATGGCACCTGTGGAGACATTTGATGTCATTAATATATTAACACCACCAGAAACCTGTTGACATGCAGAACTAAAGCTGAACTCAAGGTAAAAAGATCTGGGTGCTACTAAAAGATTGGCATTTGGATCCTGTTTTGATTGATTTGGTAGACAATGTCTTTATATTCCATCAAATACATAGATGTCAAGAACAAGCAGTCTTTTGAAGTTTGGCGTATTCTGAAAAATATTTATTAACATTTACATTTGAACTACAGAAAACAACATTAATGGTATTCATACAAAAATCTACAAACAAACATACAATTACATCAAGACATAATGAATGACACCATCTCTGAATACAATTAACTATTTTAGTACCAAATAAAAGGTAAAAGATATCCCTGACATTAAGTCTAGTCATGTCCATCTCTGGGGGTTGGTGTTCATCTTCATTTCTAAGCCAAAGAGCCAGCATTGTGTGTATGCCTCCAAGGAGTTTGTTTTGCTTTCTGTGCCCCTGTTCAGAAGATTTAATTTCACGTTCTGTCCCTGTGATAATTAGATCTAATAGCTCGTTCAGGAGTGAATTTTACTTCCATGGGGGAGGTTTCTCTCACTTCCTGTTCTCTCACCCCCATTCGTAACTATTAGTTGTTTGTAATTCTGGTGTTTGTAACTCAGGGATTGTCTGTACAGGGTTTTGCTGAGACTTCATCATACATGGACAAAATCGATAGCATATGCCAATCTAGTCCTGGACACCCATAGAGCCGGCCAGTTCTCATCAGACAATGTTGTGCCAGTTCCATGGGTAAAGGAGAGCAGAACCGGGGTGTTACCATTACAGCAACAACACGAGATGTTTCCCATGTTGCCATTTACTTTAATGGGTTGAAGATGCACACTGTATGCACACACTATGCTTTCCCCATGGGATCAGCTGCTGGAGGAGCTTGGTGATGCAGGGGCGACAACTTCCCCATGCCCTGCAGGAAAGTGGAGTGACGTGGGGCACTTTGGGCGGCTGTGTGATGAGGTTGGTATAAGACCATCTTCATAGAAATTGTCACAATGGAAGATATTTAATAATACATGGAAGACATTTTAAAAGTATTGGTTGGAAAATGAAGAAACACAAGAATAAAGGATGTTGAAGGGCTTTGATTCTCATATAGTAAAAGAATATAGGTAGATATACTTGTCTTGTGTTCTCTGACACAGATGGTAGTTGGGTAGAATGGAGAGCATATCCCTCACTTCCTCCTGGCTTGATGCAAGGGGATTATTTCACCTTAGAGAAAGAGTTCTAAAAGGAGCTTAAAAATGGGCATCTGGAGCCCATTTGCAGGCGTATTCCCAGAACTATGACGCCACGAAGAAACCCACCATGCTTTCAACACTCTCCCTAGAGGAAAGACAAACAGCCCAAGCCATTTATGAGATAAACAAGATGTAGTTTATTATACACTGATGAGCCATTACTATTGCAATAACCAACTGGAACAAAAGAGAATTGCAAGCAATAATGCAGGAGTCCCCTGAGCATAGGGAAAGATCAGATAAGTATGTCAGGCTGTTTCTTTATGCCTTAATCCATCTACATTTGGGTTGTTTCCTTCTTCATCTCTGCATTGTAATTGCCTCCATGCTCAGAGTATGACACTTGTTCAGCAGTGTTCTGATCTACTTGTCTAAGAATTATGTAGGATTCCAAATGGAAACAGAATTGGGTGGTGGGGAGGCTTTGATAGACATCCCCAATAAATAAAGTGTCATTCTTTTCTGATTTGTCCAAATGTTTGTTTCCCATTTTGGGGAGAGGTTTTGCTGCTGGAGGCAATGGAGTGCTGTGGATGAGCAGCTGTGTTTTGAATGAAATAAACTTGGAGCTAATTCTTTTGTCTCTGTTTCATTGAACTGCCTTCAAGGAGTTGAAACTAACTATTGAAGTGTCATTACATTTTGAAAATGATGACGCCAGCCTGGGCTGAGTCACCAAAAAGGACATCTTGTAATAGCAACAGGTATGGCTTATTCGGCATGCAATCTGCTGGTTTCTTATTAATGAAGGGAAGCATACTATTTACAAACACTATAACACTTTCTTTGAGTGTTTTGTTTGCAGTAATCTATAAAATACTTTAATTGCAAAAACCTATTGCAAAATCATAAAAATGACACCAAAATGTTTTTGCTTGATTTGTTTTATACTCTTGATTGTTGCTGTATTGCCTTGATGATACTGTTTATGATATGTGTTTTGAGTTAGCTAACGTTGGGTGGGATTATAAGGGAAACTGGTATTTGTTCTTCCAACTAACTTAAATATTATCCATGTCAGAAACTTGGCAATGGCCAAACTGTGAAATTTTCATTAGTTCAAAAGCAAAATGCATCTTACAATTGAATTCTGAGTATGGTAAAATAAAGCAAGACAGAACAAAATCAAGCATTCTGTCCCATCAACAAGGTTTTAAGAGCCTGACTGGGGAGTTCTGGATCATGTAAACCAGACATTTTCAAATATATTAACAAGGAAAATTAATTAATTAATACACAATGTTTTTTCAAAAAATTGCAGTGTGGCAATGACTAAGGCAGAGATAAAAGCCATTTTCATCTATAAGAGGCTTCCAAATCAGGATTTTATTGTGCGATCACTCTATTCCAAACATGAAATAGTGTGTGTTTGAAACTGCATTATATGACAGTGAATATGGTCCCTAAGAATGTGCAGTACTGTATTTGTAAATAACCAAGGATGTGCAGTATCCTATGTAAATACAAAATGATGTTAACACATATTTACAGGAAGTAAATTTTCCAGGTGGGACATGAAGCAGATGAGCCCTGAAATGAAGAAGGAAGACAAACAGATAACAATTGATAACTTTTAGCTCTAAGATCTGCTGGGGAGGCCCTTCTCTTGCTCCTACCTCCATCTCAAGTGCAGTTGGTGGGGACGAGGGAGAAGGCCTTCTCAGTGGTGGCCCCCTGGCTCTGGAACTCTCTCCCTGGGTAGATTAAATTAACACCCACATTGTCCATTTTCCATAAAGACCTAAAAACATAGTTGTTTCAATGTTCTTTTGACTAATTGGTTCACTAAATGAGTCACCTCTCAGGTTCAAGAAATTGGTGGGTTGTAGATTAATCTGACTTGGCCCCTTCAACCTTAATTTATCATAACTCAATAAATAAATTTTTAATTAAGTGTTATGTTGTTTGTATATGTATTTATTTTGTATATTTTAACTGTTTGATTAGGGAGATGGTGGTGGGATAAAAAAATATTATTATTGCCAAAAGAACTATTAAGCACCGTACCATCCAACATACTAACAGCACTAGTTGAGACAGAATTGTTTTCAAGCACCAGTATGTTATAAAGCTACAAAGCAAAAGAGAAAATGCACATGAGCATTTTCTAATGCATACATGATAACTCTTATCTAAGGTCATGTCACCCACACAGAATGCAATCTGTGATTGTTTGTTGTTTACGAGGATGTTTTCATGATCTGGCAGTGAAGCCATAACATCAGATGGGGTGGCCATGGGCACATAATGTTGTAGTTACTAGGCATGAGAAAAAAGTTATGAAAATGAAAAGAAATCGGAAGGGATTCGTATGTAATGGGACTTTCAAGTTTATACGGATCGCAAGGCCAATCCCGGAAGTGGACTTTCTTTTCCACACCCCCTGGGCCCAAAATTTCGTTAGATTATTAAATATTTTGGATTCCCCACCCCCATACAGGAAAATTTCACCCTCCAAAATAGCTTTGCAGACATAACTCACAGTCAAATCGGGGCCTTTCCATGCTTGAAGCCTAATTAGAGTGAAAGGCCTCCTCCAGGAAGTGAAAAAGGAGCCGGAAACGATAGAGAGATCCAGATCGGGACTCCTAGAGGGGCTGGAGGACTGAGGAAAAAGCGATTTAAACACCCAGGAAGGGGGTTTAGATAGAAGGACAGAGTAGAAGGACATAAGAACTGCTGAGAGAAGGGCAGCAGGAGTGAAAAGAGCACGGAGAGGAGAAGGAAGAGTTCAGAATCAAGAAAAGCCATAGAGTTCGAACGGAGGTCCTAGACTGCTATGATAAAACTGAATGGGAAAAAGCTGGAGTGAAGAGAACTCTAGCAAGGCCTGCACCAGAGGTATTTAATAATATTAATAATAATATATTAATGCATTATATCTCCCTGCAAGGAAACCAAGGGAAATGTTGCCCCTTGATTTGCCTGTGCTTAAAACAGTATCAGTCCTGTTTCCCTGCTTTGCCTGCTTTAGAACTACTAACGAATTTCGTTAGTAATTAAGTTACATTTGAGAAATTTTGGAAATTTTTTTGTAAGTCTTTCTTTTAGTAATAAAAAAATCCCCCCCATTAGATTTTCGATTCCCTATTTTTGGGTTCGAAACCATGCCTAGTAGTTACATTGTAGTTACAGCCTTTCTAGTATAGCACAAATGGCAGACTTCAGAAAAATAATACAGGAAGACAGGAGCAGAATTCAAAACAATCTTAACAGATTAGAGAGATGGGCCAAAACTAATAAAATGAAGTTCAACAGGGACAAATGCTAGATACTCCACTTAGGCAGAAAAAAATGAAAAAAGATAGAGAATTGGGGGGAGGGGGGCGCATGGCTTGAGAGCAGTACATGTGAAAAAGATCTTCGAGTCCTCGTGGACAACAAGTTAAACATGAGCCAACAATGTCATGTGATGGCAAAAAAGTCAATGGGATTTTGGCTTGCATAAATAGGAGTATAGTGTCCAGATTCAGGGAAGTCATGCTAATTACAACAGACCAGATGAATTTGTAATTTTTACTTTAGATATAAATATATCTGTTTTGTGATAAACTATAAGATCTACTGCCAGCTAGTTCTAAATATTGATGAGCTAGTGTGATTAAGCATTATAATCTGCCCAGTGCAATGATAAAACACAATACTTGCCTTGAGAATCCTTTGATCAAAAAGTAGGATACAAACCAGATTACATGCATACACACATAAGGCTTTCATGTCTTAAGAAGCATTTAGGTGCCATAGATTGTGGGCTTCCTTTGGCTGACTCTGCCTAGTAAGAAACACCATCCATTAATTGGGAACCCTGGGTCATTCTGACCATAAAGGAACAGCGTGCCTGGCTCATATCCCTGCCGCAGAAGCTATATGACAAAATTGGACTCATAAAAACACATATGGATTTTCAGGATCCCAAGGGATGATGTAATCTTATTAGAATTCAAACTTCTTTAAAAATATATAAGAATAAGTTCATAAATCAACTTGTAAAACAAAAGTTTTGTATCACTTATACAAGTTACGAAAGCAGACTGTTGTTCCTATTCATGCTGCTGGGATTTCTCCTTATAATTCAAGGCAGCAATTTCAGATGTAAAGCTAAACACAAACAAAAATGGACACTTATGTTTTATGGTCACCGTGTTTTGCTCATGAAAATGGAATGATGGTAAAAGCATACAGCTAGTTTGTTAAACATATGTAGGAACATTTCAAGTAGGACTGTTTGCAGGCCTTGGACATTACTTTAAAGTCAATAGTTATGAGATTTTATATCTGGGCCACAATAGTAGTTTAGTACTGTTTGAGTTAATTCTTTTTAAGAGTATTTTTTCCTGTTTCTCAAAAATAACCAAAAACAACCTTTTGAAAAAATTGAAGTGGCGACCAGTATGAAATGCCTTGTCCCACAATCTATGAAGGAACTAGGTAACATCCATGAGCGTAAATATGTCTGTAGAGACCTAAGTCAGGCTCTTCCAGGTTGTGAAAGCTTGACACTGAAGAAAGCTGAAAGGAAGAAAATCAATTCATTTGAAATGTGCTAGGTGAGAGTTCAATGGATGCCCTGGACAACTAAAAATACAAATAAATGGGTCCCCAATTCACACTTGAAGCCAAGATGGCTAAATTCTGCATATATCATGAGGTAATATAATTCACTGTTTGGTAAACTGGAAGGCAGTAGAAAAAAGGGAGGTTGCAAAATTGCAAATAATAAAAATAATAGCACAACAACAACAACAAAATAGATAAGTATAACTGAAATTAAATAGGCCTTCCTAAATGAGCATACAGTTCATGAGAAACACACACAGAAATTACTGTCTCGCTTTAATACAAAGACTGAAAATACTTTCAGGCAATTGAAAGATACCTGCAAACAAGAACTTCTTAGGGCGGATCTAGACAGTCCCTTTAATGCAGAAACTTCAACAATAAAAAGGGGGCTGTCTAGACGACGTCCTAGACAAACCTGAATTAATTCGCCACAAACCAGGGAAACCCTGGTTTGTGGTGAATTAATTTGATAGTGTAGCACAGCAGTTCTCGTTTGTGCCTGGAGGGCAGGGGACAGGACCTGGGGTCCCATTAGCATTAGAACCAGCTGTGCCAGAACATGATTCAGAGGATGAGCTAGATGATTGGGGTGAAGGGCAGCTTTCCCCTCAAGGGCCTCTTTCGCCCACAGAGAGCTTGGCCTGGGAAGAAATGTGTTTTGGTCCTAGGGATGATTCAGAGAACCAGGTGCAGTTAGATAGCGATTCTGGGAGTTATGAACATCCGGGAGGGAGATCTTCTCAGGAGCCCCCTGAGGAAGATATGGAAGAAGGCGCATGGGAAACGGCTAGGGAGGAGAGCTCTCAGAGAGATAGCAACACAGCTGGGGAAAGACAAGGCCGAACTTTCGATAGGAGACGGAACATAGAGTCTAGCAGAAGGGAATGGTCAAAGAGCATAGACTGGCCGAGGTCCGTGAGCAGCGATTGAGACGCAGAAGCCTAGGCGTCGGGGACCTCGGCGAGAAGGATTAAGTATAGGATCCGTGGGAACGAATCCTCAGTGCTCCGGCCACGTCTTACCTGAATAGGCGTTGAAGCGGAGTGGGATCACAAGCTAAGCCAGCCTGTGGTCATCAAGCATTGCCTTGCCTTGCCTTGTTTCCTGATCCGCAAAGCCTTGCGGAGCCTTGCCCTGTTTCCTGATCCGCATAGCTTTGCGGAGCCTTGCCAAGCTTTTTGCCTATTTGCTACGTTACCTTGGACATTGATATTTCAAGCTTTTTGGATTGCTTTCATATACTATTGGACATTATTTTCGAGACTGTTATTATTCTTCAATAAAGTAGTTAGCCTTCATTCTGTCTCTGTGTGTGTGATTAAGGGGCCGGTCAAGTCCGTGCATCGTGACAGTTAGTGCGTTTATTCTGTTCATTCTTAGAAAGGGCGGGATAAACCCACTACTTTCAGTGTCTGGAGTGCAGAATACTGCAGCCTAGACAGTATTCCCATGGCTTTTAAATTAGCCAGAAAACTTTGGGAATACCAACCTGAAACAGAGTAAAAAAAACAGAAGAACTCACCCGGGCTCAATGAGGCAGCTGCTTGAGTTCTCCTGGCATGGAGCCCGAGTGAGTTCTTCTGTTTTTTTACTCTGTTTTGGGGGGCTTCTGGACAGGAAGCAAGGGCATTCCCGGAAGAACCTCTGTACACCCACCCCAGAAACCACGTGCTTTCTGGGATGTGTGTAGATAGGCCCCCAGGAACATCCACATTTTTAAAATGTGGATATTCCTGGGATAACGGCCTGTCTGGAAAGGCCCTTAGCTCACTGTGACTTTATTGGTTGAATCAATGGTGGTCTCAAAAATCTAAGCATTCTGTAGATTCTAGCCAGGCATTCATTCTATGGTTAAGCTGAATATGCAAGAGAAGGAAAAAAACCCTATTTCTCTGCATCATCGCTCTCCATGGGTAGAAAATAACAGTTTAAATAGAGTTTCTACCTCATGTAGGGCCCTTATACACAGCCATATAACCCGGAATATCAAGACAGATAATTTATAGCATCTGCTTTGAACTGGGTTATCTGAATCCACACTGCCATATAACCCAGTACAAAGTAGATAATGTAGGATTTTATACAGCTGTGTGGAAGGGGCCGTAGAGGCTCTCCATGTGATTCATTAACCTTTTCCACATTATGTGTAGATATTCTATACATGTCTTCTTCTATACACATGAGAAGGGAAAAAAATAAGGTAAGAACCTGCTTTCTTTCTCATGTGTTCACTTTAATTAAACAATGAATATTTAACTACTATCAGTATCCAAATATGTAATTCTCATTTAAAACATTAAAATATATTTTAATTTTTAGAATAAAGTACAACATTGACTGAATGCAACATAAAACACTTGGATAATCAAGAACTGAGTTTAATGGAAAGATAAACTCACGGGGAACATAATGAAAACTCTTACATTCCTTCACTTCCACCTTCCCAATAATGACAGGGAAATTTTGCAAAGAAACTGTAGTCACACAGTCATAAAATTCAAGATATGAAGTAATGATCTCATAGAGTTTTGCAAACACATTCAGACAAATGTGATTATAGTGCCTTTACACACCTTCCCTTGTTATGTGGAAACTGTGTCATTATCGCAAGAAAATGGTTGATTTCACACTAGGTGTCTAATGTGGAACAATTGTCTCTCAATCCATGCATTACTTAGTGTAAAGTCCTAACCTTCACTGTAATTTGTTCATGAAATAGAAATTATGGAGGAGTTATTTGTGTAAATTACACAAAGCTTACAAGAACCCTGTCATTGTGTTGATTCCAATTCTTGCACACAGCAATACATCACAGTAAGACAAACACAATGACTAAAAGAGTGTTGAAGAGGTGACAGGAATATTTTACTATCATGGAAGAATTACCACTCCATTAAATGCTTCCAAAACACAATAGCAAGTTAATTGGCTTTGGAACAATGAGAAATAGTAAAGGACTCAAAAGGTCCTGAAACTATAGTTGGCTGTGACTAGAGGCCCTTCCATCAAAGTCTTAAAATTCCCATCTGGTGCAACATCTATTTCAGAAACAATGTTAATTTTAAAAAGCAAGCAAGCAGATCACAGCTTACTGATTGTGGAATCACACTATGTCATTTTGGAACTCTACACCAGCCTTCCCCAATCAAACTATTTTCCCCAACATTCACTATTGTCAGCAAGCTTTGTAATTCTGCCATCCCAGAGGCCAAGAAATAGCATGTTTTCCATCACAAACCACGGAGATAGTCCTGTGGATGTGTTGTGAGAAATGCACCTTCTAAAACAGGGCTGCCCAACTGGTGGCCCAGGGGCCATATACGGCCCCCAGCCCCTTCTCTGAGGCCCCCTAAGCTTTTTAATAAAAAATAAAAATAAAAAAATTAATTAAACAATAATATTTTTTAAAATTACCCACTTCCGGGTTCCGGAGCAAGTATCGCAAGACTACGGAAGCCACACGGGATTTCGCTCTCAACGCGAGATCACGCCTGCGTTGAGAGCGAAATCCCGTGTGGCTTCCATAGTCTCGCGATACTCCTGTTGCCGAAATCTCGGCTACTTAATCCCTGCGGCCCACTCAGACGCAATTTGGACCTTCTCGGCTGCTGCCTCGGTCGGTCGTCGCCTCTGCTCGTGGTCCGGCTACTCCTGGATCCTGTGTGTTTGGGAAGGTAGGCTAACCTTTATGTTATTATTATGTAATTGTGTATGGATGCCCCTTATGTATTCCCTCCCTGCATTTCCCTTAGTAAAAAATTATTTGATTGTATGGATGCCCCTTATGTATTCCCACCCTGCATTTCAACCCTCCCTGCATATCCCCTTAGTAAAAGATTATATTTGATTGTATGGGTGCCTCTTATGAATTGTAAGTAAATTGGAGCTGGGGGCGGAGCCGGGGGCGGGGGCAGACTCTTCGGCCCCCCAGGTCATCAGTGACCGGAATTCAGGCCCCTGGGCCGGTAGAAGTTGGACAGTCCTGTTCTAAAACAAACTTTTGGAAGATACGGTTGCTTGGTTGCCCCAATAATGGTAATAGCTATGGTACAAAAGGCAGTTTTACTGGGGAGAACGGTGATTTTGATTGAACCAAAGCCTCCCTGTTACTGTCACAAACTCTTAAAATGGAGCATGTCCGTGAGATATGCCAGCTTTGGACATGGTGTGTTTATTTTCATTCCCACTGAGTCCAATAAGAAGAGAAATGGGATCGTACCAATATCCTGCTAGTAACTTCCAGTCTAGTAACATGAGTCAAGATGTTCTGTGAATTTGGTTACTCCTTGGCTTCTCCCCTTCTCACTGTAATAGATTTAGATTGTAAGAACTAGCCTATGTAGCCTACTGTTTCTGCTCTTCTGTACAAAATCTGATTCAAATTCTGCACTCAAGCCTCATAAGCATAAGGCTTCAAAAATAAAAACGGGAATCAGCTTTCCATTTGTATCTCATAATTAGTACATTCACATAAACTGAATTTATTTAGCATTTGGAAAGTGTTAGCTGTTGCCAAGATAGTGGGATGCTCATATATTTTATATCCATTGGGGAAAGTGAAGGGAGAAAGTGAAAACAGGAGGCCAGGTTTCTTCCCATGGCAAACTAGGGAGGAACTTGTACAACACCACATTTTTCAAACTGTTTAACCCCTTGACAAAGACACAAGATGGATGGCTGTTTAACATGTCAGAGATGTTGACTCCTCCTGCTTGTTCTGGAAATGGTCCCACTTGAGGCCTTTTTAACACAAAAAGCAAAAGCTATAAAACACTAAACACTCTGAAAAGAGTAGACCTGAAGTTCAGGACTTAATAGTTCAGTACAAACAAATATATGTATACAGTGTTCCCTCACTTATTGTGGGTGTTATATTCCAGGACCACCCTCGATAAGTGAAAATCTACGAAGTAGGGGTGTTATATACAATAGAGCTGCTTCCGCCTTTATGGCCCTCCCCCTCCTTGCTCACCCACTCATCCTCCCTCGCTCTCTTGCTACTCACCAGGCTGAGTGCTGGTTCTGCCACTGGGATGCAGCCCTGTGAGTAGCAAGCAAGGGAGGACAGGAGAGCAAGCGAGGGTGGAAACGCCAACAGCAGTGGCAGAAGCAGGAGCCTGGCTACCTCTTCCAGGCTCCTGCTCCTGCCACTGCTTCTGCCTTGGTGGCCCTCCCTCTCTCACTCACTCACTCGCCTACCCGTCCTCCTTTGCTTGCATACTACTCACCAGGCTGGGTTCCGGTGGCAGAACCAGGACATGGCCCAGCAAGTAGTGAGAAAGGGAGAAGGGCAGGTGGGTGAATGAGCGAGGGAGGGCCGTGAAGGCAGAAGCAGTGGCAGAAGCAGGAGGCTGGAAGAGGTGGCCAGGCTCCTCCTTCTGCTGCTGCTTCTGCCTTTGTGGCTTTCCCTCACTCGCTCACCAGCCCGCCCTCCCTTGTTCGCTACACACCAGGCCACATCCCAGTGGCAGAACCATGACTCAGTCTGGTGAGTAGTGCACGAGTGAGGGAGGATGGGTGAGTGAGTGAGCGAGGGCAACAAAGGTGGAAGCAGCTGCAGAAGCAGGAGCCTGGAAGAGGTGGCCTAGCTCCTGCTTCTGCCACCGCTGCTGCCCTTGCTGCCCTCACTCACTCACCCGCACTCCCTCACTTGCTCACTCACTGACCCGGGTCCCAGAAAACAGCAAAACAGTGAATCTGCAAAAAGCGAACCGTGAAGTAGCGAGGGAACACTGTACGATGCTTTAGAAGCAGTCAAGTCAATGAAAAGCAGAAATTTAAAGTCATACCTGCCTCCCTTTAACAGATGAAAACCCAAGTTTCTTGTGGATGAGTGGCATTGAAGTGAGGTCAAAAGACATGCTAAAAAAAGGAAATTTTTAGTAGTGAGGGAGAACATACAAAGTTACTACATTAGACAGAAACCCTGAAATTATGTACTGAGTTTAGGAAACCTTGAAAAAAGGGGAAGAAGAAACCAAATCAATATATAGTCTTCATGTACATGCCATGATTAATATATTTAATGTGTGTTGTTCTACCCATGACTTTATTATATCTACTGAAAATTACAGTTTTTTCATAGGTTCATTATAAAAACCGGTGGTGCAATGGGTTAAACCCTTGTGCTGGCAGAACTGAAGACCAACAGGTCAGAGGTTCGAATCCAGGGAGAACATGGATGAGCTCCACCTGTCAGCTCCAGCTCCCCATGGAGTGACATGAGACAAGCCTCCCACAAGAATGGTAAAACATCAAATAAAATCTGGGCATCCCCTGGGCAACGTCCTTGCAGATGGCTGATTTTCTCACACCAGAAGTGACTTACAATTTCTCAAGTCAACCCTGACATCGGAAAAAAAATATAGATTCACTGTATGAACTCTATATTATCTCTTCTGCCCAAGAGATGTTTTAAAGGAGCTGAGAAAGTTAAACAGAAGGGGGTTAATTAGGACTCGCACTGTCAACCAGGACAGTTGGATGTATGAAAAGTTAGATAATAGCTGCCAGCATCCATTTGTTGGTACAAATGTTATTAATGCCGGCTACTGGTTAGATGGGTACCTTTTGCAGTAAACTCTCTTCTATAGTCACCTTCATAAATGTATCCAGCAGCAGAGGGAATGCTGTTTCAGTTCAACTTTTTTGGGGGGGAGGGGGGGATTAAACTTTTTTCCCATACAAGCTTTTAAGATCACACAGGATCGGGTGACTTTGGGGTATTTAACTCCTTCAAACCTTCGGATATGGTCACAATAAATTGGAGTCAACTTGGAGGAATGTAACAACAATAACAAAGTGGAACATAGCTTTGGATAGACCAAAAGCCTACAGAAATACTATTCATAGATTCAGAGCCAAGTTCCAAGACACACATATGTTTTTCAATCTGTCTTAAAGGGGGAACAACAAAGGTCATATGGCTAAATGCTTATGGGCTCCTTAACATCATAATTTCTGTACTAATGAGATGCATCTCTATGCCAGTTGAAAGGAACTTTTAACAAGACTTTGGATTGAAGCCAATAAAATTAATATTGTGGTTCCTAAAGTTCTGTGATTGAAAACAAATGTAGATTGTCCCTTCTGATCACATGATTAATTCACTGAATTTTTTTTACTGTAATCAATGGAATATATATTATTTGTCAGTAAAATGTGAACTTTTTAATATACGTTGCTACAATTTAGTTCAATAGCATCCTTATTATTTCCCATCAATCATTAAAACTGAACTGTATTTATCAGAGGGGAAAAAGCTGTAGAGCCTAGGCTGTTCCCAGACTGGTTATGTTTCAAAATATGAATAAATGTGTGTTGGGGAAATTATGTATTCAACAAGAGTTCCATAAGACATTAATATTGTTTTTCCATAAGAAATATAAGAAGAAAATCATGAGGCACTTGTCAAGAGTTTTTTTTAATGCAAAGTTAGTTTTGAGAACGATGAGAGTGAATATATTGCAGTGGTTTGAAAATTGGACCAGCATTCTCGGAGAGTAAAGATCAAATCCCTGCTCAACCATGGAAACTAACTGGTAGGGCTGTTATACAATTTTGGATATGCCCAAATTTTGGAAGTTTTTCGGATACTTCTGACTTTTTTAGCAATTTCGACAGCAGCCCTCCCAACAGGAATTCTGAAATCCAAAATAGCGAATTCCGAATTCCGGATGTCATTTCCAAATTTTCTTGCTGATTGCTCATTGACTGATGGCTAACAGCTGACTCTCTCTTCTGCTGATTTTTTGCCCATTTTTGAAAGCAGATGCCATTTTTGAAGACTTCCGAAGACTTCCAAATTTCAGAAATACTTCTGAATCAATTTCAAAATTTATCAGATTTTTTTAGGAAGTCTAAGTAATCTGAAATGCAATCTATGAGTTTTGAAACATTTTTTTTATCAAACAGCCCTACTAACTAGATAAGAATGAAGAAGTCGTACTCTCTCCAAGCCTTTGCAGATATTCCAGAGACTCTAGTCCACCAGGTGTTTTAGACCTCAACTCGCAGAAGCCTCAGATACCTTAGCAATGGTTAGTTGGAAGTCACTTTTCTATTTGTATTGTATTTCTTTTCCATAGCTATTTGATTTTTTCTATTTTTTAAAAAAATTGCAATGTTTATTGTATATGGAAAATTCCTAATAAACAATTAAAATACTGCATGGATTTTTGAGACACATTTTTTAAAAATAAATTTTTATTGAAATTTCAAAAATAAAACAGAACACTTAAAGTATACACAATACAATACACTACTGTATCATAAAAGATTCTGGGTCTCTACCCAGAATGAAGAAGAAAAAGATCAAAAGACAAAAAAAAGTTAAGAAAAGGAAAGAAGCAGATTCAGATAATCCAAATCTGAATCCTTGTAGTTGTGCACAGAAGTTGTGAGGAGATAGTGACTTCATTTTCTTTCTAGAAATCTATATTCAGTTGCTATAATTCTCCGTTCCTGGATATACTCTTGCTTTTCTTAACATTTCAAACTTACACCTATAATATAAGAACACAGAGTGAAAATCATTCTTAATTTTCTAAGATTAATATCATATCCATTTTAAATTTAAATCTATATTACATTCATTTCTACAATACTTTTGTAATTTTTTTGAGATACATTAATCAACATTTTGGATTGGTCAGAAGTCGAGCTAAGACTGATCAGTGCTGGACCTAAATTACAAACCTACCAACCCCCAAAATATCCTGCATTGTTTTCAAAGTACACATGCATCAAAACTAATTATGTAAGGAGTATTAAGAACCTGTCTTAGATGAAATAACTTTTTAATATTTTTCATAAGATGACATATGCATTACATGCAAGAATCCAAAAGTGCCCAGTTATTCACAAACAAGACAACAGTTTTGCCTAGTAGTCCCCTGAAGGATGCTTTTTGCTTGGTTCACCATACACTTTCTATCAATATTTCTATGCACATGGATGGGCCAAAAACAAATGAGACATTACTTATGTTTCATTCATTGAATGCAAAGATCTAGTTTACTCAGCACATTCCTGTCCATAAAAATATCATCTCAGGCATTTAAATTGGGCCCTAGTGAAAGTAATTAGATGAGATTTCATTATGCAGGAGAAAGAAATATTGTTCAATGGGGGGTTTCTAATGTGCACAATGTCTTGTTTCTTGGCAGATTATTTTTCTGATTTTTTCAAACTTACACTCTAAATTATTACATTACTTGCAATAGAAAGTGGTGGAACATTATAGTATTATTGTATGATGGCCCTAAAATGACATAAATGCATGCTTCATAGTGAATACATGAATATAAGACACCCCTTAGTTTGAGCTACACAAGATCAACGCAGGCTTCATTTTCTTTTTTGCCCAGCATAAGTATAACCTAATGTTGCTAGCATGAAAACTGTCATATAAGCAAAGGTTGTTGGGAATGGAGGAAAGGGCCTCCTTACTGAAAATTCTTGGATCACTTTTTGAAATAGTCTATATTATTATTATCACAGTTAGCAGACATGCTGCATTACTACAGGATGTCTACACCCAGGAAGTCTAAGCAGAAATTATACTACTTAGCCAGTATTGCTCCACCTGGCATTCATTGGGAAGTAGCAGGCTGTAATGAAAGGACCAAGGCACTGACATCTCTGTCCCATTCTCTGTCAGCCAGCATGCCAATGCCGTAAATCAAGAAATAGCCTCCTAAGATCTACAGAGATACTCGCAGGAACACCTCAGCAAGCAAGAGTCCAAAAGTGGCAGGCTAAAACCTAGAACTTCAATCAGTGGCTGATAACAGATGAGAAGCTCCCACCTGGGCACCCAAAAGACTAGGTGACTTAGAAGGCACTGAACAGACTGCGCTCTGGCACCACGAGATGTAAAGCTAACCTTAAGAAATGGGGCTACAAAGTGGAGTCCACCACATGCGAATGCGGAGAAGAGCAAACCACAGACTACTTACTACAATGCAACTTGAGCCCTGCCACATGCACAATGGATGACCTTCTCACAGAGACACCAAAGGCACTCCAAGTGGACAGCTTCTGGTCAAACGACATTTCGCATAATGTCAAGTTTTTAACTTTGTGTTTTTAAATACATTATAACTGCACCCTCAATTCACTTCTGACATAAATAAATCACAGTGAGCAACCATTTCCTATTCTGCATTTTCCACATTTGAGATTTTTATTTTACGTCATTCAGAACTTCACACGGGCCCTTCACCTCCTGCCTTTCCCGTGACATTTCTTTTTCTGCATAAGACGCTTTGCAATGTCAATTGTTACACTGTATTAGGTGACCTCATTCACATCTTCATTGGCTACACTAATAAATAAATAAATAAATAAAACTTCAGCTTCTGTTTACAGACTCTTCATTGTGTTTACAGACTCTGTGTTTTGTATGCCACATCTAATAAATGCACAATAAAGCATAACAGGTATTTCTTGGAAGGTGTTTGGAAATTTCATGGATTGTATAGCTTTATGGCCAATTGTTTTTGTAATTGGCACACATGGGCTTGGCAGCTTACTTACAATGCAATAGTTATCTATATGGCAGTTAAGGGTGTTAAGTGCAGGTTTAAAAAGCAAGAAGACTTATGCATTAGTTGATATCACTTATTTTCACTTAAAATTTAATCACAATTTGGGACTATAGGTCTCCGAATCTCCCTTGCCAGCAGAGAATGCAATCCAAAGCAGTAATTTTTCCAAGCTCTGAATCACACAATGTAAATCATGTTTACATGAAAATAACACTAATATTTTTTGCATATAACTTAATTTTGGGAAACATTAAAATGGTCCTGTACAATCTAGCTCTTAACAATTGCTTAGTTGTCAGTTTGGTAACTATGTTTTAAGATAAATTTGGTCATTATTGCAATTATTGGTGATTCATTTCTTGCTTTTTTGACAGTGAAGACAATGTTGGGAAATCCATGCCTTGTGAGGTAAAGGTATTCCCTGACATTAAGCCTAGTCATGTCCAACTATTGGGGGGGGGGGGGGTGCTCATCTCAATTTCTAGGCCGAAGAGTCAGCATTGTCTATAGACACCTCCATGGTCATGTGGCCAGCATGACTGCACGGAGTGCTGTTACCTTCCCGCAGAAGTGGTGTGGTACCTATTGATCTACTCACATTTGCATGTTTTCAAACTGCTAGGTTGGCAGAAGCTGGGCCTAACAGCAGGAGCTCACCCCACTCCCCGGATTCGAACCGCCAACCTTTCAATCAGCAAGTTCAGCAGCTCAGCGGTTTAACCCGCTGTGTCACCAGGGGGCCAATACCTTGTACCTTAGAGTAAATTCAATCCAAATCAGAAACATTTGTTTCTTTCAGAAGCTACATTCTAAAATGTAGTCTCCATCGTTCTTTTGATGGAAACGCTCCAATGCACCTTTTCCCCCTCTCCAATGCAACACCAATTTTGGAAAGGCTTGAACAATTATAGAAGCTACTACTTTTTGTTTAAAAAACCCCCCATGGTATTTTGTGACATCAACAGTTAGAATGTGAAGAAGTATCAAAAGGGGGAAAAATAAAAAAGAGGGAATTTGGGGGAATCTGGGAGCGATTATTCCAAAAAGTAGATGTTCAAACCTACAGCATGAAATTGTGCATTCATTACAGATACATTGTGCTTTTGATGCTGTCCATGGTTTTCTTACAAAGAGCCTGGGGTTTAGGTTCTTTAACAAGGACAAAAGAAAACAAGATTCCGAGAAAATTGTGACCTCTTACAGTAAAACGGTTTTTCAAGGATTTACTCTGCATGAACAAAGCCATCTAATTCATTCTGCATTAATATTACCAATGAGTGGTCTTTTGAAATAAGTCGAACATCTGGACAAACCCATATTCTTCAGATGTTACTTGAAATTATTTTTTGAAAAGTAATAAAGTTGAAACACGTAAGCTTGACTTTTTGTAATCTGGTTTAAATGCTCAAATCCCCTAACTCTATACATCACAAGAGATTTGACTTTTTTAGGCCTTAGTGGCGGAAAAAGCGCTTTCATGTTTTCAAGTCCTTACCCACGGTTATAACAGAGAGGTGGGTTTTGTCTGGTTTCTATTATGGAACAACTATAATAGCTTGACAAACACAACTTTATGGTCTGACAAAAGGAAAGAATATTTTCCAACAAGCTCTCCATCTCACATAGGGAATCAATTGTCTGTTGTTTCACTCTGTAGCTACTGCACCGCATTCAGTCATCCTAAACCAGAAGACTATATGAACAAAAGGATTATGAACAGACAATAAAATTAAAAATTTGCCATTCTGGCAAATAATGAAAATATATTTATTGAGTTTATTTTTCTTGCCCGGTATCAAAACTCATAAGACTATCACACACACACGTGCGCGCATGTATAACAACTGAATTTGTCTTATGGCTTCAATATTACCAACTTTTAGGTTATTTCATTTAACCAACACCTCTAGATTCTTTATTATTTTTAAGTTGGCAGGATAGTGGATCATCATCATAATAAAGTGGAACATTCAGAACTATTTACCTTTTCTAACGAATGGCCGAACAAATATTTAATTCTGCTTTTTAGTATTGTGCAATTTTGTAATAACTAATACAGTATATCTAGCAAATATATTCCATATTTCAAACTGTAGGATAGTAATTATTTTTAATATGAATGTTTTTTATTGTGCTGTTTTTAATATGTATTTTATAGGTCGCCTAATGGTCTGTTGACTGTAATAAAGTCTGTTGTGGTTGTTGTGTTGTATTGAGTTTATTAAAAGCTTTTTAATTTAGTCACTGCAGTAATTCCATGGAGTTCAGTAGAAATTCTTCCCTTGGACAGATATAAGTTGGATATGTAGATTCAAACCAAGCTAAATTTTACTCAGATTAATCAGCCAAGAGAATAAATGAATTCTTCGTCCATAACTCTGCATTCTAATTATTCAAATTAAGCACATGAATTGCTACATTTTTTCCACTTTGCTTCAAAGATAAAGTAATAGAACAGGAGACTCTGTTCTGAGTCCAGTTCAAAATACTGTTTAGTCATGAAATTAATCATGTATTTATGAACCACCACATTGTTGTAGCAAGTCATTTTCAATTTATTTACCCTAATGATAACCAATCACATTATTTTCTTTGCAAGATTTGGTCAGAGCTTTGCCTTCCTCTGAGATGAAGAGAGTGTAACTTCCACCATCCAATGGAAGAAATGTAAAAACACCTCTTTGGACCTGTGGAAGTACATGCTTCCAACATTTTCAAAAATAACAAGAGAATTGAAATACAATAAATGAAGAGAAATAGAATGTGTGTGGCCTTTAAACCACATCTTTCAAGGGAAAACCCAAGATTTGCTAATCCACTTCTTTCAATGGGAAACCTAAGATTTGTTAACAGAGGGTGAGCTGCCAATGACCTCTAGGTGGGTGTACTATCACAAATCACATGCCATGCCTCTGACACATGTAGAGAAATAAAGGACGAGTGAAAACTATTGGAATCCCATCTGACAGAAGGTACTGCCTGCAGATTCTGTGCATACGGCTTCCTATGGGTTACTGATGAAACAGACCATATGCTATGTGACAGAACCAGTATGCAAAGGGCATCGGAAATGGGGCGTTTTACTGTGTGATAAAGCCCTAGGTCTTCCAAAATGACTCCATCTGCAGAAACTCTCCACATATTGCACCCAAGGTCTCTCTAGGAATTAGGCTTGGTTGATCAAAAAAATGGTTCAAAACTCATTTTGGATGTAAGGGGCACTGGTGGTTCATTTCAGAATTGAATTCCAAATTTTTCTTTAATTTTTTAAATTTCCAAATGAGTTCATTAATGGTGGACGCAATTGCACAATACGCAATACAGTATGGGACTTGTAGCGTCTTTTTAGGCAATGTACAGCAAACAAAGGAAATAACAATCAGCCAGCCCTGAGAGCTTTTAGGGCCTTCTAAGCTGATTTCACAAGTTAGGTAAGGAGAGAATTGAAAGTATGGGATTTGTAGTATCTTTTTAGGCAGCTCACAGCAAACAAAGAAAATAGCAAACAGCTCTTCCCTTTTTGCCCTGGAAGCTGATTTTACAACTTTAAGAATGAGAGTTTGTGTTCAAAGAGTGGCTTGAATTGATGAAAGATCTAGTTCTTTTGAGGCAATGTGAAACACAAACTAAAAAAAAGCTGAGACCAGATAGACCTGCTACAACATTGGCTTTTTAAAATGTTGGAGTGAGTGCTTTGGTTCCTCCGTGTTTCTCTTTCCATCCACACACTACCCTCGCGTTGCCCACCCGTCCCAAACCCCAACAGCAACAACATACAAGCAGCAAGGCAGGCTGCCCAGCCAGCCAGGGCAGGCAACAGCCCTTCTCCCAGCCCTTCTTCTCTGCTTGCTTGCTTGCTCTTGCCATCCTCTTCTTCCAACCTCCTTTCAACACAACCTCCCTTCAACACAACGTCCCTTCCCTTTGTCTTTCACTTTCACCTTCTCCCTTCCATTCCCGGCTCTGAATGAGCCTCTGAGCTATGTGATAACTCCCCAAAACTTCTCCCCTGATTGGCTGGGAGGCAAGGAGCCTCCCAGCATGCAAGCTGCTTGCCTCCCAGCAGGCTAGTAGAGGGCTGAAAATATGCTGAATCATTTCTGACTCACTTCCTGAGTCATTACAAAAATGGTGGAAAAAGCTTTGGAAGGGCAAAAGGACTTCCAGTTTTTAAAAATGCTTCAATATCACTTCAAAAAGGTAATTTTAACAAAATTATTACAAGCAACGAGTTATCTGACGCGGCTGTATCCATGCCTACTTGGAATCTCAAGCTCTCTAAGTATGACACACACACATGCACACAAATTAGCTGCTTTCAGCCCTCTGCTATGGTATTAATTTATTATTATTTATCATTTTTCTATCCTGCCCCTCTCAGCCCGAAGGTGACTTGGGGCAGTTTACACAAGGCAGTCGCTGCCCTTCAATCAAAAACACAAACCAAACCAAACAATAACCATATAACATAACAATTAGCAATTAAAACATACAAATGCAGTCTCAGCATCACGTTGAAATCATTTTCCGTCACATCGTCGTCATTCCATAGATCTAATTAAACCGTTATATTTCATCAGCAAATGCCTGTTCAAACAGCCAGGTCTTCACTTTCTTGCAAAATGTCAGGAGGGAGGGGGGCAATCTGATGTCACTAGGGAGGGTGTGCCAACGCTGAGGAGCCACCACTGAAAAGGCCCTGTCTCTCGTCCCTGCCAATCACACCTGCGAAGAAGGCAGGACTGAGAGCACGGCTTCTCCAGATGATCTTAAACATCTCGATGGTTCAAAGGGAGAGATGCGTTCGTACAGGTAAGTTGGGCCAGAACCATAATCCAGATTATGAACACCTAATGTGAAGTTTCCAACCCTGGGCAAGATGGATGGCCGATATCCTTGAAATGACTGGCTTGATCTTGAAGGAGCTGCTGATGATGAAGGCTGACAGGGAGCTCTGGCATGGGCTGGTCCATGAGGTTGCAAAGTCGGAAGTGACTTAACAAATAACAACAAACATGAAATTGATTATCCTATGTGAAACAGAAACATACCATTTCTAGCTTCCAGTGTGTGTTCTTGACATGTAGAAAACTGAATGCTGTGCAACCCTTACAGACAATGCACCGCAAAAGAGTGGAGTGAGTTATCCCCAACTCCCCCAACCTTACTTGGACCACAACCTGTCGGTGCCCTCAGATATTGAAGGCAGCTATAATGCCTCCTTTCCACCTTCTCTTCACTGGGAGAGACATCTGAAGCTCTTTCAGACACAGCTCAGTTTAATAAACTGATGGTATGGGCTGAGAAGTTAAATAGGTAAAGCATGTCAAGTTCATCATGAAAAAATACCTTGCTGTCCAGATTTACAGTCACTGTGAATGGAAGGTAATTTTGATCAAAAGACGTGCCAGCTGCTTCTGCAAAACAAAGCCATTCACATGTGATTGCCTCATCTGGTCTGGAAAAGGGAGGGGGCAGAGAAGAGCATAACTGTATACATCCAGATGCAAGGGAGGATTTGATTTCATCAAATCTAGAGAGGAGAGGAATTTGTCACCTAGGGAAGATGAAAATCCTCCTCAGTTTTTCAGCCCCTGTCCATGCATGATGGTTATTGGCTGCATCCATGCTAGAAGCTGACAGTATGATGAACTATTTAGTAACTTTCTCCAGCTTGATTGCCTTCAGAGATTTGATATTTGGCTGGACCCAAGTGACTTTCTTCTGTTGAAATGCTATTTTTGTTTTGGTATTTGCTGGAATGCTTTTTGTGTGTTGAAGGGGGATATCTACTTTGGGGACTTGTGGAAGCCATGAAATTTTAGTTGAGCATCATAATATCCTATTTCTTTATAGTCTAAGTGGTTGGCCTTAAGAAATGTTAATTTTACATTTGTTAAATGCTTTTATGAATGAAAGGGGTTTTCAGCTGCAGATTTAAATGAATACATATGTACACTCTGCAAAAATATTAGGATCAATTAACACACACATTTTGTAACTATACATTATAGGAATATTTAGTAAATAAAGTCAAACTGCTTCACTGAGTAACCTATTTTGATTTTGTGTGTGTGTGTGTGTTTGTGTGTATTAGGAATGACTTGAGAAACTGCCAGTCGCTTCTGGTGTAAGAGAATTGGCCGTCTGCAAGGACATTGACTAGGAGATGCTTAGATGTTTTGATGTTTTACCATCCTTGTAGGAGGCTTATCTCATGTCCCCGCGTAGGGAGCTAGAGCTGACAGAGGGAGCTCATCCATGCTCTCCCTGGATTCGAACCTCCGACCCGTTGGTCTTCAGTCTTGATATTAATATGTTTAAATGTTTAAAATATGTATATGCACATGTGTTATAGGTTCCTAGTATATAATTATTCTAGAGTTTTAATGTCTTACTCCAATTCTTAGTCTTCAGTAGAATAGACTCAGGGCCCTTCCAGACAGGCCCCATATCCCAGGATCTGATCCCAGGTTTTCTGCATTAAACCAGATTATATTAGTCCCCACTACTAGATAATATGGGATAAATAGAAAACCTAGGATCAGATTTTGTGATATAGAATCTGTCTGGAAGAGTCCTCAGTGAATCAACAATTTAATTTCATGTTAGTCTGTTTGTGCCTTTAAGTTGCTGTCAGAGTTTATGGCAACCCTATGAATCTCAAGGAATTTTCTCAGGCCCCTTCTATACAGTCATATAACCCAGATTATTAAATCACATAGTCCACATTATTTGCTTTGAACTGGATTATATGAATCTACACTGCCATATAATCCAATTTAAAGTGGATAATCTGTATTATATATGAGTGTAGAATGGGCCTTAGACAACTAACAGGTTGTGCCAGTTACGTTTTCTGAAATAGAGCCTCCATCATGGGTGATTTCCCAACCAAGTACTAATGAGGGCAAATCCAGTTTAGCTTCCAAAATCAGACAGGATCTATTACGTTTAGGGCATTTCTTCTTCAAGTTCTAAATTTTTCTACACTTTAAAAAAAGTAATATGAACCTTTCATGTCTATCAGAAGTAATTAAATTATTTTAATTGCATATATATATATATATATATATAACGTTGAACCACTGACCTATGTAATAGAAAACACACTCTTCCTATGCACTTTTAAACATGATGTGATATTCCTTTTCCTTTGTTGAGACCGCACTCCTATATAAATCCAACCTAAAAGTTGCACTCCCCCCAAAGCTGAACATATTTCTTACTTGGTGACATCTATAATGCAACTTAGTTATGCTTTTGGCATTGGTGGAAAGGAATTAATTATTTGTATTTAGTTATTTGTCATTAATGTGGTGCTTAATAAGAGATTGATTTAACAGGAGAAATGTTATGTTTTGAATACATTTTGGTGAGACTCGACTTCTAAGAGCTTGGAAACTGGAAAAAAACATAACAAGTCTGGATGTTAGGCATAGGTCAGAAGGCAACATGACAGAGTTGCTTTCATGTCAATGTTCACCAATACACACTCTTTTGTGGAGAAATGCATGCCAAAAGCCAGATGTTTTGCATTGTTTTGGAAAAAATATGAGATTAAGAAGTTCATGGTTAACATAAAGGCATGACAGAGCTAGCATCTCTAAGCAGACAACTCCAAGATCCAATACCTTGCAAGGACATAAGCCTACTATTTCATATCCTTGAAACTCTCCTTTCTTCAGAGCTTATTTGTCACAATATCTTTTGAGTAATCATGCAACAAAATGAATATTGATGACAGCCTTGTGTGTAGATATTTTAGTTTGGGACACAAGAATCCTGTATGACATTGTGTACTATGCACCCACTGTAACATGATGGATTCTAGTCAAACCCCAACCCCACTGACCAGTAAACAGCCGGAGGGATCAATAGAGATCCATTCCCCTGTTGATTGAGAAATATCTTCTAATGTTCCCACTTCCTCCTGTATGCAATCCTTGGTGCAACAGGCAGAAATCCATGTTGTAAATCCCCCTTGCGCCAGGGGAAGTCACCACAATTGAAGGGAGGTGTTGACAAGCTGGAATGTGTCCAGAGGAGGGTGACTAAAATGATCAAGGGTCTGGAGAACAAGCCCTATGAGGAGCGGCTTAAAAAGCTGGGCCTGTATAGCCTTCGGAAGAGAAGGCTGAGAGGAGACATGAAAAGGGCCATGTATCAAGAGGTGAAGGGAAGTCATAGGGAGGAGGGAGCAAGCTTGTTTTCTGCTGCCCTGGAGACTGGGACGCGGAACAATGGCTTCAAACTACAGGAAAAGAGATTCCACCTGAACATGAGGAAGGACTTCCTGATTGTGAGAGCTGTTCAGCCGTGGAACTCTCTGTCCCAAAATGTGGGGGAGGCTCCTTCTTTGGGGGCTTTTAAGCAAAGGTTGGATGACCATCTGTCAGGGGTGCTTTGAATGAGATTTTCCTGCTTCTTGGGAGAGGGTTGGACTGGATGGCCCATGAGGTCTCTTCCAACTCTATGAATCTTTGATTCTATGAATACAAAGTTGGATGGAAACATCACAACTGTTTCTTCATCAACAGGGGAATGGATCCCTGTCGGTCTCAACAGCTGCTTACTGGTATGTGGAGTTCTGGGACTTTTGTTGTCCTTACAGAAACCCTAAACTAGGAGCTACATACGACTCATGAATATGTAGCACTCAAAATGCATAACTAGGTTACATATTCACAATTGTCCAATTGGCATATTTTAAAAAGCAGCACAGTGAATAATCTCCAATGTACTTGGCATGGCTTCATATGGAACATAATAAAGCATAGGTTAACCTACCTGATTCAGTGTCAGAACCACCTTCGTCCTCACTCCTATCTTCACCTATCATTGCTCTTGATTTAAAATGCATTATAGGCAAGCAGACTTCCACAAGCGAAATCATTTCAGGAAGCAAGAGGGAATAAGATAATCCATGTAGGTGAAAAGGGCAAAAGTCCACTAATGGAGGGCAACTGACCTGGACTCCTTTCTGGAAGAAGCTTGGCCCTCGGGATTTTTAGCATCTGGCCAGATAAATGTCTATTTCCTTTCAAGTCATTATTATGTCAGCATTTTTAGAGATTTATTACATGGAATGGTTACAATACTTTGCGCAGGTGCAGCATTTTGATGAGTTCATACTGGACTGTTCTGTTTTATTTTTGGATTCAATGTACTAACCTACTCGCTTTCTCAATGTCTAGCACTAAAAGCGATGTTAGAATAATAGAGACTATTAGAGTCACTGGTGCAAATCAATTATTCAGTTACTCCACAGCTCTAAGTTAGGCCTCTTCCACACAGCTGTACAAAATCCACATTGAACTGGAATATATGGCAGTGTGGACTCAGATAATCCAGTTCAAAGCAGATATTGTGGGTTATCTGACATGATGTTATGTATTATATGGCTGTGTATAAGGGCCCTTAGTTGATGGTGGACCTTGCGGGGAAAGATGATTTGTTGATAAATGGAGATCAGACTTCCATAAAGCTGGTTTTTTTATATGTCCCTGCTAAGGCAGTCCATCAGAGTCCTTAAAACACCCATCTAATTAATAGATCCTCTGCTGATTTCCATGGGAATGCATTATTAGTTGATATTCTTAAATTCCTCTTGTTGGTTATGGTGGATTATGGGGAATTTTTGGGCACATCTACACTAACCACTTAAGTGAGTCTCAAACTAGTATTGTGCAGAGGATTACATAAGCAATCCTAGAGCCAGTTGAAACCCAAGGCCCTTCCGCACAGTCCTATATCTTAGAATATCAAAGCAGAAAATCCAACATTATCTGAGTGTGGACTCAGATAACCCAGTGCAAAGTAGATATTGTAGGATTTTCTGCCTTGATATTCTGGGATATGGAGCTGTGTGGAAGGGCTCCCAGGTGGAGATTACGCAAATGGCAGGTGCATATTTAGGACTTTCTTTCATATCCTTTCATCAGCATTCATTGTTTAGCTACCACAGCTTGAAGTTAGCTTTGAAGTGCATTAAATGGTCAATGTAGACAGGGAACTAGTGTCAACAGAAGTTGGTGTCTGTAAGACACTTTTTATATTATTGTTGGTGAGGAAAGAGGTATTTGTTCTGCCAGTGCAGACAGACAAATGTCTTGAGCCAGCACCACAAAGGAATTATGAATGAACACTGCAATCCTAAGCATGTTAATTAATGTTTATTTAAATCAAAAGGACCTTTCAGTGCCAGGTTATTTATATCTACTAAATATGATTAGGGTCAGAGATAAAATGCAAACTGTAGAGCTGTTTGGGCTTACAAGTGAAATAGGGTTAATAGTATAAACTTTGACATTTCATCAGCCCCAGCAAACATGATCAATGATTTGGGATTGTTGATATGACAGCTGGAGGGCCCAAGACTGGAACAGGGTGGTACAAAATGTAACTTTGTAACCTAAACATATAACTTTATTTCTTTATACAGCTTCCCTATAAGCAAATTGGTTTTTTTCTCCTTTCTCCAAGTCTGCTTTTCCCAACTTTTTTACCCTGGAGGAACAATTGAAATAATTTCCAGATTTCAGGAAAGATCTGCATAAAAATATTGTATCTACAGCTTTAAAAAACCCCATTTTTCCAATCATGATTTTGCACAAAACTCCTTGTTAAGAAATCAGCAATTGTTATGTGGTAATGCACATTAGAAAGTTATCTAGGGTCTGGATTTCTGAGTTATTTTACAATGACATGTGGAATGCTGTTGTTTACCTGAATGTAAAATGTCATTTGAATAGATCACCTACTTCTTAATAAAGCAACTAAAAACTGTGGGTTTGTATTGCCATTATCCTAAATGCTTAGATAATAGATATGCAAAGTGTTTTAGACTCCAGAATTTGGAATGCCTATATTTGGATATGTATACATAATGAGATACCCTTTATCAATCAAAACTTTATTACGGTCACAGACCAGCACAAAGCGGGCACAAGCGCCCTAAGAGGAGAAGGACAACTCCCCAGTAAACAGTTATTTAATATCAGACTAGAAATCAGTATAAAAATATATTTTAAAAGACAGGATATTGTTGCCTTACGATGTCAATCATCACCCGTCTGATATTAAGGGCAGCAGCACAGAACTTAGCAACACTGTAAGTCATTGCAGTGTTAGAATCCGAAAGCAGCAAGGTGGAATAACATCTTTCACTGCACCCCGGGTACTTTAAAAGCCATGGTCCAATGAGATTGGATCTAAGATCTCTGTAGAACATGCATTGAAGAAGGATGTGCTCAGTTGTTTCCAAATACCCTTTAGATAGCACCTATGTCTAAACAAGAAAGTCATTTATCTTTCATAGATACATGGTATGAAGGTAATTTTATAACGAATATTTTAATAATAACTTTGTGCATTAAATCAAGTCTGTGTACATTGAACCATCAGAAAGGTATCACTATCCCAGCCACATATGGGGGAAATTTCAAAATTTGAAATTTCAAAATTCCAGTGAAGTGAGGTTCAACCTTTATTTGCTTCTTAAATATTTATTTTATTTATATTTTCAAAAGTTAAAAATAAATATAATACTTTACCCATTCCCCTGCCCGCTCCTCATGTCTTGCTTTGCACTAGCCTTGGTCCAGCCCTTTTAATTTTCCTAGACCCACACCGAAATCCTGGCCCAAACAGTTAATATTGCACGAAAGAATAGGGTGGGATTGGTTTTTAATGTATATGTGTTGTTTTGATAATTCTATGCTTATGTCTTGCTTATTTTGTATGTTATATGGTTTGTTATATGGAAACCACCCTGAGTCCCCTAGGGAAGATAGAGCACATTATAAATAAAGTTTTATTTATATTTATTTTTAAAAACCCATAACAATATTACGCAAAAACTATCTAATGACCCTATACTGTTTTTTTTAAAGAAAGCAAACAAACATTTGCAATAACATTGATAAGCTTGCAGCAGGGCCGTAGCCAGGATTTTGTTTCGGAGGGGGCTGAGTTTGGTTCGGGGGGGGGGGGCTGAGACTGGGTGGAAGAGGGTCTACCCTAGCAAATCTTTTGTATTGTTATCCCAATGACCCCATTAATGTGGGATATAATGAGCATGGTGATCAGATCATGATATGAATAAACATAACAGTTTAAATAATGTACCAGTAAGGCCTTTTCACGGACCACCCTGAGAATTTCGGGGGGCTGGAAGCCCCTTAGCCCCCCCGGCTACATACCTGGCTTGCAGATAACTAAGGAAAAGTTCAACAACTATTGAGATAGTTTGGATGCAATGCTTTTTCTGTTTCAACTATACTGGTAGTAAAGATTTGAAGCTTTCTGTGTCAGCATCTTTCTGTACATTTTTCAGTACCTATAGAACCATTTCAGTACCTATAACTGTTTAGATTCTGTTTCTAATCAATATCTGGTCTTCAATAGCCTGAGGCTTATATTTTAGGTTCTCAAGTGCCATCTGCTGGAAGCAAGAGGAGCAAACTCACTTGCACATCATGCACTGTACACTAATGGTGGAATAATTTCTTTTTCTGATACTACTAAAATGATACAGATAAACACAAATATATATTTGTATAGAGATATAATAATAACATTATTTTTGTACCCCACTTCCATCTCCATCTCCCCGAAAGGACTCGGGGCACCTTACATGGGCCCAAGCCTGATCAACACAGTTCAAATATAACACAGTAAAATGCATAACAAGAGTCAATACAAAATAAAACAACAGCATCATGACAATATATAAAAACAGGTATAAAAACCAACAAACAATAATAAAATCCATTTCTCATCATGGGTGGGGAGGGACGGGTGCAACAGCAATTTAGAGAATAGGGCTGGTGAATAAAGTGCATATAAGAGATGGACATAATGTTTGAACAGTGATTGAAAATGCTGCAGAAGAAAAATTGGGAAATTATTAATTTTTGTCTGCAAAAACTAAATATACAAAGATTTATGTTGAAAATTGATAGTTTCCATTCTGAAGTTAACACAGTTCCGCCTCTAATGTGATCTAGAGCATTTTTTCAGATTAGATAATTTCTGCTTTTAGCTTTTAACAAGGCAAGGGTGATTATTATTTTATTTATTATTTATTTGGATTTGTCTGTCGCCACTCCCATCTGGCTCGGGGCGACGAGATCATGATTAGAGATCATGTCACATATTCTACTTTGGTAACCCTTTTCTAGACACATTTCAGCTTGTCAATATCCTTTTTGAATTGTGTTTCCCAGAACTGGACACAGTATCCCAGGTGTTGTCTGACCAAAGCAGAATAGAGTGGGACTATGACTTCCCTCAACCTAGACACTATACTCCTATCAATGCAGCCTAGAATCACATTGGCTTTTTAAGCTGCCATATCACCAGGGCCGGTTCGTCCATTAGGCAGACTACGCAGGTGCGTAGGGCGACATCACCGGGGAGGGGCGACGTCACCCGGGAGGGGCACCGCCGCCCATGGCGCCCGCAGCACACGGCGCCACCCACACCTGCCCTGCCATGCTGCCCTGCTGCCGCACTGGCCAGGCCTCCGCGGCTGTCCCCGCAGCCACCACCGCGCGCACTGTGCCTTTGTTAGGCAGCCCGGGGCGCTCCGGCTGCGCTTGCGCATGCGCAAAAAGATCCGCGCATGCGTACTGGCTCCCGCTTAGGAGCCAGTGCACGTGCGGAGATTGGCGCATGCGCACTGGCTGCCAAAGCGGGAGGCGCGCTCTGGAGCCAGTGCACGCACAGATTGGCGCATGCGCACTGGGGGGCGCAAAAAAATTTTCGCGTGCCCCCGCGAACAACTTGGTCTACCCCTGCATATCACAATATTGATTCACGGTCAACTTGTGGTCTACTAAGACTTCTAGATCCCTTTCACATGTACTATTTTCAAGCCACTTGTCAACCCTCATATACCTATGCAGTTCAAATGTAAGGGTAGTACCTTACATTTCTCACTGTTGAAATTTGTTTTGTTAGTTTTGTCCCAATTTCTTAAGGTCATCTTGAAATCTAATCCTGTCATCTGGGGATTAGCTACCCCACTTAATTTGGTGTCATCTACAAATTTCACATCAACTATGAAGCTCCCTTAGAAGGTTATACCCTACCTTTAGAAATCCCTGTTTCAGTAACTTCCAGTTTAGATTACTGCAATACATTGTATATGGAATTGCTTTTGAATACTCTTCAGAAGCTTCAGTTGGTATAAAATATAGTAGCAAGGATAACTGGGTCGAAGCATAGTGAATGAGTCATCTCACAAAGTTTAGCTATCTTGCTTCTTTTCTCATTTGCAGTTGTTCACAATTCATTCCTTGATCCTATTCATTGTGCTTGTTCTGACCTCACTCAGGATGGAAAGTACACAGCTCCATCTTGAGATCATATAGGGAGGTTTTTCTCGAAGTACTTCAAAAACTGGGATGAGAAAGTTGGCCAGATGATTAAGGGTCTTATCAGTGATGGCCTCTAATTTTGGAATGTCTTCTTAAAGTCCATTCATCTATTACTGTCACAAGTATACTTCCAGAATCAAGCAAATATCTTTAAAACTCTCACAAAATGTTTGAAAATGTAATCACCTTAAAGTTAAGGTAAAGACCAGAGAAAAGTTCTCTACTTGCCTTATAATCCTGAGAAAATAATATACACCTTAATAAAGTATCATTCCGTTATACCTTTGACAATAGAGAAATGAATGTTTGATGTGCCCTTTGTGGTATAGAGCTTAACTGCAGTATAGCTTCTAAGCTAGACAATGTGATAGCAAGCTTAAAGCAGTTACCTGTTCTAGACTGTTACTTCATTAAATAAATCTGTTCCTCATAGAGACACACTGGTCTGGTTTCTCTCTGAAATAACCTGCCACTTTACATACAATGGTTGTCCAGAAACAGAGTTCTTGGTTGACTCAGAAACAGAATAAATAAATTTATAAAACACCAAAGGTGTTTTATTTCTCCAGATGTTAACCAGTCTGAATTCAATAAAGCATACATGTAGGTAAAAGATTAGACTTGACCAAGAAAGCTATGGCCATGAGCCTACAAAACCTTAGTGCTGTTGATGGTAGGGTGACTTGGGTTGTATCTACACTGTAGAATTATTCCTGTTTGACACTATTTTAACTGCCAGGGCTCAATGCAATTGAATCCTGGTGTTTGTAGTTTAGTGAGGCACTAGCCCTTTTTAGCAGAGAATTGTTGTTGTTGTTTATTCGTCCAGCCCATGCCAGAACTCCCTGTTGGCCGTAACAGCCAGTTACTTCAAGGATACCATCCATCTTGCCCTTGGTCAGCCCTTCTTCCTTTTCCCTTCCATTTTCCCCAGCATCATTGTCTTCTCTAAGCTTTCCTGTCTTCTCATTATGTGGCCAAAGTACTTCATCTTTGCCTCTAATATCCTTCCCTCCAATGAGCAGTTTCCTGAAGTATGGACTGGTTAGATCTTCTCGCGGTCCAAGGCACTCTCAGAATTTTTCCCCAAAACCACAGTTCAAAAGCATCTATCTTCTTTTTAAAATATATATTTATTAGGATTTTGCTTACAGATATTTTAAAATCAAAAATTTGGGAAGTAAGGGGATTCGGGGAGGGTTGGAAAGGGAAGGGGGAAGGGATAGGGAAGGGGGGATTAGGAAGGATGGGTAGCAAGAAACAAACAACAAACAAATAAAAAGAAAAGAAAAGAAAAAAGAAAAGACAAAAAAAATAGCATTGAAATAAAAGGGTACACATATATGTTGACTTCCACCTTCGTCCTCCCTGGGTCTTGATCTTTTTTCTCTCAGTCATTAATTTTGTTTGCAATTGGGCACTTCTTTTTTGTACTTCATTACTCTGAAATCTATTATCCCTTAATACTCCATCTTCATTTTTAGCATTTGGGATCCTTGAGAACTTTGTCGAGTTTTCATGTAGTTCTTGTATAGTGTCCAGTCAGTAGGTTTCAGTGGTGTGCTCCCTGAATTCTCTAAATAGAAAGTCTGTGTATCCATATCCATAATCTCCCATAGTTTGTTCTCCCAGTCTTCTTTAGATGCTATTTCTTTGAGTTTCCATTTCCTTGCGACATCTGTCACTGCCTTCACATTTTCTCCCTCTATTTGCCAGTGGTTGTTGTTACCTTTATTTATACCCTTCCATTCTCCCCATAGGGACTCAAGGCAGCTAACAATCCACACGAAACAAAAGAGAAGGCAAAAGACTTCATAAAACTGCAAATTCAATCATTTCCTGGCCTTGAGTCATGTGAGTTCAAGTGGTGTCAAACTGTATTAATTCTGTAGCATAGATTCAAACCTGGAGGTGTCTCATTCATTGGGCTGCTGTAAGTCAAAGATGATTTGATGGCAGTTAACAACAAAATCATATTGTAAAATAACATTGAATGTTTTGGAAGCAACCAGGGGCTGATATTCTTTCCTCCTGTTGCCCAGGCTCTCCCTCCGCTTGTGAATTCTGTAGGATGTTCCCCCAAGGAAACAGATTTAGAAAAAGGCCAATGAATGATAGAGCTTAGAAAAGTTACTTCTTTGGGGCCCCACTGGTTTAAACTGACATTTTTCCTGCTGTTTTTCTCCCTTCTCTTCTCCTCTTTCCTTATCTCTCTTCCTTTCCCCTTTCTTTTTCTCCTCCAAATCCCAGCTAATTCAGGAAAACATGGGTGTGTGTGTGTGCATTTTACTAGATTCCCCGGGTATGTTGTTCCCTTGCAAAGCGGTGGTGTGGCACCTTTCCCACCCAAGCTGCTTAGTCCCTTTCCATTCGCGTCTCTCCCGAGGTGTTTTCCTCTCATTGGCTGGAGGCAAGCATCCCAGCATGCAAGCTACTGCTTGCCTCCAAATGATGGGCCTTTTCCAAATAACTTCCTGAGTCGGAACAAAGATGGCGATCGTAGCTTCGAAAGGGCAAGGATACTTCCGGGTCCCCAAATCACTTCGAAATCACTTCAAAAAGGAATTTGATCCAAATTTAATCCGAATTACAAAGATTCCGACTGGACCTAACCATGCCTAGTACAGGCAGGAATCTTTTTGGTAGAAACCTGTTCTTTTTTCGTTTTATTTCAGTAAAAGATGTCTCTTCCTAGAAAAGCTGGAAGACATAGAACACTAAAAATCACAAACACCTTATGGAAGACTGGAATGTTCCTTCCATTAAGCAGCTGCTTGAATGACTTGTCTAAGCTACTTAGCTAAAATCAGCTGTACTACAAACTCTTGTTAGTTCAATAGTAGCTTTATTTACATTGCTGTTGTCTGCCTTCATGTCATTTCAGACTTGCGGTGATCCTAAGCCGTATCTATCATGGAATTATCTTGGCAAGATTTGTTTTTAAGGGGATACCTTTGCCTTCTTTGGAGGCTAAGAATGACTTGCCCAATTCATGACTAAGCAGGGATTCAAACACTGGTCTCCAGAGTCATAGTCCAACATACAAGTACAACAGAGTATGGTCAAAATGGTGAAAGGTATTAATGCAGAAAAACAGAGAAGCTAGGAGAGCTTGACCAATGCCTGAGTCTACAGAAAATAACAAGATTCTGCCTCTTTCTCTTCTCTCCCTAATGCTGGGTTAGCTGAATGCAAAATACGATTGCACAAATTGCTGGGGACAAATGGGAGGAGAGAGGTGGAATTTGGGACATTTTTAGAGCAGCTAGAAAAGTAGAACATCAAAGGCTTAATCAGAGTTGTCCCTGTCAAACCAGGATAGTTCAGACGTATATATTTAATGATAGAGTTGTAAAAAATACAGTTGAACTTCAACTTAAGAGCATCCCAACTTAAGAGCATTTTGAGTTAAGAGCCATCACTCGGCCCAGGTTTCACTTTGACATAGGTGTAGTGTTTGAGTAAAGAGGTAGCAACAGAGGGAGCGCTAGCACAAGAGTATAGGGTTTTAGGACTTCACGAGAGCAGCCTCCATGCCTCGTGCTCTTGTCCATTTTACAGAACTTTGAGTTAGTTGATTTTGCGTGGTTTTTATTCCTGGTATTTTTGGCTTCATGAAGAGAGGGAGGAAGGGAGAGCAAGAGAAGGAGGGAGGCTGGAATGAGTACTGTATTAAGAAAATGATGCTTCTGCCTCTTCTTGCCACAATTTTGTGCTTCTACCATTTAAAAGTTGATTTTTCTTTTTTTATTGTTTTATGTGGACATGCATGTATACATTATTTATTACTTATAAACTACATTTTCTCAATTAAAATGTAACCAAAAATTGGGGGTTAGGGGGGCAAAACAGATTAATAACATTTCATTGGGAAATATTGCTTTGCAATAAGAGTGAATTAAGTTAAGTGCTTGGTCACAAATTAAAGTTTTAACTCAAGATATCACAGTACTTATTTGATACTGATTTGATCTGTTAGTAAACTTGGTTTACAAGGGCCTGCCTGCTTTGCCAGAATAGTGTGCAAGGTTCTCACTACCACCTTGCACACCCATCCCAAAATAAAGAGGTAGACACCAGTGATTAGAGTCACATTTATTAATACTTTTAAAAAATCTTCTCCAAATGCTGCAGTGAACCTAAGTCTAAACATAAGCTAGGGCTAGGGGATCCTTCCGTCCATCCTCCCTGCTGAAAATGGGTAGGCATCTGAGCCTACATGTTTTAGAAATTTACAAAGTGATAAAGTGCTGCCCCAAATTTATTTAATGGCAAACTACTGATTTTTGTTTAAATAACTTTGAGTCAAGTCAAAATCATGATATTAAAAACCTAAGTTATGAATGAACTTTTCAGAGCTTATACAGTAGCTTCTATAAATTAATTATTATTTTACTCTGTTATTGTTATTATTATTACATGTATTATTTTACTCTATTATTATTTTATTACATTTATTATTTTATTCTAATAATTATTACAGTTCCAATATTTTTCTCTATTGTTATTATTACATTTATTATTTTGCTTTATTATTGTTATTATATTTATCATCTTACTCTATTTATTATTGATATTATTACATTTCCATTATTTTACTCTATTATTATTTTTATTACATGTGCTATTTTACTCTATTATTATTATTGGTAAGATACATAAGCACATTTGCATTGAAGAAGGTTAGAATAATGGTTGAATCAGAGTTGGACAGTCTTATCTTAAATTACAGTTTTATGTAAATATTCAAAAGTATTTAACCTACTGATGACTCATTTAATGTAATTTTGAAATTTACCAGTATAGAATCATAGAGTTGGAAGAGAACTCATGGGCCATCCAGTCCAACCCCCTGCCAAGAAGCAGGAAAAGAAGCAGGTGGGAATTGTTGCTGCATTTCCCACCCACAGCTTATACTCAAGTCAATCCATTTCCCCATATCTTTTGTGGTAAAATTAGGTGCCTCAGCTTATATTTGGGTCTACTTATACTCGAGTATATATATGCATTTGTAACTTAGTTCTTGGGAAATGACCTAGTTACAGTTCTATATCTCTCCACTTCTGTAATTAATACAGAATTAGCCTGGAAGATTCAGGGGAAAATGTTTACACTGACTGGACATTCAGTACCATAAAGATGACACAGAATAACTAATTCCATATGGGTTACTCAACCAAGTCTTTTTTGTACGCACTTTGAGGCTGATTTGCTTTGAATGATGCTGATTTATTTAGTTCATAAATGTTCCTTCATATATTAAACAATGAGTGATTGGGGCAAGGGGTGAAGGTGTCAAAGAAACCTTATAAGTTGTTTTTTTTGTTGGATTTTTTTTGATCAGTAAATTCGATTGGGTGTTTTAGTTCTTCAAATGTTGAAATGGTTCCATTTATGCCACTTCCATGAGAGGCCAAGTTTCATCTTCAGATTATTCCTGTTAAATAATAGAAGATAGAACTATAATGCTCAACAGCTGGGGCCAGGTTAGGAAAGAAGGATGCATGTATTTCTCCCAGCTGGAAGAGGTGAGTGCCTTCGGGGCCTTTTTCTTGTGCTACAGACTGTTTTGGGACTAAGGCAAGCTAAGCGTTATACAGAAGTTAAACCATAAATCCAAGGCAATGGGATGCTTTACATCTTAAACTCACCTTGTCTTATTTCCAAATACCACAAAAGCAAAGGAAAAAAATCAACAAAGTTTTGGAAACTCTTTTTATGTCCAGGCATCCTCTTTTTAGAAAAAAGAAAAAAAAGGAAGGCTAGACACAATAGATCAGATAAACAAAGACACTGCCATGCTTAAACCAAAACAAGTTTGAGAGGAGAGCGGGACAATTAAATTCTTCTAATTTACTACATATGTTTTCTACATATTATACATAAGGGGGTTTCTACAGCAACATATGGAAAGTATCTGAACTATAAGACAATGACAATCATAAATCACTCTAGATTCCAACTCCAAATTATGTCTTGTTCCTTCTACTCTTGGGACATTCAGTAGAGCGCATACAAATGCATTGTTTCGTGTGCTTAGTAATCCATTTCTACCTTTATGAGGAATGATGTCATAACAACACACAAAGGGTAAGTCAAGAAGGGGAAAATAAACAGGTTTTTACATAACTCTTCAGCATATAGAATAAGAATTTGTGTCTTTAGTTCAGCTGCCTCTCAAACTGCAATGGAGTTTATTTCTTTTGTATATGTCTACGTATATCTTGTGAGTTAAACTTAATTCTTTTGTACTGTTTTGTTTAGATGGAGATAGCTTAATGGGTTATATAGATGACAACTGCCAAGCATATAAACTGATATATACCAACAGAAATGACCTTTCAGTTTGTCCTTCAAGGACCACCTGCAGGTAGACAGAGTAGCTATTCGCTCACTGATTCGATATCTATACCAAAACTACACAGACTATGCCTTTGGGCCATCACACCATAAGGCAAAGTAAAGTCTTCATATAAGCTGCTGTATATGGGAGTTATAGAAGATCACACCTGCTTAATGTCTTCCTTTAATTAAAGAAAAGCTTGCACAGAAGGGCACGGTCAAGAGTAGCCACCCACCTAATTCATTGCTTTAATGTTGGTTCAGGCCTAAATGACAGACCTAAGAACAAAGCATTACAAAGAGGCAGAGACAAGTCAGGAATGAACTGGCATATGGTGAGAAGGAAAAAGAAAAGGTAGATTTATTTACCCCTTCAAATGATCTACCCCACATATAATTAGAAATACGGTTCCTAGGGCCTATCCAGACAGGACCTTTATTGCAGTAACTCCTGCAATAAAGGAGGGGCTTTCCAGACAATATTCTGGACAGTCCCGAATTAATTCACTACAAACCCTAGTTTGTAGCAAATTAATTTGATAGTAGGTTTATTTGAAGGCGCAAACTAAATCCACTATTTCCAGTGTCTGGACTACAGAATACTGCAGTCCAGACAGTATTCCCACAGTTTACCAGGCTAAATAAGCCTGGTAAACTGTGGGAATACACACCCCTCCCCCCAAGCCCCCAGACCCCTTAAAAAGTAATAAAAACTTACCAGGCCTCCGTTACAAGCGTTGGCAGGCTCTCCCAGTGCGTGGAAATGATGTACCAGGAGATGGGGGGGGGGATTGCTTCCTCCCATTCCCGTTCTCCTGGCACATCATTTCTAAGTGCCTGGAGAGCCTGCCAAGGCTTGTAGTGGAGACCTGTTAAGTTTTTATTATTTTTCCAAGGGGTCTGGGGGCTTGGGGGAGGGCCTCCAGATGTTCTCTCGGGCCAGTCTCAAGAGAATGTCTGGACACCCACCGCAGAAAGCATGCACTTTCTGGGGTGGGTGTGCACAGGCCCCCAGGAAAATCTGCATTTTTAAAGCATGGATTCTTCTGGGATAAAGGCCTGTCTGGATCCGGCTCTAGTTTAAAGTGTATCTGTGAGCAAAAACATGTTTTCCTACTTGTGTGAGATGCACCCCATCCCTTGCCAGTAAGCCATCCTCCTGGAAAAGCTATGGTCAAGGAAACCAAAGTGTTCCCCCTGACACCATTTTCTGAGCCAGTTATTGACCTGTTCTATTTTTCTGGCCCTTGTAGGGCCACATCATACAATGGGGAGGAGGGATGAAAAGTCCACCTGCACATTACAGTGTTTTAGCTTTGTTCCGAGAACTCAAAAATAATTTGTGATCTTTTGAAAAGTATGTCTAGCAGTATTGTTGGTTCCTATGCATCAACAATTCATTTAATTATTTCTAAAAGTGAAGACTATGCATCTGTGATAGCAATGCCACGTCTACACTAGCCACTTTGCGCAGAGAAGATCCCAGGGCCAATCTGTCATCTTCAGAAAGGTTATCCTGGGGAAAAAATCCATAGATGCAAACCTGTAGAACACTCAGTATAGACCAGACATAACAACTGTACCATGTATCATCCTCCCCACAGTGTCCCATTTGGTTCTTGAATCTCTCTCTCTCTCTCTCTCTCTCTCTCTCTCTCTCTCTCTCTCTCTCTCTCTATATATATATATATATATATATAATCTCCTTATATGTAACTATTTTTAATAGTAATCTTTAAAAAATGTAAAAATCTAAATATTGGAAGACCTAAACAAAATTGTGCAATAACAATAAAAGAGGCCACTTCAAGACATCTGTAGTCAAGGGAAACTAACCAAAAAGTAAAGATCTTGTCAGCAAATGTTGCAGACAGGGGTTGACCTATGACTTTTACAAGAAATCCTAGAATGTAGACAATGTGGGTGTCATTGTGAAAACAATAGGAGTGCTGACTGGATGAAAGGTTGCATTCTATTTCCAAGGAATTATGAACTTGAGGTTGGAGTGTTGGAAGAATGTGATTTCTCACAGTAGATACTATACACAGAAACCATTAGCTGTGAAGATAAGGCAGCATTTCAAAGAAGAAAGAGCTCTTTACCTAGATAAAGTGCTATACTTTCCGTCACTTTTGATGGCACCAGGGACATAACATTCATGCCCCAGGTGCCATCTTTTTTTTCTCATGAAAACAGCAAACTTTACCATTTGGGAATTAATTTTAACCATCTATGTTCTGAACAAAAGAGAATCTCTCTCTCTCTCTCTCTCTCTCTCTCTCTCTCTCTCTCTCTCTCTCTGGGTTTGTCTACACAAATTACAAAAAAACACCTGTATCTATTCCTCAAATCCAGTACTGGCCATCCTCATGAAGAATGGAAAATTCTGGTAATTACTCTGATTTTTTAGTCCCCAACTCAACTGTGCTCAACATTAAGCAAAGGCAGGAGACACCGTGGAGTATGCTAGGGCTTCATAATTATATGAACAATTGGATCAAGTCAATTTCAAACCAATCCATTGTCCACACAGATCAACACAGAGAAGGGGACGTCAACAGATATGAATGCAATGGTCAGGTGTTCACAGTGATTTCTGTGGAGTGGCAACTCAATAAGACAAGATGGCCCGGCCAGCTTGGCTGGGCACCAATATGGTGCCACAGAGTTCTCAGCCCAGTGCATCTGGCCACCATCACAATCAATCTGGAACCAGTCGAGGAATAAAGCTCCAATCTTGCCCCAGATTAAGTGGCTAGTGTAGACATGGCATCACTCTCTTCTCCTTCTACTCCTCCCTTTCTGTCTTTCTCTTTCTGTCTGACACACACACACACACAAACACACACACACACACCATAAGATTTATTTCTGCCTAATATAGTTGCATACCACTGAGGAAAGTTTGGGAAAACTCCAGTGATGTGGGAAGCTCATCTTCTAGATCACTCCCAATCAATCTGTAGTGAGTTTAAAAACTTGAAAACATGTAATTCCCTGTAGATGTACCATCCTTCCCCCAAGAAACTTATTTGTCATTTACACATCAAAGTAACCCAGTCACATATGATATCTCCCAAACAAATCCATATGCTCTAGATAACCAATATGACATCACATAATGACTTCCAGTCTCCAGAAAACCAGAGCATTTCTATATCTCACTGATTTAAATAATATTCTTAACTATTTAATTATTTCCCATTGAAATCTATGGGACATACAAGTGATTAATTTGGAATGGATTGCATCCAGTGAAATCTTCCAATTTCTTGAGATCAGATAATAAATCAAACTGAATCAGAGAAGTTCTCCACAGTGATAGTCTCTGGAAGTCCCAACATAATTGTATATTTATGTTAATAAGAAATTGGGTAAAAGAGGTCAAATTGTATCAAAATATCACACTGAAGGATATACGCATCACAGTCCTAGAGCTGCTATCATGTTGCATGATATAGTCATGGAGCAATTCTCACCCCTGAAATAAATTGTTCAACTTCTGTTTGAACTGAGGTCTATGTGCTTACTGGACCCCTATGGAGTTTTGGACCTCAGCCATGGATTTTCATTTGGGCATATGGAATGTTATATGTAGTGGGAAATACTAGTGGATAATATTACATTAGAATCAGCACTTTGAGAAACCATTGTGATGCCTTGAGTAATTCAGATGGGAAAATTCTATGTAGAAATCTATTCCATTTAATGAAATATTGTAACATCACCTTGAATCAGAGAAGGAATTTTTATCAGCACCTAATAAAATACAAGCAACAGAGCCTTTGTTTTATTAGTTGTCTTGTTTCACCCCTGAGAAATACATGGACTGTGTAATGTAAGAGACTCGTTTTCTATTGCTTCTCAAGACAATCTTATCTGCATTGATCAGCTGTATCATGTCTGTTTAGTTTGTTTTGGAGATGTAAGATATAGGTTATCGCTCTGTTTTGCGCTATAGGCTTAGAAGTAATTTTAGCAATATTTTCTTAGAAGGCTCTGGAGTCATCTTACATTAATTTCTATTCGTTATTATAGACTATTCTGTTCAATGACTTATGTTGACTGTAAAAGTATTTTTTAAAGCCAGGCAGTATTAGGTTGTACTTAGAATGATATTTTCTGGGACTGCCAATGAAAGAGGCTATCATTTTGCGTTTAAATCTGATTCTAGGTGTAGCAACCCAGCTCCCTTTCGTGCCTGGGGGGCAGGGGGCAGGCCTGGGGGTCCCACTTGCATTAGGGCCAATTGCAGCCAATTGCACATGGAGGAAGGGGATGATGAGGCAGCGGGGCCTTCCTCTCCTACAGAAAGCTTAGCATGGGATGATGGCTGGCCGGATGGCTATGATAGCTGGGAAAGTCAGGCCGACACTGAAAGTGCTGATTCAGATAATCTGTATGAGAAACCAGGTGGTTTCAGGTCGCAGGAAAGGGTCAGGGAGATAGCGGAGGATGAGTCCATGGAAGCTGAAAGGGAGTCTGGCTCTCATGAAGATAGCGACCCAGGTGCTGGGAGGCAAGGACAAAGCTTTGATAGGAGACAGAGCATCGAGTCCAGCAGGAGGGAATGGCACCGGAGCCTAGAGCGCCAGAGGAGCGCTAGATCCCGTAGCACAGATTGGCGGCGTAGCCTAGAGCGTCGGGGGTCTCACCAGGGGAATTAAGTATAGGATCCGTGGGAACGGATCCTCAGTAGCTCGGCCACTTCTGATCTGAAGGGAGTGAAGCGAGCGAAGATCCACGGAGCCAGGTTGTTGGCTCGTGTCTTGCCAAGAAGTTTCTTGGACCTTATTATGAACTTTGCCTTGTTTCTTTGCCACGGACCAAGTCCGTGTTTTGCGGAGCCTTTGCCAAGTTTTGCCTTTGGATTTATTTACGGACTCTTTACTTTTTTGATTGAACTTTTTGATACTTTTATGGACAATTACCCTTTTCACCTGTTTTTTATTATTCAATAAATAGTTAGCTGATTACCGTCTCTGTGTGTGTGATTAAGGGGCTGGGCCGAGACCCTGCATCGTGACACTAGGGTTCAGTGCAGTAAAATAACTATAGAACCCAACAATTGAGTTGTTACAATCATCTGTAGTAACAACCAGTGTTAGCCTTCGTGAGATAAAACTATCAACTTAGTAATGAGCCATTGGATCTGTTATATGTATATGTGCCTTCATGATTTTTTTCTGAATATGTCAGCAAACATTTGACTATTAGTAACAGCTCCATAAACTATGTTGTTCACAAGACTTTGTCAAAAAGACTGTAACTTCCAGGAAAAATGAGAATAAACTCTAGTGAAGAGATTGGTGATTGTATCAGGTCCTGGGCAAATCCCTGAAAGCCTAAGAGCACAATGAGTCAGGCCTTTCTCCGTCTTGTGTGAGTTAACATATAGGGGATCATAGAAATGGTTCCTGAAGAGACCAGAAACAGGTATGCTATTTCCCCTCTATCATAATTTATTTGCAGCCATTTGTTGCTGTGTGCCCTTAAATCATATCTAAATTATGGCAACCCTAAGATGAACCCGCCCTAGGGTTTTCTTGGCAAGATTTGTGCAGAAAAGGGCTGCCTTTGACTTCCTCAAGCTGAGAAAGTGTGATTTGCTCAAAGTCACTCTCAAACCTTGGTCTCCAGAGTCATGGTCCAACAGTGAAACCACTACACCCCACTGGCTGCCTTGTGGTCATGTCTTGGTACAAAGGTACAATATATAAGCATCAAGCAAGTATGAAAAAAAATATCCCATGCTGAGATGTGGGATGTACTCCCAGATAAACATTTATAGGATTGCAATCCAAGGACATTGTTCCGTGATGCCACAGCATGCAGTCACAGATATGGGAACCAGCACCCTTTTCCATGATTGCATAACAGTTACAATTAGCCAATTCATAGTCTTTCAGCCATACTTCTTGTTAGGGATAGAGCTCCCTCCTCTCTTCCAGTTTCTTTCCTACATAAGTTTTTGAAAACAGCTTCATAGTTCCTGACAAGATTTTTTAAAAATTAATCTTTAGTTACTGGATGGGGAAGAGGAAAGTGGAGGACAATCCTCACCTCTCAATTTCACTTCTGTACCGGCGTGTATAAGGATCATTACACAAGGTATGCGGTACCACCATGGCATGATCAGGGGCTACTGATGGCTTTAGCCCATCAATAACAGGGATATGTTTGTCATGGGGAGGTAGCAGAGCAGCAACAAATTGTGCACAGCAACATGCAACAGGAATAATCTCCACAGATGACAGTCCTGCTTCTATGCTGGCTTCTGATTTTTGTGTGATAAAGTCCTTAGTGACTATAATAATAATAATAATAATAATAATAATAATAACTTTATTTCTTGTGAGTCGCCCTCCACCGATGGTGCTCCGGGCGACTTACATCATTTAAAAAATACATCTAATTAAAAACACGGGTTCAAAGAATCACAAAGGGCCCAATCCCCAAGATTAGTCAATCCCCAAACGCCTGGCGGAAGAGCCAAGTTTTCAGCTCGGACAGGAATCTGGCTGGGGCCGATATGGCCCTAAGAGCAGGCGGAAGTGTATTCCAGATTACAGGAGCCACCACAGAGAAAGCTCTCCGTCGGGTCTTTGTCAGCCGGGCCTCTCTCACCCCTGGGATAACTATACAGTCACCATTTATTTCACGCGATGGTCTTTCACTGTGTTGGTCTATTAACCGGTCGCCCAGATAGGCTGGTCCGGTTCTTTGTCGTGCTTTGAAAGTTATCGCCATGAGTTTATAGACCACTCTGAACTCTGTAGGGAGCCAGTGAAGAGCTTTTAGGATTGGCGAGATATGGTTCCTAGCCGAAGCCCGGAGATGAGTCTGGCCGCTGCATTCTGGACAAGTCTCAGCCTCCAGTCGTGGACAGCGGTAGACCCGCATACAGGGCATTGCAGTAGTCAAGACGGGAGACTATGGTGGCATGTATCACGGTCTTCAGCGCCTCTGATGGTAGGTAGGGGGCCAACCGTCGGGCCCTGCGGAGATGAAAAAAGGCACCCTTGGCTGCAGCCTGGATCTGGACTTCCATCGTCAGCCTCTCGTCCAGGATCACTCCCAGGCTCTTCACCGCCGGAGCCGGGGACAGGGGCTCGCCTTCAAAGAGTGGTAATGGTGAGTGAGGGTCGGGTCGACCGGGCCAGAGGATCTCGTTTTTGCCGGATTGATTTTTAGTCTGTGTGCTCTAAGCCAGTTTGTCACCGCCCTTAGTCCCTGACTGAAGCTTTTCAGGCACCGACGACATCCCTGGATCGAGCTTCAACAACAGCTGTGTGTCATCGGCGTATTGGTAGCAGCTGAAACCATGACTCCTAGCAATACTGGCCAGGGGCTGGACATAGATGTTAAAGAGGGTGGGGGGACAAGATAGCACCCTGAGGGACCCCGCACTCCAACCCGCATTTCCTGGAGACTTGGCCCTGCCACTCGACCCGCTGCAGCGGTCCCGCAGGAACGATCCTAGCCAGGTCAGAGCCTTATCTTGGATCCCCGGAAGCAGCCAGGCGGCGGAGTAGCAGATCATGGTCGACGGTGTCGAAAGCCGCGGTTAGATCTAAAAGGACCAGGACTGCCGAGCCCCTCCGTCCAGCTGGCGGCGGATGTCATCCGTAATCGCTACCAGGGCGGATTCCACTCCGTGGCCGCGCGGAATCCCGACTGGGACGGGTCCAGGCCCCCAGTTGGTTTAAAAAGTCACGCAGCTGGCTTTCCACCGCTGGCTCTTGTTGCTTACCCTGGATGGGCTGTTTGGCAAGGGGGCGGTAGCTGGCGGTTTGTTCGGGGTCGAGGTTCGCCTTTTTCAGGAGAGGGCGAACTCTGGCCTCCTTCAGGGACTCTGGGAAAGTGCCTGTATCCAGGAGAGCTTCACCAGGTCCCTCAGAGCGTCCGATATGGTGTCAATGCAGGACTTGATTAAGTGCGATGGGCAGGGGTCCAGGGGCAGGTCGTCGCTCTTGCCACGGACACCAGCTTTTTCACCTCTTCCGGCGTTAGTGGCCTGAATTCGGTGAGGCAATGCCTACTGGTCTGAGAATGACCCCGGTTTTTCACACTCTCATCCTCTGGAACGGGCGGCAGGTCACGCAAGAAGTGCCGTGATCTTCCCTATGAAATACTCTTGGAGATCTTCTGCTGTTACCCTAGAGTTTTGGGGTCACTCTGTGGAGATGCTAGAAGGCTCCGGACTACTTTAAAGATCTGTGCTGTACGGGAGCCAGCAGCTGAGATCTGAGCGGCGTTGTAGGGATTTTGCACATCCCTATGAGGGATGTGCAAAATTATCATTAGTCGAATAGTACTGAATCTGTCATTTAAATTTTAAATATGTTATGACTGTTTTAATAGTATTATATTTATATTTTATAATGGTTATTCTGTATGATTTTGTGTTAGTAATTGAATGTTTTATCTATGCACGAAACTGCCCTGAGTCCCCTCGGGGAGATAGAGTGGTATACACATAGATTTATCATCATCATCAGTCTTTGTAAATCTGATCAAATTTGTTAAATTCATAGTTACGACACAATATCTGACATGTGAGCAAAACTTACCCAATACTTTTTCATTTGAATTTTGTAAACCTTGGAAGACTCCCAAAGTCATTTTCATTTTCAGTGCAAGCAAGCAAAGCAAAGCCTAAAAGGCTGCTATTCCTCTTGAAATCAATGGCCTCTCACCATTAGGAGAGGAAAGCAGGAGGGAGAAAGCAAAGTGCACTGGGAAAGAGACTGAGAAAGCACAGAATTCTGGAAAATGTAGTCTGGGAAAGCGAGGAACCCTATGCCAGAGAATTCTAAAGGCCCTGCCCTAACCTCCATTTGCCAGAATTCTGCTCAGCATCAGAAAGCCCCAATCAGTATAGGGGAAAGATTTGTCCCTCTGTAGCAATAGCCAGCCAGAGTTCCAATAAATTGTTGAATGTGCAAAGCAGAGGACTGACTGATACTTTTAGTAAGTAAATCTCTGTGCTTGGCTGGGAAGAAATACCTAAATTGAAGACATTCAATGAGATAGCTGTTGTGGCTTAAAAAAAAGAATTTTTCAAAACTTTTTTAAAAATCCCTAAAATCAGTAGATGTATGAATATTAGGGCTGTTTCTGAAGGCAAAAAAAAATGCTTCATTTTCGGAATCGGATGTTGATTTCATTCAAAACTCAGATGTGATTGACTTCTGAATTTTTTGAAAAAAATTTCGGAATTGATTCGGAAGTATTTCCTAAATTTGGAAGTCTTCGGAAGTCTTCAAAAATGGCGTCTGCCTTCAAAAATGGCCCAAAAAATCAGCAGAACGGTGTAGCACAGCAGTTCTCCTTTGTGCCTGGAGAACTGGGGCTAGGACCCGGGGTCCCATTAGCATTAGGCCCTGCAGCTGCAGAACCAGATTCAGAGGATGAGTTAGAAGATTGGGGAGAAGGACCGTTTCCCATCAGTGGGCCTCCCTCGCCCACGGAGAGCTTGGCATGGGAAGAATTGATGTTTGGCCCTGACGTAGATTCAGATAACCAGGTGCAAATGGAGGGCAGTGATTGTGGGAGTTATAAGCACCCGGGCGGGAAAGGTTCCCAGGAGCTCCTGAGTCAAAACATGGAAGCAAGCGGCTGGGAAGATTCCGGGGAGGGAAGCTCTCATGGAGATAGTGTCCCAGATGGTGAGAGGCAAGGCCGAACCTTTGATAGGAGAAGTAGCATTGAGTCCCGCAGAAGGGGATGGTACCGCAGCCTAGACAGGCCGAGGTCCATCAGCAGAGATTGGAGACGACGAAGCCTAGAGCGTCGGGGACCTCAGCCGAAGGATTAAGTATAGGAGTCGTGGGAACGTATCCTCAGTGCTTCGGCCATGTCTCATCTGAATAGGCGCGAAGCGAAGTGGGTCCACGGAGCTAAGCGAGCTAGTGGTCATCTAGTCCTGCCTTGCAACTGCCTTGCCTTGTCCTGATCCGCATCGTTGTGCGGAGCCTAGCCTTGTTTCCTGATCCGCATCGTTGTGCGGAGCCTAGCCTTGTTTCCTGATCCGCATTGTTGCGCGGAGCCTTGCCTTGTTTCCTGATCCGCATTGAAAGCGGAGCTTTGCCAAGCCTTTGGATTTTGCCACGTTGTTTTGGACATTATTACTTCAAGCCTTTTGGATTACTTACTATTCTTTTGGACAATATCTTTTGAACTGTTTTTATATACAATAAAGTAGTTAGCCTTCAGTACATCTCTGTGTGTGTGATTAAGGGGCCGGTCAAGTCCGTGCATCGTGACAAACGGAGAGTCAGCTGTTAGCCATCAGCCAATGAGCAATCAGCAAGAAAATTCAGAAATAACATCCGAAATTTGGAATTCCAAACAAATTCGGAAATGCAACACCACTCCCTGTTGGGGAGGCAGTGTTCGGAAGTCACTTCAAAAGTCGGAAGTAGGCAAAAAACTTCCAAAGTTCGGAAGTATTCAAAATTTGGAAACAGCCCTAGTGAATATTTCTGAAAGTTGGGGGAAAGGATCTTGTGTTATCTTTTGTCATTGTATAGAAAATTCAAGGAGATAGCTCTTGTAATTTTTTTAAAAAATGTTGTTTATAAAAATTGAAAATTCCCCCAAAATTGGTGGATAAGTGAAACATTCTGAAACTTGATGGGCGAATAGTGGTATATGTGTTCTACCATTGCAACAAGTTTTACCCCAATAGCTTTAACAATGAGGGAGACAGGAACCCCTGAAATTTCCCCACTTGCACCATTACTAGAACGAAAAAGTAACAAAATTTCATTACTCGTCATAATTTTCACTAACAATATTTTAGAAACACTTTAGAAACAAAACACGTGCCCCCTAATTTTGTAATGAGTTTTGAAACATTTTTCCATTGATCACACAGCCCTAGTGACTACTTAATAAATATACAAACCTTATACAATCCCTACACAATTTTATCTTTATTTGTATCATTTATTTGCTCAATATATGTACAGTGCTACTGTTGTACAAATCTGTATCCTTCACCTATGATTAATCCGCTAAATAATATTGAGTAATATTCCACTTCTTTGCCAGAAATAAAACCAAAATTAGCTAATAATAGCAACATGGAAACAAAGGCAATCGAAATATGAAACCATGTTTTAAAATTCAATTAAACACATCAACAAAAAGAAACAATCAATTTGGATTCCAGTAGGTGGGTCCTAGCCAATGGGTATAAATATAGAAATATTTGTAGCAGTACTCATTTCTATCTACAAGGTGAATTCAATTGTAGCCTTTGAGCATGATTTATTTAGAAGTGGTGGTGCTGTGTGTTCACTGGGGCTGAATCCCAGACAGGTGTGCAGTTTGTATATATGATTGCAGCCCCACTGTGCTGTGCAATTCTACTGATTTTGATGAGACCAAGCTGCAATTTTTCTTCACTGGATGTTGTCCAAGGCATTGAAATCATTCCCATCAGTGCAAATGTGTGTCCATATAAAAGCTTTTGCCCATTTTTGCTAACATAGCAGAAGTAGAAATGACTAAAAGTAATAAAAGCAAAAAAAAAATCTCCTGAGGACTTTTGTTCAATAGCGAAAGTAACAAATGGGATATTAGAGCTTTCTGAAAAGTTGTAACTATTCGTCTTTTTAGTTGCCCTTTTTATTTCTGGCTTCAATACAAGGTAATTTTTAAATTTGTTGTAGCTTATCAAAACTGGATAGTTGCAGAGAGTCAACCAAAGGTCAAGAAATTGCTTCGGTTTCTGATTTCAGAGAAAAGTTTCACATAAATGTGTGTATGTATCCTATCCATCTTAAGAGCTGCAAACATATGTTAAGCAAATTGAACCTACATTATCTCATCTGTGTATAAAGTAGAAGGCAGTGGTGGGCAGACCTCTCTAGCCTAGCTCCAAAGGATAAAGGCAGTTTTAACCACAGAAATATTTTTCCACACCCCCTCAATCTCGCACATTTTGAAAAGAAATGTCAGCATGAAGAAATGTTGACAAACGTTTAGATGTTTGTCCAAAAAATCACTGTCATCTAAAACAGCTTCCTTTTCCATCCACCCACAAGCAACAATTCCTCAAAGAAAGGAAAGGAACTTATTGTGAATTATATCCTCATGCAAATGAAAGATAGAAAATAATATTTTAGCATTTCCTTAAAACAAATGCAATATAATTAAAGCACTTTATCTTCCATTCAGCATGAGTACTCTGAAGAACACTGGCATATTCATTTTATGAACTAATACTGTTAAGATTATTTGGGTTTTAACACTGGACTTCATGCGTTTGACCTGGCAGAACAGATTTGAAGTTGGACTTAGAGCTAACCTTAAAAACTGTGGCATAGACACAGAGAACTGAAAAGCCCTAGCAATCAAGCATTCTAATTGGAGGTCAGCTGTTACCAACAGTGCCATGGAATTCAAAGAGGCACGAATGGAGGGCAAAAAGAGAAATGCATCAAGAGGAAGGCATGTCAAGCCAACCCTTGTCAGGACCACCTTTCATCTGGAAATGAATGTCCTTCACTGCGAAAGAATATACAGATCAAGAATAAGTTTCTATAGTCACCTACAGATCCACCAGCAAGACCCTATAACTTGGAAGGCAATCATACTCAGCTACAAGGGATCACCTATGATGACCTTAAGGTCACCATAAATTGGAAACAACTTGAAGTCACAGAACAACAATCAATAGAGTTGAAAGCCATTTAAAGGCAATCAGCAAATGTGGACAATTCAGCACACTATTAAAAGTGCTTCCCCCATATGCAATCAGTTCCCATTGACCAGTTGGAACAAAACATCTGGATGGACACAATTGAAGGGGCTATTTCTGCTTTCTAGGAGGGAAGGTTCTAGGACCTGTGAATAACAACTTTCAGAACTGGACTCTATATTTTAAATATTCTGAAATGTTTTTTATGGACCAGGGAGGATGAGGATGACAGAATGATCTGACTAATGTTGATAGAGATTAAAGGTACAAGAGGGAATCTTGTTTATAGTTTATATTTATACATTTATACTCTGTGTGAGTGTCTTTATTTCTAACTCATCTGTTTCCTTACAGTAAATAAGTGAAAAATGAGGTTTTGAACATTTTCAGCAGCTGTTTCCTTTTCTCCATATAAAGGTGAGCAAAACAGAAGGAAAATGCAATAACAATTTTCTCCTACCTTCTGGCAAGATTTTTAGTATAATAAAGTAACAAATTTAGGCACTAAATCAGAATGGGTAGAATTAAAATTAGCAACCCTCTTTCTGTCAGTGCAAAAATGTATGACAGAGATGAGTTTAAAATGTTTTCTGTAAATGTGTCTATTTTCTGATTATGCCAAATGCTATGCTATGCTGTGTGCAATGTGGGTAGGTGATTACAGGGTTAATTGAAGAGTGAAGCCACTGTGTTGGTGGCGTATGTAAGTTCCCGGATCTTTGATCTCTGGAATGTAAACATTGTAGATAAGAATGTTCTCCAGTCGCCATGATTTATGCTGTGAGAGCCACGCAGTGAGAATGCTCCGGTATATGTTTTTGTTTTCTTTACTAATAAAAGGACTTTTATAGTTCCAACCTGGCTCTATTGATTTATCACTGACACTTTCGATTATTATTATTATTTATTATTTTTTTTATTACTCAGGCTTCTATGCCGCCACTCCCGGGGGGGGGGGGCTCGGGGCGGCTCACAAGAGTCGTGCAAGGCACAATAAAAACACAACAGTAGTTAAAAACAACAGCAGATCAGCATATAAAACAACACAATAGTTAAGAATCTGTGGTTAAAATGTAATCAAGTCTAAAAGTTGTATAAATCTCATGTTGTGGCATTTTGTCCCTGATTTTTGTATCTCTGGTGTTTAAACTGTCTAATCTGACCATTGCAGTACAAGGGAAATGGGATTGCAAGCAACATATACAATCAAGTTGTGCTCTGATTTCAGGATAATCAGACTTTTCATCTGCAAGTCCTTTTTGATCACTCAGTATTGCAAAAAAACAGTTTTCAAAAAATGATCAAAATATGCTTGTTATGGATTGCTATAAATGAAAGATCCAAAATTCCTAATATGGAACATGAACACTGTGAAATGCCATTGTCAATCATGGCTATTTAATGAATCTTGATCACACAGTCTTATTTTCGTGCTTCTATTATCCCAATGAGCCCAGCAATTGTTAAACTGGCCAAAATGACCATGAGGGTATCAGTATAATATTTATTTATTTATTTATTTATTTTATTTACTCGGCTTCTATGCCGCCACTCCCAAATAGGCTCGGGGCGGCTCACAGCCAGAAAGCAAGACAATACACAATAAACACATACACTCTAAAATGCAATACAAAATGCAGGTTAAAAATACACAATAAAACATCATTAAAAACACAGTTAAAGTAATTAAGATGGTCTGGCAACAATGGCATGGCTTGAGGAACCCGCTGGGCCTATACCTGAAAAGCCAGCCGGAAAAGGTGGGTCTTACATGCCCGCCTAAACGGGAGTAAGTCCTGGATAGCCCGTGTGGCTGGCGGAAGGGCATTCCACAGTGTCGGCGCTATGACCGAAAAGGCCCTTCGGCAAGTGGCAGTTCTTTTAGCCACCTTAGCGGAGGGGACAGCTAGAAGATTAGAGTCCTCCGAACGAAGTGATCTAGAAGGGTAATATGGGGTGAGACGGTCCCTCATATACGCTGGCCCCAGGCCGTGTAAGGCCTTAAAGGTGAGAACCAACACTTTGAAGGTAATCCGGTGCTCGATAGGCAGCCAGTGCAGATCCTGCAAAATGGGTGTTATATGGCATCCTGTTGGGGAGCCAGACAGGAGCCGGGCGGCAGTGTTCTGCACCAGCCTGAGCTTCCAGGTTACCGACAGAGGAAGGCCAACGTAAAGAGCGTTACAGTAATCTAGCCTCGAGATGACCGTGGCTTGGATCACCGTGGCCAGGTCAGACCGGGACAGGTAGGGGGCCAGCCTCCTTGCCTGACGGAGATGGAAGAAGGCAATCTTGCTGACCGCAGAGACCTGGGTCTCCATGGTCAGCTGGGAGTCCAAGTGGACCCCAGGCTCTTCACGGAAGACGATGGGCATAACGCCACACCGACCAGGGTCGAGCTGGACATCCCCCCACGGGCGCCCGGGCGACCCGGCCAACCAAGAGCCTCCATCTTCGAGGCAGCGCGGAAATTTCACGGGCCAGACCTCATGAGCCTCACTGTGACACGCAGCCATCCACCAGCTGTGCAAGCGGCTGCATGTAGATGTTAAATAATAGAGGGGAAAGAATGGCCCCCTGCGGAACTCCACAAACTAACGGGGAGTCAGACCACTCCACCCCTCCTCACATGGCCTGGTGGAGGAAGGAGGTCAATTTAAGGGCTGTCCCCTCATCCAGCCATGTGGATCAAAAGATTGTGGTCGACCATGTCAAACGCTGCCGTGAGGTCCAATAACACGAGCAGCGCAGACCCGCCTTGGTCGAGCTGGCAGCAGAGTTGGTCTGTGATGGAGACCAGGACCGTCTCCGTCCCATGCCCCGAACGGAAGCCGGACTGGAAGGGATCAAGCCATGTTGCATCATCTAAGAAGGACTGCAACTGCTCCATTACTGCCCTCTCAACTACCTTCCCCAGGTACGAAAGATTCGACACTGGTCGGTAGTTGGAGGGAACCGCCGGATCTAAAGACGGTTTCTTCAGTAATGGAGCTACCACCGCCTCTTTTAAGCACTCTGGAAAGACTCCTTGCTCAAGGGAGCTGTTTACGATATTCAACAGAGGCCCACGTAACCCCTCCAGGCAAGATCTAACAAGCCAGGAGGGGCACGGGTCGAGGGAGCAGGTGGTAGGTCTGGTTGCAGCCACAATCTTATCAACAGCATCTGCGTCCAGTGGCCGAAACCGGTCGAGGGTGGGCCCGGCAGAGGGCCACGGGGTCTCGAGTTCCCTTACTGTATCAACCGTGGCTGGGAGATCCCGGCGGAGGCTCAGTATCTTGTCTCTAAAAAACTCTGAAAAGCACCGGCAGTAAGGGCCTGATCACTGTTTTTTGGGACAGTAGGGACCGTCGTCAAAGACCGAATTACTTTGAACAATTGAGCCGGGCGTGAGCTGGCAGACGCTATCGAGGCGGAGAAGTAGGCGCTTTTGGCTGCCTTGACAGCACGCTCATAAGCATCTTTGCAAAGCTTATAAGCTGATAATGAGGCTCTGTCACGGAGTTCCCTCCACACGCTCTCTAGCCGTCTCCTTTCCCGCTTCATCGACCTAAGATCTTCTGTATACCAGGGGGATCGGTGTTTGCGGGGCCGGAGAGGGCGCCTGGGGGCAATCTCGTCGAGAGCTCTGGCTAATGAGGAGTTCCAAGCTTGGACCTGCTCATCAACTGAGACGCTGATAGACTCCAGATCCCTCAGAGCATTCAGGAACCTTCCGGGTTCCATAAGTCTCCTCGGGCGAACCAAAATCTGTTCGGCGCCCTTGCATGGAGGGGGCGGTTGCTCAACCCGGATCCTTAGAGCACAGTGGTCCGACCATGGAACCTCTATTACGGAGGCTAGGTCCACTTGAACCCCCGCGCTGAAGACCAGGTCGAGGGTGTGCCCAGCCGAGTGTGTGGGTCCTGAGTTACATAAGGAGAGGCCCAATATCGCCATGGTCGATATTAGGTCCGTGGTGGCAGATGGAGCAGAGGCTGCGTCGGCGTGGACATTGAAGTCCCCCAGAACAATAAGCCTGGGGAACCTCAATGCCCACTCCGACACAGTCTCCAGCAGCCGCGCCAGGCTTTCTGCCGGTGTGCTAGGTGCACGGTACACCAGCAGAACAGCCAGGCTCTCCTGGGACTCCCACACCAAGCCGACACTTTCAAGCCCCGAGGTGGTAAGCGCGGGGATCGCTCTAAGGTGTAATCCATCACGGGAGAGTAATATCCATACTAACCCTACCTCTTGGTATTTTGGGTTAGACCCCGCCATTTTAAATTTAGGGATTATACAGTTCTACAACTCTAATTTGGTTCCTTGTACAAGAAACCTGGATAAATAAAATGACAAATTTTGATAATGATCAGTTACAAAGGGAACATCTTTACCCCAATCCAACATGGCATGGCAGAACGCATCCATAGAAAACTTTCCTACTGGATCAGGAACCATATATGCAGATCGGATACAGATGCACGTCCAACACAAAGTTAGGCAATGTGATTTCCATCTGCTGGATCAGGCCACTAATCACAAAAAACAACTGTCTCAGATCTTTAGCCATTAAGGTTGTCAGTGCTTATAAGTAAGCTGAAGAGCAAACCCTCTGAACTCTAGCTGAAAATTCCTGATGGATTAGATAAAGCAGCCATGGTTTACTGATGTCTGTTTCCCCTCAATGCGGTTCATAGCACAAACATTACAACAATTATGACTTATTTTTAGGATGTCTCACTTATATCCTTTCCCGCTTATACATATGTCAGCATGGCTACAGAAGACATCTGAGACTTTGGTGTTTCGGCTGATGGTTTTGCTGTCTCACTACAGAAAAGGGAGAAATAATTCCCAAATTTATTTAATCCAAGCTTTTCTTTGATGTTGGTTTCCTGATTCCACTAGGCAAGGAATTTCCATTATGTGGCAATTTTTAAAGGTTCTTCAGACTGGAGACATTGAAAGCATTTTTCTAGGTAGTGTTCCTAAGCAAAATAGAAATTCAATATTTATTTATTTGTTATTTGATTTATGTATATCCCGTTTTCTCCTGGATGGCACTGAAAACAGCTCCTAATATAATTAAAACAGAGCATCTAAAACAATCTATAGTACCAAGATGTTAAAAGCATTTAGATATAAATTCAACTACTTTTAAGACATTAATAATTAAAACAATTAAAACCTTGAAACACACATTACATACTACAAGAACAACAATATTATGTCGCATGGGCCCTGAATCGGGCTGGCTTATCACCCACTTGGTTGGAAGGGGGGATAACGCCCTGGCTCCCTGCGGTGCAGAGTTTCCATAGACCGGCATTGGGCCGGTGGCACCCAGGCCTGCAAGTGCCTTAGGACATGCGTGGGCTGTCCAACCCCTGACCCAGGGCCCATGCATGGCTGCCAAGCCTTGTTCCTGTTTTCAATAAATGAGTTGTGGCCATTTTCATCCAATCACTTGTCTTTGCATTATTTATCATGGCACAAGGTGTATCACCCTTGCACATGCAATAATTAAAACAATTAAAACCTTGAAACACACATTACATACTACAAGAACAACAATGTTATTATGGTCCATAGACCCATAAGTAAAACTGTCATTATAAATTCCCCCATCTCAGGAAAAGTCCATTGTACAAGATACATCTACATGGTTTCAAGTAATAACCCTATTGGAGGTTAGTTGCTTTCTCAGCCTTGTTGCCACTGCGAGGAATTTTGCCACTATGAGCGTCACCCTGTGGCACTTGTCCTCTAAAAGATATCTAACAATCCTCTACGGGGGATGGCTGGTCATGCAGGACAGGGTTGGATATAAAAGTTGGCTACGTTGCACTGTGTAGTAGCGGCACTGCAATAAAATGTGTTCTATTGTTTCTATTTCATTTCCTCCACAGGGACATAGTCTTTGGGAGTAAGACACAAGGGTATAGTCTTTGAGAGTACTAATAAATGACATACTCAGCTGTACATCAATCCATCGTAGTCAGCTAGGGATGAAGGCCTGCTTAAACAAGAAAGTCCTAAATAACTGTAGCTAGAGTGGGGGGGGTTCACTAAAATTGGAAAAGCGGAGGGCATCAAGCCATACTGATTTCCATTCAAGTTCCATACTTATACAAACAAAGTCTGTCACTCATTTGGGTAAATTGGGTTAGCCGCCTGGTGCTTTGCAGATGTTTGGCAAATCCCATTAGTCCCAACCAACTAATAATTAATGTTTATGGCAGTAGTAAGATGAATTGCAATGGAAGTCATCCAGCCATCAAGAGAGAGGTGAGTAGGAACATAAAGGTATAGCAACACTGAAAACAGAGTCTGACACAGCCAACGACTGTCTCACAGTCCACTGAAATGCTGGGAAAAACCAAAAGGTGCTATTTATATTCATTTATCATGTCAAAATTAAGTTGAGGGGACAGTTAAAATGCATTTAAAAACACAAAGTTTTTTAAAACTTGGCATTATGACCAGTGCCTCTGGTGCCACTGTGAGAAGGCCCTCCCTTGTGCATGTAGCAGTGCTCAGGTTGCATTGTAGTAGGTGGTCTGTGGTTTGCTCTTCTTCACACTCGCGACTTGCAACATGCAACCAAACCAACATGTGCTAATATCTCATAATATGTAAAACCAAGACAGAAAAGAATGATCATCACGCATGCACATGCAGAAAGGTGTACATCTGTTTGGAAGACTACAGGTACATTGCCATTAGCTTATTGTAGGAAGAGGTGTAAGAGAGAAAGAAAAGGGGAAAGGCAAGGAAGGATTCAGCAATTGTTCTACTCCATTTTTCCTGATCTCTGAGCAAGCAGTATCTTGTCATAGATCTTTTGATTTTCTATTAAGGTAAGAAACCCTTATATTCATAAAAAGGTCTTTGATCCAGCAAAGTAGTCTCCAGATGGTAAAAGTGACAGGTGCCTTTCCCAGTTTCCCACCCAGCCATCCTATACTATCTTCCATATTGTTCCAGGGGGATTCTTAACCCTCTGGACTAAATTTTTTGAGGGGACTGCAGACAAATGAGGAAAAATAACATCCCCCATAATCAACCCAACTTTAACAGGAGCATTCCAAGGATCTGCCATATTTATATGTGTCCAAGTGTTTAGCATTCTTATTATACATACATTCCTCTAACTTTGTACCACTAGTCAGTCCACACCAATGGACCATGGAAAAATAGATTCCCTGGGAGATTGCACATAGATTCCCCAGGAGTAACTTGATTGCACTTGTTTAAATTATGTCAGAATTAGATTCATCAAGTTCAAAGCAATTGTATCAGCCTGGGGAAATTATGTAAGAATATCCTTTGTCTAAATGGTTTAAAAGAATAAAGCAACTCCTAGGATAGTTGTTCTCAACCTGTGGGTCCCCAGATGTTTTGGTCTTCAACTCCCAGAAATCCTAACAACTGGTAAACTGGCTGGGATTTCTGGGAGTTTCAGGCGCCGGGAGCCTGCATCGGTCAGTTTCCACCCTGGAAAACAGGACATTCCCATAGATAGGAGATCTAGTTTTGAATCACTGGGACAAGGGAGTAGAGTTGAGGTTCCTCCCCCCAAGTCTGAGATTCCTTACGATCTTCTGAGAATCCCTCAACTACCTCCTTTTGACTGTCTGTTCTCAACCCACCGTCAGATGACCTCCTGACATCATGCTAACTTGTATGGACTCTGAGTTTGTCCAGATTCTGTTCCGTCTAATGTCTTAGTTCCCACTCCCCTCCCTGTTGTATGTAATTTCTGTGATATGTTGCTATTTTCTGTTTGTTCAAACTATGTAAATCGCTCCGATCCCTCGGGGAGTGGCAGTATAAAAGTTTGAAGAAAGTTTGAAGATAAATATGTCCCATATGCATGGGGATATTGGGATAACGATACAAAAGGTTTGCTAGGGTAGATCCTCTCTCACTCAGACTCACCCCCCAAATCAACCCCCCCTAGTCAAAATTCTGGCTACGGGCCTGCCATACACATTATGCCCCAGTGACAATAGTTATGACAGTAATAGATAATTAGATACATGGCAATATTTCACTTTCTTTCATGAATGAATTTCTTGTCAAACCTCAAATTCAGACAGACAAATTCCTGAAATACACTTTTAAACAGAGAATAAAAATAGAATAGAAGATAGATAGATAGATAGATAGATAGATAGATATAGGCAGGCAGGCAGGCAGGCAGGCAGGCAGGCAGGCAGGCAGGCAGGCAGGCAGGCAGGCAGGGAGATGGGTGCAATGGAGTAGAACATAGTAAAATAACAGCAACTGGGCTCACTTTATTACATCTGCATGATTCTTGACAAATAAAGTGTCAGAACGATCATTCCCTATTTTTATTGGCCAGCACCTGCTAACTTCGTACATTTTACATCATAGGGACTTTGGATGGATGGCTATATTCTCAAATAATTTGCTGCACATCCCTGCAGCCAAACAATAGTGCATGCTGCTTCTTTACTAAGAACAAGTTTTATGGAAACAAGGTGACTCTAGAGATTAGTAACAGATCATATACCACAGGCTTTTCTACTGTCAATATGAACAGCCAAAGAACATCAGCTATATTGTAGACAGCATTTTAACACGTACAGTTTTAATCATCTACAGCAAACCACGGGTAGAATGTTCCATGAAACAAACAAAAAAAAGATGTGGTAAGATCTCAGTGTGGAGTAACAGGAAAACCAAAGTTGAGCTGAATTTTATTTTACAAACTAATGGAAACTAAAGGGGCTTTTAATTTGAAGTAGATTGTGTAGGTTCCAGTCATTAGCCAGCTATTAAAGAACACCATTTATAAAATCTGAATACTGCCTTAAACCCCAAAGCCTTCTATTCCAGTCAAATGCTCAAAATAATGATTTTAAAACTCTAACATAAAATAAAGACAAAATAATGGTTATTTAATTGAAATAGTTTAAGCATAAGCAGAGGAAAAATTGGGAGGATTAATAAATCAAAGTTATAGCACAATGCATTCATTAGTATTTCTATACTATTTGTTTATCTTTTTATTTGGGATTATGATGTTGTGCTTTTTGTGTCATGTAATTTCTGCTGTTTTAACCATTGTTCACCATTTTGAATCACACCCATGGAAGAAAAGCAGGATAAAATTAATTAATTAATTAATTAATTAATAAATAATATATGACTCGACTGAAAAATGACCTTTTCCATAATAACGATCTAAAAGAGACTATAGAATAAGAGATTTGTAATGTCCTATTTCCTCCAACATTTCAGAAGTGAAAATCTGGACACACAAGGTTGAGGGTTAAAGCTATGGCCAAAGTAAAAAAACACAAAAGGCAGGAAATGGTTTGCAGAAGTTTGCTTTGGCTTTATTCTGCAGGGAAGAGCAAGAGTCCACACTAATTGAACAGAGTACAAACTACTTTTGCACTTTGAATTCAGTATACAACAACTGAAGTAAGCTGGAGACAAAAGGGAAAAGTGGGATAAGAAAAGAGAAATTTAGATACTTTACAAGCAGCTGAAAAAATGGGACTGTCCCTGAAAGACCAGGGCAGTTGAAGTGTGTAACATTTTATGCCAGGTCTGATACAGTGAGCAGATGCATGTTTCATTAGTAAAGTGCATGTAATATGAGTTGAAGGGAGATCAGTATGCTAGAGTTGGCCACCAGCTACATGGTTATTAGGTTTGTGCATGGATTCGAAGTAGGCGGTTCCCTTCGGCCAATCTGGATTGTTCAGCTTGGTTGGATGGCCATAACAGCAAGGGCCCAGCCCTCATGTTTTGTCATCCATTACAGGATCATGTGGCAGTCAATCACTGCTCCTCCTTCCCTATTCGGCATCATGCAGTGCGCAAAGAGGTTGCCACATGCTTCTCACATGGGGTTTTCCTGTGAGACCTGCCTATCAGACCAATCAGGATAGAAGAACATCATGATGTGTCTTATGCAAGCTGTATTTGCTTCCTTAACACTGTTGCTGAAACCCAGGCTCTCTTGAAGGGAAGAAAGGAAAGGGTCCCAGGAATGGAAAGGGGATCTAGCTGTATTTTTTGACTGCAGACAAAAAAAACGGCTATCAGCTACCCGCCCATTTTTGGGTGGTGCGCGAAAACGGATAGGGCCAGCAGAAACCAGCCGAGGTTCAGCCGAAATGCACAAGCCTTATGGTAATTATTAAGTCACTAAATGTTCACAAACATGTTGATTGCTTCAAGACAAGTGATAGGACAATGGTGCAGCTTCCTTGTAAAATGTAACAGTTGGGATTGGTTAATCCCCAGTATCTTTAAATAGGGTTAAAACTAGAATTGTGGTTTTGGCCCTATTGCAGGGATTAAGAATTTTTGGATGCTGGGAGTCATTTTACTCCTTCAGGAGTAATTTGTAAAAAATGCAAATGAAAACTTGACCTTATACCAACAATAGGTCAAATGATGTAAGAGGTGAAATAGGCATCGAAATATTTCCAAAGAGAAAAGCTGGATGAAATTAATGGAATGTATTTAATAAATTAACTGGATTCCATGATGTGTAACTACACGTTAAGGCATTACCCTCCCCTTTCCAGGTCATCCTAACTGTAGTTCATCTATCTATCTATCTATCTATCTATCTATCTATCTAACTAACTAACTAACTAACTATATAGATGAACTACAGTTAGGATGACTAGGGAAGATGATAGATAGATAGATAGATAGATAGATAGATAGATAGATAGATAGATAGATATGGTAACATATTGTTTCCATCAATCTATCAGTGTTATTTTCTCTTGGAAGAAAAAATGTATCAAAACAATGAAACCAATGCTTCCTTATTGTTTAAAGTGTTCATAGCTTAGATGTTGACATGCTTTATGGGTGGGCTTATGGGATCAGACATGAAATGTGTTTTTTAGAAGCAAGTGGAAGCAGATTGTGGGAAAGGGTTGTAAGCGCAGATGCAGAGGCAGATATTTCATCTTCACCTCTGAGTGCCATTTCAGTCAAAGGTGTTATATTTGCAGTACAACAGTGCCTTGGACTCTGGCTGAAGTCTTGCTAAGCAGAAAACAGTCACTTGGTCATGGAAAAAAGCAAATAAATCAAAACAACAAAGAAGGTGTGACCTTTAAGAAAGTTGCATGTATTTAGGATAAACAATTCCAACTTTTTTCATAAGATTTTCTGCCCAATTTACCCTTTGTATAGCTCATTATGTCTTACAAGGCTTGCTTTACAACAGAGATAGAAAACCTCCGCACTTGCTTTGCACTCTGCAAGCAAAAATCAATGGTTACCAGGCATGGTGTGTTTTTTTTTCTTGGTTTCTCAAATGAGCCATTGAAAAGTAATGTTTCTGTCTTCTTCCTCTGCCTCAGTTCCCAACCCTGAAAAAGTGAAAGCTATACATTAGCCTCCCTTGAACTCTGTGGCTGGTGAGAAACCTCAAGAGAACTGCTTAAATGTTCATTCCACAGGAATGGTGCATCCACAGCACTGCTGCGGTTGCTATAAATTATTTTTGCTTGGAACAAGATTTAATAAGAATAGTTCTCTTTCCAAGTTTATTGTGGTTAGCATAAAGATGAAAAGAATTCATTATTCCACATTATTAAATATGTTTTAATGAAAGAACAGGAGGCTCAGAAAAAAGCTAGAGAGTTGCTTCCTTTCCCAACGTTTTGCAATACTAATTCAGTTCTCCAGCTTACATCTATTAATTCTTCAATACTTTGAGAACACCAAGGAAAAATTATTTCCATGCCTATTGTCCAGGAATCTCTAGGTACCGGATGGGAGCATGCAAAAGAAGGGAAAGAGTAACAGCTAAACATCTCACATCCTGCTGAGCCACTACGTTTGGCATTACAAATGCAGGCCTTGCTCAACAAAGACATCAACTGACTAGAGGGAGTCCATGTGTATTGTAAGAGGCAAATTTTGGGTGCTTTCAAAGAACCAGCTTGAGAATTAACTAATGTTTTGTATGCCTCTAAATCAAATGCTCCTGTCCAACTATCTGTTTCTCACAGCAGATCAGGAAAATATAAACTCAATCAAAATCCATGCAAAATAGCCAATAGTTCTTAATCTTTGTGAAAATCAATGGCATTCTTTAGCACAAAGTAGTGACACTTAAACCGCTGAGCTGCTGAACTTGCTGACTGAAAGGTCAGTGATTCGAATGCAGCGAGCAGGGTGAGCTCCTGCTGTTAGCCCCAACTTCTGTTCACCTAGCAGTTTGAAAACATGCAAATGTGAGTAGGTCAATAGATGCCTCTTCGGCAGGAAAGTAACGGTGCTCCATGCAGTCATGCTGACCACATGACCTTGGAGGTGTCTATGGACAATGGCAGCTCTTCAGCTTAGATGAACACCACCCCTCCAGAGTCGGACACGACTAGGCTTAGTGTCAGGGGAAACCTTTACCTTTCCTTTAGTGGCACTTTTTATATAAATTAGTGGGACAAACTATGGCCGTTATGTAAGTGCTATGTTTCATTTCTCAGTCTGACTCCCAAACCTCATCCTAGGAACTACATCAAAAGGTGCAGTTTTCCTGGAGCTGGTGAGCAAGAAGCTGGGGCATGATGTGCACACAGCCTGCTCCTTCCATCAAATGGTCATGCAGTGAGCAGAAGCAGAGATTCATGAGGGTTCCTATAGCAACTCCTTGTCATATCAGAGCTCATTGGTGGAGAGGGTAGGACACATCAATATTTAGCATCCTGTTTTCCTGCACTAAAGAATTCAGTGTAGCAGCCTGGTTTTAAAAGTGGGTTTGGGCATCATTTGCAGCATGGTAATTGAGCCACAATCATAAATATCAACACCAAACAATTACAAGTACATATGCTAGCTTACAGAATTGTAAATAGCTAAAGGATTCCAGCCGATATTCCCATTTTAGTTACGGTAATTCTATTATCACATTTAAATCTACATTCATGCATACATACATGCATGTACATGCCCATGCAAAATTTGTACCCTCATTTTTTACAATGTGTAGAGAGTAACTCTTGTTGTGCCTGTAGATATAATGCCATCTATTAATGCTTTGAAGATCTTGCCCTACAAAACTTGTAAAATGAATACTTGGCACAAAGGAATCAATAATACGAAGTGCACACATTTTCTATCATTTATAATTACATGTTTCAACTGGTGCTAGGATGCATTCAGCACTTTACCTCCAGCCCTATAGTTTGCTTTTTGCACAAGACCATATACCCTGCCTTCTCTAACCATGCCCACCATATTCCTGGTTATTGGTTGTTGAGGTTAGTTTGATACACTTTTATGATGTTTTTATACTTAGATATTATCAATTGTTTTAATTCGGTTGTTTATGTTATATTATATGGTATTATGTTTTGTTTTTAAAAAAAATAGTTTTTATTAGTTTCCATTCTTAAAAAGAAGTAACATAACATACAGAGACAGGTAGGGCATTCCTACCAACACATAACATACGAGCTAAAAGTAGCCATAAGATCTGGGGGGAAAGGGATAGGAAAGTAGAGATGTAGGGGGAAAGGGGATTTGGATAGAAGGGGGAGGGGTAGAAAGATAGTAAAAGGGTGCACAGAATACAACTAAATGTCAACAAATCACCAGGGCCAGATGGCATCCACCCCAGAGTTCTTAAGGAACTCAAGTGTGAAATTGCTGAAATTCTAGCCAAAGTATATAACCTTTCTCTAAGATCAGGCACTGTACCGAGGACTGAGGGAGGCAAATGTAACACCGATCTTCAAGAAAGGATCCAGGGGTGATCCAGGAAATTATAGGCCAGTTAGTCTAACCTCAGTTCCAGGCAAAGTGATGGAAACCATTATTAAAGAAAAAATTACTAAGCACATAGAAGAACAGGCATTGCTGAAGGAAAATCAACATGGTTTCTGCAAAGGCAAATCATGTCTTACTAACTTGTTAGAATTCTTTGAGGGTGTAAATAAACACATAGATAAAGGGGACCCAATTGATATTGTTTACCTTGACTTTCAAAAGGCTTTTGACAAAGTCCTCACCAAAGGCTCCTAAATAAGCTCTTCAGCCATGGAATCAGGGGACAGGTCTTGTCCTGGATTGGAACCTGGCTAAACTGTAGGAAACAAAGGGTGGTAATAAACGGACATTTCTCTGGGTGGAAAGAGGTGAGAAGTGGCGTACCCCAAGGTTCAGTTTTGGGTCCGTTACATTTTTTAATTTATTCATTAATGATCTGGATGTAGGAGTGAATTCTGAGGTAGCAAAGTTTGCAGACGACACTAAATTGTTCAGGGTAGTTAAAAATGAAACTGATTGTAAAGAGCTCCAGAAAGATCTCTCGAAATTGAGTGAATGGGCAACAAAGTGGCAAATGCATTTTCACCTAAACAAGTGTAAAGTCATGCACATCAGGGCAAAGAACCCCAAATACACCTACAAATTGATGGGGTCAAAGCTTTCCGAGACAAACCAGGAAAGGGATCTTGGGGTTTTGGTGGACAGCTCAATGAAGATGTCAACCCAGTGCGCAGCAGCAGTGAAAAAGCAAATTCTATGCTAGGCATGATCAGAAAGGGAATCGAAAATAGGTCAGCAAATGTTGTATTACTCTCTACAAATCGATGGTAAGGCCACATTTGGAGTACTGTGTACAATTCTGGTCTCCGCACCTTAAGAAGGATATAACGGAACTGGAAAAGGTACAGAAAAGGGCAACAAGAATGATCCAAGGGATGGAGCGGCTCCCTTATGAAACCAGGTTGCAACGCCTTGGTCTTTTCAGTCTTGAAAGACGGCGTTTAAGAGGTGACTTGATCGAAGTGTATAAAATCATGCATGGGATAGAAAAGGTGAATAAAGAAAAATTATTTTCTTTGTCACAAAACACTAGGACTAGAGGGCACTCCCTGAAGCTCCAAGGTAGGAAAATTAGGACTAATAAAGGGAAATATTTCTTCACCCAGAGGGTCATTGGGTTATGGAACTCACTTCCAGAAGAGGTTGTGACAGCTGTCAGCCTGAACAACTTCAAGGCAGGATTAGACAGATTCATGGATACCAAGTGTATCGGTAGTTACTGAAAAGGACATTCAAGTGCCACCTCGGAGTTGGTTGAGGTAGGCAGGATTTCCCTGGGTACTGGTTGTGGGGGTCGGGAGCAGGTCAGGGTTTTGCCCTCCCTTCTGCTCGAGATCCCCGTGTACAACTGGTGGGCCACTGTGTGATACAGAATGCTGGACTAGATGGGCTGAGGTCCGATTCAGCATGGCTCTTCTTATGTTCTTATGTTCTTATGTAAAAGTAGATAGGGCAAAGCATATGATTTCCTGTTGTTAACCGCAACATTTGTTATTCTTCCATTCTTCATAACTTCCCAATATCCTATGATAAAATAAAATGAGAGGTGGCATAAACGAAGTTTTCTCTCTCTTTCCCTATATTTCTCGCATATAGTCAGTCTATCTCTTTACATGCCCATTAATCTTTTAAGTCTATTATAATATTGTGTTCTTTATTACAGCAGTTAGTAAACAGTTCATATTTATCCTCATAGCTACTTTTTTATCATACTTCCTCTTATCCTTCCTGTTAGTCTCTCCATTTGTATGTTATCTATAACTTTAAATAACCATTCCTCAGTATTCGGACACTTATCGGATTTCCAATATTTTGAATATACCATCCTAGCTGCTGTTATTAGGAGAAGAAATAAGTTTTTTTCCTTTTTGTCAAATTCCGTTTCTGTTATTCCCAATAAGAAGAGGTCTGGTTTTCTTATTATATCTTTCCCGAATATTTTTTCAATTTCTTTGTGTATCCTTAACCAGAATTTCTTTGTTTTCTTGCAAAGCCACCACATATGGAACAGTGTTCCATTTTTGTCCTTACAATACCAGCAATTAGGGCTGGCATTTTTATAGATTTTGGCTATTTTTTCGGGGGCTAAATGGTATTATGTTTTTAACCATGTTTTAGCTGGTAAATTTTGTTGGATGTTGGGCTTGGTCCCTGTGACGACTTGGCTCTTAAAATAAAGTCTGGAGGATTTAAAACTCTTCTTGGTACGCTACCACCAACCTAAAATATTAATTCTAGGATTTTCTATTTAAAACAACCCTTCAGCTAGGCTCTTTAATCTTCACCAAATTAAACTTTGAGGAGGCTGAGGTAAACTTCTCCTGGAAATGGGGAACATGAAAGATTGGAACTGGAATCACACAGCTGAGGTAAAGAGCACAACTGAGGCTTTTCTTAAAAGTGAATAAGTTAAATGTTTATTAACTTAACAGGCACAGATCGTATTGGTTCTTCAAATGAGGGCACGAGAGCGTAATGGTAATTAACAGATGGTTTCTATAGCGTGATGGTTACAGCAAAATAGTGTATTAATTCTTAGATCTTGAAAGTTACACAGACAGTACGAAACTTGTCTAAACTAGAACTCACTCCCACTAATATCTAAACTAGTGGTGAGCTATCTATAAAACAACTATCCTATCCACACAGAGGCTCTATACACTAACCCAGGGCTGTCCAACTGGCGGCCTGGGGGCCGTACACACCCCCGAGCCCCTTCCCTACGGCCCCCTAACCCCTGCAAGACATCAGTTTTTTTTAAAAAATGGAAAAAAATTTTCAAAAGATTTCGTTCTCGGGGGGCGCAAGGAGGGGCGGGGCCGGCGCGAGTGAGGCGGAGGGAAGCCACATCAGATGCCCTAGGGGTGGGACTTCCCCTGCCTCTTCCTCGCTCGCGCAGGGCTGCTTGCGGGCTTGCGCGCCAGGGCGGGATCTCCCTAGAGCAGCCCTTGAAGGAAGGTAAGCTCCTCCCTAGCTCTTGCAGCGGCGCTGCAAGAGCTTGGGAGAAGGAGGGCGGCTCCCGGGCGATCCCGCCCTGGCGCGCAAGCCCGGTCTCTGGTGGGGCTGGGTGGGGCTGGGTGACGTCAGCCATGGCGCCTGATGTCACCCCGCAGAAAAGGGGCGGGCCGCGCAGGATGCTGAGCATGTGCGCCAGGGCGGGAGCGGCCCCGACCCCGTGAGCAGCCAATGCCCCTGCTGCAGCCACGCCCCCGTGAGCAGCCATGCCACCGTGAGCAGCCACACCCTCCGCTCCGGCCCCCAAGGTGATCAGTCACCTGAATTCCGGCCCTTGGCCCGAAGAAGTTGGACAGCCCTGCTCTAACCAGAGCTTTGATACAGAGGCTCTGTACTCTAAACAGAGCTTTGATTCAGAGGCTCATTACTCTATGAGTTCTGACTAGGAGCTGTCAGCAACTCTCCTCTTTCTCTGAGAGCATGTCACGAACACTCCTCTCTCTCTCTGAGAGCTTGTCAAAAACTGGCAAATAAGCCTTTTCTCTCTCCCTCCAGTAGTTCGGCTCCTCCCCTTAACTCAGAGCTCCTCCCAGGCAGCTCTCTCCCTAACTCCTCCCAGAGAAGTCTCCCAACCACTCCCCTTTTCCTGACTGTTCTATCTGCTAAACTGCCAGGCTGGTCTGGGCCCTGCCTTAAATGGGTGAGTTCCTCATAGTCCCCATGTAAGCTGCCCCGAGTCTCTTCGGGGAGATGGTAGCAGGGCATAAAATTAAGTTATTATTATCATCATCATATTTTTACTTTATTGGAATCAAACACAATGGGCAAACTGTATGTTTTGGTATCTTATTAATGAGCAGAACTTCAGAAAATTATTTCTTTAGCTTACAACTCCCAGAATTCCCAGCCTGCATAGTCTGAGAAAACTCAGTGAGTATAATTTTTCCGACCTTAGTGAAATTATTAAGCATAACTATTCATGAAACAAGGAGAAATAAAATATAATCATGGAACTTTAATAAGAGTACTTGAATTTCCAAATAGCTTTCTTAGCTATTAGTAGAAAGTTTTCTCAAGGTAGCATGTGATGTGGGACTCAAGTCTAAATTGACAGCACTTTATTCTTCTAGCTATTATCTCTGACTCCAGGAAGAAAAAGCTGAAATGAAACAAGAAGCTATAACACATGTCATTATTTCTGCCAGTTTTATTACATAATATACCATTATTTTTAACCATGTTCCCTTGAGCTCCCATTGTTTCTGTCTTCAAGCTCTTCTCACTGGGAGCCGGACAGTAGCTAACCCATCTGCATTTTGACCAGAGCTGAAAAAGAGTTTTTACAAAATATTTTAACAACTTTCATCCAGTTGTGAATATTTATCTGGGGAAAAACATACTGGAATGAATGGGGATGGTTCCACTCCAAGAAAATACATGCCTCAACTACACATGCTATAAAATCCAGAATGATGACCCTGAAAACCAATCCTGCAGTTAACAGCGCTATCACCATTTAAACACACACTCCTAATGTGCGCTGCAATGCATATTCACATGGAAAAAAAACATTAGAAAAGGTCTAAAGAAAGTTTAAAAATGAGGATGAAATGCAGTGCAGTTGATGAGTATACAGATGCGGCAGAGCAGAAATTCTAAAGGAACTTGCACAACAATTGTACAGCAATTGTGAAACCAGCACCACCATTGGACAATTTGGATAAAGGAACCAAACATGGCACCTTTAGGATAGGAGCCACAGTGGCGCAATGGGTTAAGCCCTTGTGCCAGTTGAACTGCTGACCTAAAGGTTGGCGGTTCAAATCCATCTGTCAGCTCCAGCTTCCCATATGGGGATATGAGAGAAGCCTCCCACAGGATGGGAACACAGCCAGGTATCTCCTGGGCAATATCTCTGAAGGTGGCCAATTCTCTCACAACAGAAGCAACCTGCAGTTTCTCAAGTAGCTTCTGACATGATAAAAAAAACTCTTTAGGATGGTAAACAAACACCTTTTCTGTTCATACCTGAGAAGAAATTGCTTCCTCCTTTTTGTTTCTGAGTTAGAAAATGAGCTCCATGGGCTGATGCAATTCAGCACATTTATCCCAATGGGATAAGAAAAAAATGTTGTTCTATTGGATTGATTCGGCATGAGAGGAGTCTTGTGGACAGTGCATGAGCTTTTTCACGGTTCCTGGGGTGTTTGTGGGGACTTTCTAGATAAATGATATATTCAAAGCGAAAACCACAGTACCCCCTGATCTCTTTAAAAGCCTGCCTGAATAGAAAGGTTTTAACCTGCCACCAGAAGAACAGCGGGAAGGGGGCCATTCTGGATGCCCTAGGCAAGAATTTCTGGTCAAAGGGCAACCACTGGGAAGGCCAACTCTCTCACAATAGTTTGGGATTCAAATGATAATAATGCTGTTAACTGCAAGATCAGTTTTTAGCAAGTAACATGACATACACCTACTTGAAATCACTGGGTGAGGTCAACTAAATATTTAAAAGGCACCATGAGCATATTGACAAAAATGAGACCTATAAACAATTGGCATCAGATTCAAGTGCTGCAGGTGCTGAACCAATTATTGGGGTTCAAATAACAGATCAGATAAGAACAATGCATACTTTCTTATTTGATCCCCCTAATAAGCATTCTAAGTCTTTGCTATTTTTCACTACTACCGTGTTTCCCCGAAAGTAAGACACCCCCGATTGTAAGACGTATCGGGGGTGTCTGGGGGTCGGCTTATATAAGCCATACCCCATATATAAGACGTACCTCGTCCCCGCCCGCCGCCGCGCAACCGGAGGTGTGCCGCGGCACACCTGCGGCACACTCCGCGGCACACTCCGCCAGGGCTCCAGGCAGGGGAGGGAAGGGGCCAGGGCGGGAGGAGCGACGCGTCACTGTGACGCTGCGATCCTCACCACGCCCCTGGCTCCTTCCCCTCCCTTGCTTGAGGAAAGAAGGGAGAGGGAAAGGAGCCAGGGCGTGGTGAGGATCGCAGCGTCACAGTGACGCGTCGCCGCTCGTCCCGCCCCTGGCTCTCTTCTCCCACCCTTGGAAGGGAGGAGGAAGAGAGCCAGGGGCGGGGAGAAGGACGACGCGTCACTGACGCGTCATCGCTCGTCCCGCCCATGGCTCTCTTCTCCCACCCTTGGAAGGAGGAGGAAGAGAGCCATTCAGGGGGAGAAGGACGACGCGTCACTGACGCGTCATCGCTCGTCCCGCCCATGGCTCTCTTCTCCCACCCTTGGAAGGGAGGAGGAAGAGAGCCAGGGGCGGGAGAAGGACGACGCGTCACTGACGCGTCATCGCTCGTCCCGCCCATGGCTCTCTTCTCCCACCCTTGGAAGGAGGAGGAGAGAGCCAGGGCGGGGAGAAAGGACGACGCGTCACTGACGCGTCATCGCTCGTCCGCCCATGGCTCTCTTCTCCCACCCTTGGAAGGGTGGGAGAAGAGCCATGGGCGGGACGGCGATGACGCGTCAGTGACGCGTCGTCCTTCTCCCCCGCCCCTGGCTCTCTTCCTCCTCCCTTCCAAGGGTGGGAGAAGAGAGCCATGGGCGGGAGCGATGACGCGCCAGTGACGCGTCGTCCTTCTCCCCGCCCCTGGCTCCTCCTCCCTTCCAAGGGTGGGAGAAGAGAGCCAGGGGCGGACGAAGCGATGACGCGTCACTGTGACGCTGCGATCCTCACCACGCCCCTGGCTCCTTTCCTCTCCCTTCTTTTTCAAGCAAGGGAGGGGAAAGGAGCCAGGGCGGGGAGGATCGCAGCGTCACAGTGACGCGCCGCTGCTTCCTCCCGCCCCTGGCTCCTTTCCTCCCTTGCCTGGAGCCCTGGCGAAGAGGTGTGCCGCGGAGGTGTGCCGCAGGTATGCCGCGGCACACCTCCGGTTGCGGCGGCGTGGCGGCGGCGGCGGCGGCGGCGTGGGCGTGGCGACGGGGTACGTCTTGGGTTATATAAGACGTACCCCGAAAGTAAGACGTAGGGGGACTTTTGGGGGGGGAAAGAAAGTAAGACGCTGTCTTACTTTCGGGGAAACACGGTATGCACCATAATTGTTTTTTTTTATAAATATTTTATTACTTCCAAAAAAAATTCCATCCATACAACATATACATAAAAACACAGTGCCCTGTGCATGTGACCCTCCCCCCACACAAACATCCACACCCCTCCACCCCTGCTGAGGATTGCGTCTTCTTTTTCTTCTTTTCTCTTCTGCAAGCTTTCCGGACATTTACATTTCATTACATCTTAAACAACAACTCCAACTTATTTCTAATGGTTTGATCCCGGGTTCTCCAAACAATATATCCTCTCACCCGATCCCATCGTCCCAACAGCTCTCGCACTTTATCCTCCTGTAATTGATTAACCCTCATTTCCATAATTTCAAATTGAATGTGTTCTACCAAGTACCGCAGCCAGTTCTCAATTGTCCATTTCGTGGAGTCCTTCCAGCCTAGAACCACCACCGCCTGGGCGCTTTCTATCATCGCTACCTTCATTTCCGGATGTTCCTCCATCTTGTTCTTTTTTACCAACACCGCCTTCTCTTTTGTGATGGTCCAATTTATATTCAATACTCTATTGATCTCCCCTTCTACCTCTTTCCAAAATTTTTGGACCACCTCGCATTCCCATAATAGGTGCATATACACTCCTTTGTCTCGGCATCCGTGCCAACACCGTGTACCCATATTTTGTGAAAGATAGGTCAATTGGGCGGGAGTGCGGTGCCACTTGTGCAGTATTTTCCTCCTTGTCTCCCCTCACTCTTGTGTTTTTAGTCTTAGCAATCTCCCCCACTATCCTCTCCATCTCTGCTCCTGAGACCTGCAACTCCCTCTCCCACATTGTGGTTAACTCTTCTACCGTACTTCCTCCTGATGTTACTAATATTTTGTATATCCTTCCAACCTGGACCCTTTTCCCTTCCTTCTTTTCCCTGATTATCTTCTCAAATTCTGTGTCCTCTCTTTGCAAGGCCTCTCTCACCTCCCTCTGCCCAAGGTAGTTGCATATTGCCCTGATTTGCAGCCACCACCTTCCTCCCAACCAGTTCTCCAGCCTCTCTCTCCTGATTCTGCCCCCTTCATCCACTAGTTGCTCCAGTCTCGTCACCCCCTTCTCTCTCAATTCCCTTATTATTCTGCTCAGGTTTTCCTCCCTCTCGGGGTTCATGATCTCCAGGGAGGATACTTTTGATACTCCCGGCACTATCTTCCTTTGCCAAGATCTCCACACTCCCACTGTGGCCCTCATTGGTCCCATCAATTTCTCCACCTCCCTTCTTTCCCATCTCCTAAATATCAATTCCTCTCTTCCCAGTGCGTTCGCTTCTTTTTCCAGTGCTACCCATCTCTTGTTGTCCTCCTGCAGCTCCATCAGTCTCTCGATTTGAAAGGCATCTCTGTATAGTTCTAGGCTAGGGATCCCCCATCCTCCTTCTGTTTCATTTGCTATCCTCCATTTTTTCCTTATCCTTTGTTTCTTTCCTCCTCCACCCAATAATTCAATTTCCTATCCCATTCTTTTATCTTTTTTCCCGGGAGGACCCCTGGCAGGCCTGGGCTAGGTATAAAATTTTTGGCAAGATCATCATTTTAATTGCTCTTATTTTTGCCATTCTCCTCAAACTTTTCTGTTTCCAGCCTTTCATCTGTTTCAACACTTTTTTCCAGATCTTTCCATAGTTTGCTTCTGTTATTCTCTCTATGTTTTTGTATATCCACACTCCCAGATATTTCATTCTTTTTACCCCTAATTTTAACCCTGACGCTTTCCTTACCTAGCTGTTACCTCAGCTGTTACCTCAGACCTGTATTTATAAACATCATCTCAGACTTCTCCATATTCACCTTAAGCCCCGATTGTTCCTCAAACTCTCGCAGAGTTTCCTTCATTGCTTTTACCATTTTCAATGGCGTCTGGAGTTAATAATATTGCGCCGATTAAAACAAATTCACCTTCACCTCTATCTCCCTATCCTGTACCCTTCCCACGTGCTGGCTGCCCTAATCTTGTTCGCTAGTGTTTCTATCGCCATTACGAAAAGCATTGGAGATAAGGGGCATCCCTGCTTAGTCCCATTCCGTATTCTGATATTCTCCGTCCTATTCCCATTCACTCGTATATATGCCTGGCTCCCCATATATATACTACTAATCACTTCACAAAACCTCTCTCCTAGATTTAATGCCTTACACACCTCGTACAGGTAGCTATGGTTTACTTTATCAAATGCCTTATAGACATCTAGTTTTAATATTCCCAACTTCCTCTTGGCCGCAGTAGCATGGTGTAGCACATTCATTACATTCCTAATCGGTTCACTGATCCGTCTTCCTTTGACAAAGCCAAATTGATCCCCCATTATAATTTTTGGAATTATCCCCTCCAACCTATTTGCCAATACCTTTACAAATATCTTATAATCTTGGCTTGCTAAGCTTATGGGACGGTAGGACTCCGGGTTCGTCTCATCTCGATCTACTTTCGGTATAGTTACAATTTCCGATAACTTCCATGTCTGTGGGATGACCTGCTCCATCAAGACCTCATTAAATAGCTCTGTCAGAAATGGTAGCAAATCCTGTGCATATGTTTTGTAAAATTCTCCTGAGTACCCATCTGGGCCCGGCGCCTTTGCCATCTTCAGTTGCTTAATAACCTCTCCACCTCTTCCTGCCTGATCTCTGAGTTTAGATAGTTTTTATCCTCTTCGTTTACCTTTTGCCCGGCCTCTATTGGGATCCCGCTCACCTCTTCCTGTTTGTATAGTTTCTCAAAAAATTCTTTCATGATCCTTTCTATTTCCTCCTTACCTTCCTTCAGCTCTCCCTTTGTATCCCTCAGCGCCCGAATATATGATTTCTCCTTTCTCTTTTTTAAATATCTTGCCAGTTGTTTCACTGACTTTGTCCCCCAAGAACTAATTTTTTGCCTAGTTGCCATTCTCATTTTATTCCAATGCAGCTCATCATATTGTTCCAATTCTTTCTTTCTCTGTTTTAATAACCTATACCATTCTCTAGCCTTGGTCAGCTTCAATTGATCCTGAATCCTTTTCGATTTCCTTGATTTTATTCTCTCTTTCCCTTCTCCATCTCCTATTCACCTCTACCTCCAGACTTATGAGATGGCCTCTCCAGACCGCTTTTGCCGCAGTCCCACAATACTGTTTTGGACATGTTCCCTCTATCGTTTAACCTATAATACTCTTTTATTTCCTCCTGTATTCTCTTTTTATCCTGCTCCCTGGCTACTACAGCCATATTATATCTCCATATTCTTGGGTTCCTCCGTCGTGTCATTCTCAACTTCACTGATATTGGCGCATGATCGGAGAGCCACATGGGCCTCACCTCTGCACTTCTCACCTGAACCTGCCTGAATAGAAAGGTTTTAACCTGCCACCAGAAGAACAGCGGGAAGGGGGCCATTCTGGATGCCCTAGGCAAGAATTTCTGGTCAAAGGGCAACCACTGGGAAGGCCAACTCTCTCACAATAGTTTGGGATTCAAATGATAATAATGCTGTTAACTGCAAGATCAGTTTTTAGCAAGTAACATGACATACACCTACTTGAAATCACTGGGTGAGGTCAACTAAACATTTAAAAGGCACCATGAGCATATTGACAAAAATGAGACCTATAAACAATTGGCATCAGATTCAAGTGCTGCAGGTGCTGAACCAATTATTGGGGTTCAAATAACAGATCAGATAAGAACAATGCATACTTTCTTATTTGATTCCCCCCCCATAAGCATTCTAAGTCTTTGCTATTTTTCACTCCTATGCACCATAATTGTTGATTTTTCCTTCTCCTGTTTTCATGCCCACTTCTTCTGAATTAATCCTGTGTTACATAAAATAATTTAGTCCTAATAAAGTAGGCCAACTGAATCAATTTGTTGAACAATAAATCAACATGTAGGTAAATCTCATTAATTCAGGTGTCTGCTTTACTTGGGCCTAACAATACAATTCATTTATATAATACATGTATACATTTTTATAAAATCTACAAAACTGCATTTAAGAAGTGGTCCAATATCTTTACCGGAAACGTCTCCCAAAAGCTATTTATTGGGAGACATAATCGTCATGTATAAACATGTGAGGGGAAGTCATAAGGAGGAGAGAGCAAGCTTGTTTTCTGCTGCCCTGGACACTAGGACGTGGAACATTGGCTTCAAACTACAAGAAAGGAGATTCCACCTAAACATTAGGAAGAACTTCTTAACTATGAGAGCTGTTCAGCAGTGGAACTTTCTGCCCCAGAGTGAGGCTCCTTCTTTGGAGGCTTTAAAGCAGAGGCTGGATGGCCATCTGTCAGGAGTGCTTTGAATGCAATTTTCCTGCTTCTTGGCAGAGGGTTAGACTAGATGGCCCTCGAGGTCTCTTCCAACTCTATATTCTATAATTCAAAAATGCATCATCTTCTAGTGACTCATCAACAATGCATAATGGTATGTGTGGGTCACTACCTAACTGTGTGGATAACTGCTACCCACCTAACATAATGCTATGATAACTTCCCTCCAAGTTGTTTGTACACCACTACAGTTATTTGAGGGAGGGAATTTCCTTTTGCCACTGGGTTTTTGAAAGTAATATTGTCTATCACATCAAGGTTGTAGATAGTGGTGCAATACCAAGCCAAGGGCTATTTCTAGATACATGGCTGGCTTCTAAGAATGCTGATATTGTCTATCATATTTTTATTCACACACACAAATGGGGAGGTAAAAAGTAAGTTTATTGGCTATTAATGATTTTAATAATTTTTATGATTTAATTATTTTAAAGAATTTATAGTTTTAGTTATATTTTACTGTACAGTTACTATGATTTTTATTTATTTATTTATTTGTCACGTTTCTATACCGCCCCTCTCAGCCTGAAGGCGACTTGGGATGGTTTACACAGGCAGTCTCTGCCCTCAATACAACACAGCAACAAGTCAACCCCCCCCCCAGAAAAAAACATATAATAACAATTTAACAATTAAAAACATACAATTGCAGCCTCAGCGTCATGTTGAAATCAAATTTTTACATGTATGCTGCCACTGAATTTTTAAACACAAACGGAAGCAATAAATTATCAAAATCTTTGCATTATATTATAGACATAAATAACATTGACGGAATGCCCATGTACACAACGAAAGGGTGTCCCGCATGCAACACAAGCCACAGTTCAATATGGAGCAACAAGGTATGTAGGAAAACAGTCCTGGGAAGGAGGGGAAATCGACGAAAAGGAAAGTCTTTAAGGGAGTTCAAACATTGTCCATCCTTCTTCCATGCATAATGAACATATACCCATCCAGGTTTTCCACATAAGCCACAATCCTGCATATAGTGTGCAAATAGCTGGCTCACGGAGCAAGCAGGCGCCAAAGCCGCGACGGTGTGATGACGAGCCCGATCCGTTTCGCCCCCTACGGGGCTTCCTCAAGCTGCAGATGGTGTCAATGTGGGTCAGCGTAATGCAGGACAACACATATTCTGAAATACCAACATCATAATACCTATATTACAACAGCAACCTAATTTCCACAGTGGTAAGAAATGCATAGAGGCATACCATACATACCAGCACCTGGTTAGAATCCGACCTAACGCATCCTGCGGACCCGAAGGTAAGTTAATCTGTGGAAGCAGTGTCTTAAATACAGAAATCCTGATGCAACTCACGTGAGTAGGGCAGAAATAGGGAGGGGGTCATTTAACCCTAATGGAAATTTGCTTTGAAGATGGACTATCCACCAGGATTCTCTCCTAAGGAGAAGATCATGGACGTTACAATGGGGAGGTAACCTCACTCTCTCAAGACCTGTAAATTTAAAGGAGTCAGGAGCATGTTTTTTATCCTTAAAGTGTCTATAAAGGATGCTATTATCCATGCCCATGCGCACGCGGGAACGATGCTCCGACATCCTGGCGTGCCGAAAATCCAACATAGATCAATCCACAGTCGCAAAATAAACAGTACACACACACCTCCAAATCACAATTAGTGTGATCACGTAATACATAAGTCTTTGCAGTACGGAGGCTGACAACCTCCTTCCCTCTAAACACCTGTTTGCATGATGCACAATTCTTACCACAGGGTCTACATCCTGGGGATACTATGCTCCTGGGCTGTGTGTCCTGAAGGGTGGAATGGACAAGAAGATCCTTAAAATTCTGGGTACGCTTGTACGCTATCATGGGTGGGGATTTGAAGGCTGGGATGTCTGGTAATATACTCCAATATTTCCTGACCACGGAGGCTATTTGTTGGCTATGAGTTGTGGCTTATGTGGAAAACCTGGATGGGTATATGTTCATTACGCATGGAAGAAGGATGGACAATGTTTGAACTCCCTTAAAGACTTTCCTTTTTGTCGATTTCCCCTCCTTCCCAGTACTGTTTTCCTACATACCTTGTCGCTCCATATTGAACAGTGGCTTGTGTTGCATGCGGGACGCCCTTTCGTTGTGTACATGGGCATTCCGTCAATGTTATTTATGTCTATAATATAATGCAAAGATTTTGATAATTTATTGCTTCTGTTCGTGTTTGACTGTTTAGTTTCCACTAAGATATTGTGTATTTGTGCCATTGAATTTTTGCCATTCATATGTTGTAAACTTCATTGAGTCCCCCGGTGAGAGAAAAGTGGTATAAAATACAGAAAATAAATAAAATAAAGTAATAAATATTATCCAGTCCATATGAGACAATGAATCATCTCTGTCATCATCCTATACCATTTAGGTGATATAGGAAACAGAGTAGAATGTTACCACAGAAGACACTTGGGAATGACATGCTCATATCCTCAGGACATGAGGTAAACATGCAATGGCCAAGGCCCTCACTTGCATACCATTTTAGTGAGGCTTGCACAGGGCGTCTTCATAAAATATATTTGTCCTGTTAACGACATATGTATTGTTCATGCACATCTGTTGGTGTGTGGGCAGATTGAGTCCTAAGATGAAATAGAAGAGGGTCTTTGCAAAAGATTCAACAGCCTTCAGGCTCAATGAAATTGGATTGACTTCCTGAGTTAGTCATTACTTCCTAGAAGTGAGATCTTGCAACACAAGTCTTGCTTGGGATAATGCATGGAAGCCAATCTCCCCCGCTCTTGACTCATGTGCCAAAGCCTAGAGCACTCTGACACTTAGAATGCATTAGAAGATGCTCTCCTGATTTTCTACCATCTGGTTTTGTTCTCAAAAGTGACCAGAAATTCCAAAATCAGAAATAAAGTAATTTGTTTTGTTTTGTTTTCTTCTGCCTCTTTGATCTTTCTTTGACGCATATGTCCTAACCATGTGAGGAGATCTTACCACCACCCATCAACTATGCAAAACATGATTTTGTAGAGACAAGCAAGTGTTGGAGACATGTTATTCCCTTAAAACACCAGAATGAGAACTGAAAACAGAAATGAGCTGATTGCTGTGATCTCATCCAGAGTAGTAGGGAGGATGAGTTACTTGGAAACAGTTTTAAGGAGTCTTGAAGTCTTAGTTAGTCGATTTTAGTCGAATTGGCAGAAAATAAGTTGTCTTCTGTCACTAGGGTCTCTTCGTGTATTACATAGCTCCTGTATCCATGGTGGATATGCTCCTGACCCTACCATAGAAACAATTGAACTGAAATAAAAGGATTTTCCAGATATTACAAAAAGTCATCCTGGGGGAACTAGAAAATTCCTAAAAATGCGACGAGTCATTCTGCACTGCTGAAGTGACATTTATTCACTGAGCAGTGTTGGTGTGGTTATGAGGCAATCAATAAAACTCTCACATAATCCTAGAGGATAGCGATTATCTGGATCAGTCACAGTCTGGCTTTAGGCCTGGTCACGGTACCGAGATGGCTTTGGTCGCCTTGGTGGATGATCTCTGTGGAGAGGTGGACAGGGGGAGTGTGACCCTGCTGGATCTCTTGGACATTTCAGCGTCTTTCTATACCAATGAATCCTTCTGGGACGGCTCTCTGGGATGGGTCTTGGGGCATGGCTCTGTCATGGCTCCACTCCTTCTTGGTGGGTTGTTCCCAGATGGTGAAGCTGGGGGATACCTGCTCGGACCCCTGGCCATTCACCTGTGAAGTCCCGCAAGGTTCCATTCTGTCCCCCATGCTTTTTAGGATCTACATGAAACTGCTGAGAGAGGTCATCCGGGGTTTTGGAGTTGGGTGCCATCTCAACTGGGATGGTGGCAGCGAGGGCTGGGACAGTGGCAGCGAGGTCCTCAAGTCATAGGTTTGGTTCGAGTTTCCTTCTCTAGATGGTTGACCTTACAGGGTTAGACGAGCACCATCTGCCCAGGTTTGAAATCAGAGTTTTCCTTCTCCGAGGACGGTTGCCAAAAGGCTAGAGAGCCCATCTTGCTCTTTGACGCTCTTTGTCAGACCCTTCAGTTGTGACCTGTCTGGCATGGGAGGCCCTACCGGTGGCTATTATGCCAACGCCAGCATAGCTCACAACTTCATTGGGGTATGCAAGCCTCTCCCCCATGACAAGGGGGTGTCAACGGAGAGGTGTGTGTAAGTATATTGATTGTATTATTTGCTGTTATGTTTTTGTTATGTGTCATTGGACTTGGCCCCATGTAAGCCGCCCAGAGTCCCCTTGGGGAGATGGTGGTGGGGTATAAATAAAGTTAATAAAAATAAATACATAAATAAATTAGATAATTATACAGGAAAGATAGAGAGCATTTGGCCTTCCAATGTTTTGGAGTACAACACCCACAATCTTTTCACCAGTGATCCATGATCTCAGAGGCTGCCGAGAATTGAAGTAATATAAAATAAACCCATTTGACTTTTTTCCCCTATGAATACAGCCATTTCCATAAGTCCCCAAAATGTCTAAACTTGATTTAAATAGTTTACATCTTTTAATAGCAGACTATTTTTATTTCATAAAGAACTTGCTTTTTTTCTATATAAAGAATATATCCAAGAGTAGTTCTATAGATACAGGGAAATACTTCACCTCAAGGTGCTTCCAGACAGCACCAAATCACGAGTTGTCCATGAAGGTCCACATACAGACCTGTTGGTTCCAGGATATCAGCCTATGATGTCCAGACTTGCTTCTTTGTTGAGAGCAGTTCTACATACAGACCTGTTGGTTTTGGGATTTCTGCCTATGATGTCCAGACTTGTTGCTTTCTTGCGGGATTTTGAAACCCGCAAGATGGCAACCGCAGGGCATCTGTCAGAAATTTTGGAGATATTCTGACAGTTACACTTCAGCCTCCACACATTTAATGAAGTTTGTGGCACACAAACAACGTTTGTAGAGTAGGACTACTATTTTTAAAGTCAGGAGTACACTATTAAACAGGAACTGATACTTTCAAGCCAGGAATAGAACTTCATCATCATTATTATTATTATCATTCAGAGGCTGCATGGCCATTTGTCAGGAAAGATTTGTCATTTACTTCTGCCTGGGAACAATGGAATGATGTTCCTGGGTTATACATGTCTGTTCCTCATTGCTTTTATCATAAAAACATGGGAAACGTTGATTATATGACAAAACCTTTGTGTGTCACAAACGTCATTAAACACATGGAGGATGAAGTTTCTCTTGCCAGGATAAAGTTTTCACCCTCTAGTCAACTGTTGCCATGCTTTTAGGATACAACAAATCAGGAACTGACATGTATAAACATGACATATTAACTGATTCCCAAACTATGGTCCTTCTGGTGTTTTTTTATTTCAGCTCCCAGAATCTCTGACTATGAGGCTATTAGGAGTTGGAGTCCAAAACACCTGGAGGATCAGAGTTTAGGAATTACAGTATTAGCATTAAATTTAATCTGTCAGATGTATAATACATTGCCTAGGACATTAAATGAAGGGGCATATTCAGGCATTAGTAATCAAACTGGATCAAGATCAAAAGTAATCTCATGTTGTGAATAGCTAGACCCAATATTGTAGCTTGGAGCCATCTGTGGTTCCAAGCAGAATAATGTGGATCATTCAGCAGTGACACACCTGGTTCATTTAGAAAGTGTGGGCTTCTCTGGCAATCTGCACAGATGGGCTATAAAAGTGCCGTAACATGTGAAGTGGATTTGGCTTGCCATGAAACTGGAAGCAGAAGGTGAGCAGGAAGTAGGGAGAATCACAGTTTACTTTAAAAATACTTAAATCATTCTAATCTGTAGTTCTCATACATGTCCCACTATAATCTTCACATCCACTATATTCTTCATGTCCAGAATAAACACCGATCAAAAGCATTGTAATGTTTTGCATTACTTTTGGTACATCTGTGATCTGTCTAAGAGCCAGCTTTTCAGCATTCTTCCGGAATCTTCATAATTGGCAATAAAATTCTCATTTGACCAAAAGTGACAAAGGCTTTTTTTAATGCCAAGATAGGAAAATGGAAGCATCAAGAGTTAAATTACCCCCTGAACTCCTGGTTATGCTTTCACTTCTACACAGAATGTGTTGTAGTTGAGCCTGAGCCTGAGGCTGAGAGAGAGGGGATTGGGGCCAGGAATGCAAAACGAGTTACTCGTGAGCCTGAGTCAGATGAAGAACAGGAGAGGAAAAGGTTAAGGCAAATACTTAATGAGTCCTCTGATTATTATGATACGTTCCTGGGCTTTTCAGGGGATGATGGGTGTGATGATGGGGAGCAATCTATGGGTGATGGGGATTCTGAAGAAGTGTCCAATGATATGGATTGGACTAAAGTGCAGCAGATTCGGGATGTTTGTGAAGAGCCTATTAGTAGTGATTCATTTGTGGGGTTTGCTGGGGATGGGAATTGGAGTACCGAAGAGCAGGCTTCATCTTGGGATGATCTAAGTTGTCGCAGAAGACGAATAGCTTGGCATGAAAGGCAAAAGGCAGCATGTGAAGAAGTTATGGCGGCTGAGAGGAATGATGATCGGGCGTTGGCTCAATCTAGTTCTGAGGAGGAACTTTGACTAAAGGGAGGTCGGGATAATGATTCTTTGCAGCTGGCAAGGAGTCATTCTGGCTGTGTGCTCTGTGCTGTATTGCTGTGGATTCTGGACCTTGGACCTTGGATTTCCTTCTGGACTCTGGTATAATATCAGGTGTGGTCTGCATCTTGTACTCTTTCACCGGCTACACCGATTTAAATCCCTGTGTGCTAAATTTTTCTGGTTTCCCATTTTGACTCCGAACTGCTCCTGGCTACTCCCTGACGCTGACTACTCTTTCGGTTTGACCTGGGACTGCTTCCGTGATTTGCTGCTGCCTTCCCCGTTTGTGTGACGACCTTTACTGCCTGCTCTCTTCGGTGTGACAACAATGGACTGGCTGATGACGCATAGCTTCTTTCTCCTGTGTTCCTGTGGGGTTTTGTTTTTGCTGCAGATTTTCCTGAGATTTAATCCGCATTTTGTGCATTTGACTCTTTTTTGGTTAAACTAACTGTGGTTTTTGAGTTTTCTGCATTTCACATTAGTTTCAGTTTATTTGGTCAAGTTTGGCTGTTTTTTGAGTTGTTTGACGCTGCTAATAAACTTTTATTGCGAACTACATTGGGCTTGGCTTCTTGTAGACAGTCTGTTCATGACAGAATGAACCTCAAATTATTCATGTGTCATATCAAAATACATAATTTTTGACCCAAAACCCTTCCCTCAATTTATATATGTAGTCAACTTATGAATTAGTATGTATTCTAATGCCTCAAAGCAAACTGCATGCTTCAAAAGAAATGTATACTTCCTCCATCACATTTAAATAAACACGGATAATGCAACCTGCTCAGTGAAAAACTTAGAGCAGTGGTTCTCAACCTTCCTAATGCCGCAACCCCTTGATACAGTTCCTCATGTTGTGGCGACCCCCAACCATAAAATTATTTTCATTACTACTTCATAACTCTAATTTTGCTACTGTTATGAATCATCATGTAAATATCTGATATGCAGATATCATTCACTGGACCAAATTTGGCACAAATACCTGATACATCCAAATTCGAATACTGGTGGGGTTATGGGGGAGGATTGATTTTATCATTTGAGAGTTGTAGTTGCTGGGATTTATAGTTAAACGATGGAATTGAACCTAATTTGGCACACAGAACTCCCTTGACCAAAAGAAAATACTGGAAGGGTTTGGTGGGCATTTACCTTGCGTTCTGGAGTTGTACTTCACCTAAATCCAGAGAGCACTGTGATGATGGATCTGGACCAAGCTTGGCACTCAATATGCCCAAATGTGAACACCGGTGGAGTTTGGAGAAAATAGACCTTGACTTTTGGGAGTTGTAGTTGCTGCGATTTATAGTTCACCTACAGTCAAAGAATATTTTGATCCGCACCAATGGTAGAATTAGGTCAAACTTCCCACACAGAATCCCCATGACCAACAGGAAATACTGTGTTTCCTGGTGGTCTTTGATACCCCCTCATGCCTGCCCCCCCCCAGGGGTCCTGACCCCCAGGTTGAGAAATGCTGCCTTAGAGTTAACTGACTTGGTTTTACATATTTTACAGAAATAAGGACAAACTGAGTGCAAAATTACTTATTACCTTTAATGAAGTTAAGTTGTGCAATTAGTCTAGTTTTAGACAGTAGCTAAATTAGACTGCTGCCACAACATTATTTTCTCACGCTCTCTTTTCAAGCATCCCCCAAAAATCAGGATTCTGTTTTTTCTCTGGAAAGGTGTGTCTCCTTGATAACTAACAGAACCTGCCTTAAATTTGTATCACTGACATCCACTTCCCAAGTGGCTCCCACAAATAGGCACTGGAGTGTAATTAAACTGACAAAATCGCAATGAGTGGAAAAGTTGCTTATCTTGTACTTGTCAGCATGTATATATACAGCTTTCATTTTTTGCCAGGAGACCTTAAAGCTCCACAAAATTGGAACCTCCTGCTTCAATTGATAGTTTGGCAAATAATCTCTTGCTATAGCCCAGCAAATTATTATTCGTTTTTTTCTCCTGGCTACAACTCATTTCAATACAGTCTGTACTTGGAAGAGATTGGGGAAATGAACCCCTTTCACATGAATTGGTGGGTGCCTTTGCTCCCTAAAGGGGATTGACAGAACAAACATAGCGAAATTGAAATACCACTGGACATATGAATAGGGGATGGGAGAGACTGCGAGACTGCGTAAAGTAAATTGAAACTGGTAGGGTGGTACTGTTAATTGCTCTTTAATAGAATTTGGATCACTTAATTTTGAATTACATGACCTAGAATATCACAGCCCATATGGCTTATTGCTGCATGGTTTGGGAATTGGAGTTATCCCACACCAAGAGAGCCATGTAATCATTTGAGCAAAGACCACTAGCAGAAACGATGATTCTCTGCCATCAACATTGCTGTACTGGCCACATTGTCCAAATGTCCAATAATTATTTCCCAAGGTAAAGGTAAAGATTTCCGCTGACATTAAGACTAGTTGTGTCTGACTCTGGGGGGTGGTGCTCATCATCAAAGAGCCAACATTTTCATAGATACCTCCAAGGTCATGTGGCCAGCATGACTGCATGGAGTGCCATTACCTTCCCGCCAAAGTGGTACCTATCGAACTACTCACATTTGCATGTTTTCAAACTGCTAGGTTGGCAGAAGCTGGGGCTAACAGCAGGAGCTCATCCCGCTACCTGGATTCAAACCACCAACCTTTTGGTCAGCAAGTTCAGCAGCTCAGTGGTTTAACCCACTGTGTCACCAGGGCTCCCCTTTTTCCCAAATATGTTAGTTTATTCTCAAGTTAAGAATGGAAAACATAATGTCAGTGGACAGTGAAAAAAAATGTGGCATAATCACCAAAAATTGGAAAGCCCTGCCACTCTAGCGCTGTAACTGGAGTTCAGCTGTTACTAATAGTGGTATGGATTTCAAGACATAAATACAGAGCGAAAGAAAGAAACGTGCCAAGAGGAAGGTGCATCAAACAACCCTTGTTGCAAGTGCCTTCCATCTGGAAAGCTATATCCTGAATGTGAAATACCATGTGGATCCAGAATAGGTTTTCACAGTCATTTATGGATCCACTGCCAAGACTCTATCTCTGGAAGAGAATCATATTCGGCCATGCATGATTGTCCATGATGACAACCCTGGAGACAAGGCACAAAAACTTTGCCAACATACCAACTGCTACAAAGGTGCAGACTCAACTGAGGAAGGTCAAATGGTGTGCCTGGGTTCCTCTCCATCTGCCTCAACCCTCAATTCCCTTTAGTGGCCCTTTTGTGCTGCACAAAGAAAAAAATTCATTTTTTTTGGGACAGACATTATATTTGTCCAAAGCACAACACGTGCATCCAAAATAAGATTGCAAATACTGGAATTCTTCATGTGGTGCTGCTGTGCATGACGATGCTTATTTTTAGCTGATCTATGTCTAATTGCCCTTCCTGAAATTGACAATAGTGTTTCTCTAGAGGCTTAGACGAGGTTCTTATCCTCACTCTTGCAAATTTTTTCCAAGTTTTCTGACCCTCCCACATTTTTCAATCTAGTTACATAATTATAGATGATCTGGAATGTTATCTAACACTGTTTTTCTGACCCTTTGTTGACATAAAACTTGTAGTTTTTGTGTTGCCAAAGGTTTTCATGGTCGGAATCACTGGCTTGCTGAGTTTTCCAGGCTGTATGGCCATGTTCCAAGTGCAGCATGCTTCTGCAACATGACCATAAACCCAGAAAACACACAGCAACCCTTGTAGTTTTTGTTAATATTTTTTTTCTTTATTGAGTAAATAATATGACAGCTCCAGAAATGTCTGAACTTGTACTTCAAATAGGCTAAAGGTAATGTAAAGTTGCAATAATGTTTCATCATGTATTTATGTGTTTTATCTTTCCATGAATTGTGTATCATATCTTTCAATGAATATGTTTATACAAGCCAAAATGTGTTGGGATGAATTTAAACAAAACAGAGTCTATTTGGCTTTCAGAGATGTCTCTTTGGTTTCTCATGAAGATTTTATTTCGTGCTCCCCTGCTTTTGCTTCTTTGATTCAATACAGTGAAAACATAACTGTGATTGTAGCAATTCATGTTATACATCCCTAGCATGGGATCTCAGGTTTGAATCACACTACACAACCCCAACATAAGATCCATGTTAATTCCAAGTGCTTTTATTTAATAGTCATGTGGGCAACTCATTATTAGAAAGAGATATAAATTACAGTAGAACTAACACAATGAAATGAAACATTGCCAGTATTTGAATAGCATTTGGAAAGTGCCAAAAACACTTCTCGCCTCAGTTTCAGTGAGTCCTGCTGATGGTGTATGTTTTACAAATGAGACGTTCAATTCATGTAATAAATTGGGCTATATATTACTGACATTAATGCTTAGGCCTGAATCATTACTTGCATGATGTATTGTTGGGAAGAGTGTGGGGGAATATTTTTATTATAGTGATTAATTGTGACAAGGGGAAAGGAAAGGGCTAAGAAAGGGCCTTTTAAAAAGTGACATACTTTATAGACTGCTCCCTTGGGGATGATCACGTAAATCCATATGGAGTAAAATGGGAACTGATTGAGATTTATTGCCCAGTTTATTTCCAGGGTTAAGAGAAAAGGAGATGATGGGAAACAGTGTATAGCACTGCAGAGTAGAGCCAGCACAAGAGCCATACCCTTGCTAATGATGCCGTATTTCATTAAAACATCATCATCATCACTATAATTTTATTTATCTCCATTAAGTCCAAAGCAACATATAGGAATATCCCTCTTTCAATTTATCCTCATGTGAATGCTGTGAGGATAGATCATGCAGAGAGGGAGAGGGAGGGAGAGAGAGAGAGGTTGGTCCAACATCAACCAGTTATTTCATGGCTCAGTGAGAACTAGAATCTTGATGTTTCAGTGTGCTAGTTTGTCTGCTATATTTAGTGCTGCACTTAGGACAAATGAGTCCCTGTGCTACTTGGGAGGAGGTAGACTCCGCAGGCCTACACGGCCTGCTTTGTGGCACACTCCCATAGACTATCAACTCTACCATTATGTCTGAAATCTCTCCAAAACAGAATGCCTTCAAACTTAGAATTGTATCACATAAGCAAAATCCATTGTAAAAACAATTGGTAGGAAAATGCCCATCCCCCTCCAGCCAATGGGGCCCTGTGCTTAAGCACACATAAGCACAATGGTAAATCTGGCACTGACTATATCACGCAAGATCTCTAAGCCCATTGTTTTCCAAAGGCACTCCATGTTGTACGAATGTTTGGTTATAGCAGCCACAATTAAATTGTGAGGGTGTCAATCTTTTTTGGCTAGAATTTACATAAAAAATTGTTTACATTTAGACTTTAGTGCAATGGTTCCCTACCTTTTTTTTTTACCAGGGGCCACTTGACCAGGGCCACTTTGACCCGGGACCACTCTCCAAAATTAGTACCCAAAGGGTTACGAATCAGTTTTTGGTCAACTTTAGATTCGGTTTGGTTATTTGGGGTGCTGATTCAGAAAATTGCATTGGATAGACCACATCAGCTCTAGTTTCTGACACAGAACATATGCGATCCATCTGTAGTCACCATCTGCTCACCACAGAAAACCATATTTAATCATTTAGAGCTGATGTGGTCTATCCAAGGGGCAGGGCTGATCAGCAACAGGGAAAGAATGGCAGGCAGCATGAAAAGAGCGGAAATAAAATGAATAAAATAAGAGGAAGGAAGCTCTTCCTGACCAGATTTTTATCCTCATGGCCCGCAGGTTAAGAACCACTATTCTAGTGAATACTTTCTCAAAATGTCTTTCTTGGTATGATGCATAACAATAGGAACCCAGCACAACAGATATATGTTGTGACCTGATGAATTCTTGACAGCCTATTCTATAAGAGCCAAGCTCATAAAAGATTTAATGAGATCCTGCTAGACCTTCATAGAGGGCTGGTAAATGGGATTAGTCTTGGAGGGTCCAAAATTGCACAATGTGTTTTGAAACCTAATGATCTGACTGTGTACCTATGCAATTTTCAGAACTAGGACAATCTGCTTTGCACATTTTTTTAATCCTTTAAAAAGTTACAAATGAATTTGAGTAGGAATGTGATCCAACCCTTACAAGAAATGAATGTACCTTGTAAACATTGACTTCCTTCATTATCATAATTAGATTAAGCAGTAATGAAAGGTTCAGCATACAGTTTTTCAGTGCTTCCTTGTCAAGTTATTTACACATCCCACTGTGTCATAAGGAATGGTAGTACAACAGAAGATTGCCTGCTTAAACATGAAATGTATAAGGCAGAACAATATTTACTATAGGGTTCCAGCCTGGTGGACTTGGGCAGACCCTGGGGGCTCCGGGCCAGGCACCAGTTGTCCCGGGGGAGATAGAGGATGATGGGTGGCCTGATGCATTCGACTCTACAGATGAGAGCCTGCAATGGGATAACATATGGCTGGAGGGGTATGGGACCGCAGATGGACATAGATTCAGATGAATATGAAAGGCCAGGCTACTCCCTTTCCAGATGGTGAGATGGGAGACGGGGAGTTTCCTGGTTCTCATTCTGATAGTGATGCAGCTGGGCCCACTAATGAGATGGAATTCAACAGGAGGGCTAGTATCTCGGCTTCTAGGAAAGATTGGAGAAGGGGGGTGCGGTGGACGCACAAGAGTTAGATTCCTATATCAATCCGGCTTGGGAAAGCTCTCATCAGATCTGAATCCACGTTTAGCTTGATCACGTCTCTCGTTCCAGTCTCCAAGTTCCTGCTAACCGCTGGGGCGGTTTGGACTCTGTTTTCAGTGACCGCAGTTGCGGCCGGACTCAAGTGCCACGTTTGACCGCAGAGTGGTTGTTCTGCTTTGGAACTTTGCTTCTTTGGGATTTCATCCGCTTGGATTATAACTCAAGGACTAAGCTGAACTCTATTTGGATTGCTTTATCCTTACCTCTTTGGAATATTCTTTACCTTTATTCTAAATAAAATAACATTTATTGCAGCTGCCTGTGTGTATGTGATCTAGGGGGGGCTGTCTGAGTTCTGAGGTGCAACATTTACTTAGCAACATTTAGAACAAGACACATGTGTTCCTTTAAACGTAAAGTATGCAAATCTTTTCCTCAAACAAAAACAGAAAGGCTACCCTAAAAACAAAATTTTACATATGTGCAAGATTTCTATAAAATCATGCATGAATTCTAAGGCCAGTAAAACCATTATATGAACCTTTTTTTATGAGAACCTCTGCCAAAATATTTTCTAACATAGCAGATAGTACATTTTCTTTATTTTTGGTTTATATTTCAAATTACAGAAAAGTATACTTCAGCCAACTCTCAGATTTATCTACTTCTGTCTTTTTATAAATGCTGACACCTGCTATTTCTTTCTCAAATAAACAGGGAAACACAGAACCCAAACTGCAGAAAAGCTTTGTTCAGCTCCCTACATTTGGAATCATCTCCAAATCTGTGCCAAAATCCTGTAATTGTTTTGCATCAAAATATGGTAAAATTGCTTTTTATGTCAATTAAAATAAATGATTTTAATTATTTTAATTTAATAATTGCAAAACTTTGACACAGGGTTGGAGTGAATTAGGCAATATTGTTTTGGGGAAGTGTTTCATTTTCTCCAACTATCCTGATATGGCATATTAGACAGTCCTCTGTCTCTTGACTTTTTAGTTGCTTTTAAAACGGTCCAATTCATTTCTTCTTCTCCCACTTTTCCTCTTTGTCCTGTTTACTCCAACTGCTGCCAATTAAATTCAAAGTGAGAACGTGGTATTGTTGGGTTTCATCCCTGACTGCACAAGTCTCCAGTCCTCAATGAGGAGAGTTAGCCTAGATAGGTTAGAGTGAGGGATTCCTTCCCCCATTTCCTGTAGCAAGTTTACCTCAAGAAGGGGTTTAGAAGGGGGGTTGTCCTATTCACCTTGCATGCCTAAAGCTCCACCCCTTTGAGTACCTAGGAATGTAATCCCTTTAGAGAAACTAACTTCTTCTTATAAAGCTTTTGTTTTATTGTTTTAGACTGGCCATGCGGCTACCTCCATTTTGGCCAGTTCTCTTTTGGCTTCACTAGAGTGAAGAGGCATCTTGCCTTTGTCTAAGGCAAGATGTAATAGATAGTAACTTTTATTATTTTTCCTTTTTCTTTCCCTTAGAGGATAGCTTAGTGAAGCTAGTTAGCTCCAAGAACCTTTTCTACCTTGATTGGATTTCTTGTACCTACAATAAACATGTTGTTTTGATCCTATGACTTGTGGATCTGCAATCCTGTTCAATCCTATTGAATGGAAGTCAATCCTTGCTCACTGCAAGTAAGTTTCTGCTGTTTATGATTTGTGCATTCCGCACTCTGCTATATTTTTAGTGGAATCACCCTGAGAGGTATTTTTGAGCCTAACAGCTCTTGATTCCCTACAGGTATGCATTTAATTAACTTTAGCAGGGGGACAGAAGGAGGCAGAATCTTTCTTTTCCCTATAAACTCTGGCAAAAGCAAATTGTGTTGAGATACTTATTATTCAATTTTGAGGCAAGGGAAAAACAGATTTGGAGTAAGTCTAACAAATTGGGTTTGTAGGTGTTCCCTAGGAATGCAGACTGATTGTGCCTGTTTCTAAGTTTGGGTTTTGCTGCAAAATATTTGAAAACCCTTGTACAAGTTTGACAGGGATTCCCCATTTTGGTTTACAAAGCTCTACAGTCTATAAACTTATTTATTTATTTATTAACTTTATTTATACCCTGCACCCATCTCCCCAAGGGGACTCGGGGTGGCTTACATGAGGCCAAGCCCAATAACACATAATAACTAAATAATAGCAATTATTTAAAAAGACTATAATCAATAAATCTCAAACACAAGCAGTAACAGACAATTTAAAACCATTTCGGGTGGGCCAAATGTGAATGTTAAAATTTTTAAATAAATAAACACTGGGTGCAAACAAAGGTAGTTTGCATATTGCAGGAAGGCTTCAAGGACACTATGGGGCAGACACACAACAGATAATTAAAGTGCTTCTGAGGACTTTTGCAGAGACGGCAGGGCATCATTTACTTCATTCAGGAAAGGCACATTGGAACAGCCACATCTTCAGGCTCCTCCTAAAGACTACCAAAATGGGGGCTCGTCTGATATCCTTGGGGAGCGCATTCCAGAGTCGGGGCGCCACTACAGAGAAGGCCCTCTTCTTCATCCCTACCAACCATGCCTGCGAGGCTGGGAGAGAGAGTAAGGTCTCTCCAGATGATCGGAGAGATTGCCTGGGTTCGTAAACAGATATGCAGTCACATAGGTAGGTGGGTCCCAAACCGTTCAGAGCTTTGTAAGTAAGAACATGGGAATATGAACTGAGCTCCTTAAACAGGGGGGTTGACCGCTCCCTGTAAGTCGCTCCAGTTAGCAATCTGGCTGCCGCCCGTTGGACCAATTGAAACTTCCGGGCCGTCTTCAAGGGCAGCCCCACATAGAGTGCATTACAGTAATCCAAACTTCACCCCTTTGTACTTATAGGAATATTAATCGCAATGCCCGGAATCCTGGCTCCTATAGATTGATTAACCTGTTTTTTTTTGTTTAACAAATCTCTCTATCTCTCGGCATTACTTCGTGAACAAAGATTCAGGAAGGACTCATCCCACGCTTTTTACAAGTGCGTTGATGACTAATTGGGAGTTGGATGTGTCCTTCGAGCCTGTGCAATGGATTTTTCTGGTGGAGCACAGCATGCACAGAACTGGCCTCACCCTTTAAACCAAAGGCTCATCTGCCGGGGCCTAACAAGCTTGGACGGTGGCAGCGAGATCCTCAGGTCATAGGTTTGCTTCGAGTTTCCTTCTCTTAGATGGTTTACCTTACAGGGTTAGACGAGCACCATCTGCCTGGGTTTGAAATCAGAGTTTTCCTTCTCTTAGGATGGTTGCCAAAAGGCTAGAGAGCCCATCCTGCCCTTTGACGCTCTTCGTTAGACTTTTCGGTTGTGACCTGTCTGGCATGGGAGGCCCTACCCAGTGGCTATTATGCCACCGCCAGCATAGCTCACAACTTCATTAGGGTACGTAAGCCTCTCCCCCACTGCAAGGGGGCACCAATGGAGAGGTGTTTAACAAATAATTAGTTAGCAAATCAATTCTCTAACAACTTTCATGCTTTTCCTTCTGCAGGAAGCTGTAAAAACAGAAGTATAGTTTTACATTTTTGTTTTCCTCTCTCATTCTCTCTCTCTCTCTCTCTCTCTCTCTCTCTGCAAGTTCAAGCATGGGTATTGTAGTCATTGATGTTAAAGGGCACATTCCTTTAATTGAAGGGCTGACAGAGGACAGTTTTTGTGTCTGAAGAGCCGTCTAGCCCAAATCTGCTTTAAAATAAAGAATGACATGAAGTTAGCAGAACAGAGTCTTTGAAGTTGCCCATTGGCAGTTAGCATCTGGACAGCAGATTCAGGAGGTACACAGATCTCCTGATCACAGTCCCCCTCTCATAGCGAGCTAGATTGTATTTCTATTTTAAATTAAAACAATAACTTCTATTTGCAAATTATCAGCTATACATACGAATGGGCTTATGAAGACATTAGACAAATCTGTACACTTTTGAACAATATGTAAGTGGCCCCCATAAGCATGAGTGGCAAAACACACACACACATGCATAAAGGATGTTTTCTGGGGGGGGGGATAGCATCCTTGGATGTGAACACTGTAGAGATTATACTTTTTTTAGCTTACCTAGATGGGATATAAACCTTTTTTTCTAAAACACATACTCACACAATGAGACAGAGGGAAGGCCTAAAGCCAGGATCCAGTCCTGCATGCCTTTGTTACCAGAATCATCATATCCTTTCAGAGCTCCTTGTACAAGCAGTTTCTGCTGTTTGCCCTACAAAGACAATTTATATGCTGGTTAGAAAGGACGATGCCACCCTTTCATAAGATATAGATGGAATTATCCAAAGTTCCCAGTTGGTCTGCAAATGACAGAAGAGATATAGGGATCTGAAAGAGGCAGTTGATTCTACATGTAGCAAAAGGTTTTAGGTAAAGCTTTTAGAGGGGGCTAATGGCTTTTCATGGCAATGGAAAGTGGATCTACTCCAACTAAACCCTAAGGACCTCTTTACACAACCCCTTTGGGCCATGCTGTTACGCCGGCAATCACCAGCGAAAGAGAAGGTGTGCAGGCCAGCTATTGGCACCCTGCTCGCCCTCCCTACTCCCCTCATCACACGGAGGGAATGGGAAACAGTGGCAGAAAGGTTGGCAACATGCGGCAACACACATTGCTCTGCTGCTCTTTCCTCCATCACACAGGAAAATGGGGAGGGACGTGTAGATAGCTCCAAACTACACTTTCTTCCTCGTAGTCATGGAGGAAATGCCTTTCGGTGCTTCCCCCCAACTCTGGGAGGAAAGTAGGTAGGGTCTGCCATGCATTGTGTGATGGCACATGGCAGGCCCTGTACTTGCTGCAAAAATGCCCCACGTGAAGGCGTCCTAAACCTGAAAGAAGCTATTCAAGATGCTAAACTATCTTCCAAATATGTACAGCATCTTTAATCTTTGGGCTGAAACTTAAAATAGATTCATCGCCTCCTTTACATGGAAGCCACCAATTATAACTGAGAGCTCACAAAGATTCCTTTTGTAAATAATTCTTTAGTTGGCATTACACGTAGATTTTAGGAACCATGATACAAAAAAAGTAATTTTCCTAAGCTTAGCATATATCATAAATATATTCTTTTGATAGAAAAGTGATGCACACAAATAGCAATTTTACTCATCAATTAATAGACATTAAAATCAGCAAATTAAAAAGCTCACAACTACTTCTGCCAATATGGTAATAAAATTATTGCTCATGTTTATAATCTAATGTGTATTGCTAAAGCTTTGGTTCTAGGATCCTCTGATGTGTACAGATTTATTATTTATCCATTTCCTCAGCAATTCCTTTGAAGTGATCCTGGGTTTCATTCTGCTATTCGTACTGCCTAGATTTTCAGTAGTAAGTATAGAGTTGTTTTTTTTTTTCTTTGATCCTTCCTTACCTACTTGAGGGGATATCTGTATGTTATATCCCTTGATCATTGCACAAATATATTTTATTTATTATGCAAGGGTGGAGTGAAGAGTAAACATATGTAGTCACAAGAGCAAGGTTTTAGTGATGTATTCAGGACTTATGTTTTAAATTGATTGTTTTAATATCCACTGTAAGAAATATTAGATTTAAAGCTATTTGTCTGGAACACTAAGAAACAGGTTTTCGAATAACCCAACAGATCTAAATTATAGCATTCTTAATATCTTCACCAAATTAAGAGGAAGGTGGTACTATATATTCACTTTATAATGAACGAAATATCTTAGCAGTTTGGGGTTTTGTACTGTTTTTAATTATAGCTTTGTTAATTACCTTAGAGGCGTAGGCCTTTGAACTTTTTTAAAATTTGAGGGTTGGAACTTTAATAGTGGCAGCCAGAACGTAAATGCCAATCGACCGAATGGCGTCATTGCAGGTCACCACAAAGTTCAAAACTTCATCAGAACCCCAGCAATGTGAAAGTTATGTTGATTCTCATGTACGATTGTGATGGTGTCATCCTAACACATACCATTCCCACACATCAGACTGTCAATGCGCAGTATTACTGCTCATTTTTGTAACACCAGCTTTGAGACAAAAACAGCAAAACTTTCTGCAGAACGCCCTATCATTTTGCATGACAATGCTCAGACTTAAGCCCTTGTGACTTTGATTTAATTCCTCAGATGAAGGAACCACTTTGTGGCATTCACTTCAGAACTGTTCCAGAGATTATTGTGGGAGTAGACAGCTCCATTCAAACTATCAACAGACTATCACTGCAACAGTTGTCCCACGACCTCCACATCATTGGAAACAGGTTGTACACAATGCTGGCAACTATATTGAAGGACTGTAAAACTTGGTGGCATATATCACTTTTGTATAATATGTAAATAACTAGTTGCCACTATTAAAGTTCCAATCCTCATATAAATATTTTGAAGCTGTTCACTTATTTTTTGTATGGAGTCTCACCAATCCGTTTTCTTGCATTCCCAGGATCTAGAGCTGATATTGAAACTGACTAATATAGGACAATTTGATGCAACACCCAGACCTTTGAATTTTAAAGTAGGCAATGAATATGTTAAGTCAAAAGGTCTCAGCTTAATTGTCACTCAAAATGGTGGTATATTGAAAAAAAATTCAGAAGACTGGGACTTGGAAGGACAGTTATGAAGGAACTTGAATAGACCTTCAAGTGTAAAGATATATTATTGAATGCAAAAATCAGTATTGTTCATGCCATTGTATTTCCAGATTTTATGTACAGATGTGAAAGTTGAATGGTGAAAAAACTGATATGAAGAGAATAATCTCACATGAAATGTGGTGCCGTAGGAGAGTTATGTGAATAGCATGGACTGAGAAAATGATGAATAAGTGCATCCTAGAGCAAACCAAGCCTGAACTCTCCCTGGAAGCCAAGATATCTGAACTAAGATGATTGTACTTTGGACATAGCATGAAAAGACACGACTCACTAAAAAAAACCCCAGTGATGTTTAGTAAGGTAGAAGGCAGGAGGAAAAGAAGACCATACTACAGGTGGATAGACTCAATCAAGGAAGCCACAGCCGTCCATTTGCAGGATTTGAGCAGGGTTGTTGTTGACAGGGTGACTTGGAGGTATCTCATTCATATGATCATCATAGGTCATTCGCCTGCACTGTCATCTCTTGGAGCCGCATCTGCTAAGCACAGGGAAGGAATAATTAATGGCACTGGTATTCAGTCTGGTCAGCAAATCGGTCTGAATCAGACCTGATCCCTCTACCCAGATTTCCCCAAAGCCCACCATATTCTGGAATTTCTAGGAAAATTTGAGGTATCCCCCAATTTTGCTAAAAGCAGGGCAAAGTCATCAGTCAGTTTAAACTGGAACTCATTGGAAGCCACTGTGTATCATGATGACAGCCAGAGATCCATTCATGGTAAGCATTGGTTTTTTTTGTTAATATAGACAACCTTGTGGGGGAGAGAAAAGAGAAGATTCCTCTTATAAAATCTTAATTCCGTTTAATATCCACTTTAAATTATTTTATATAACTGCAGTGTATTACTTCAGTGGTATTTGTAAGAAATTTAGTTTTATCTTTATTAAATCTTAATACTCTGGTTTCTCTTCAGATCGTATAAATCTTTCGCCTTTTTCACCAAAGCACATTTAGGAAAGTAAAGTGCTTATCTATAAAATGAATTTTATTTCTTTGTAAAACATCTTGCATTGTACTTTTGGGGAAGAGATGGGTTTTATATGAGAAGACAAGGAGAAAGCTCCTCAAAATCTAACCTCAAAACCTTTGTCTATTGGTCCATGATATTCCAATTCGGAGAAGTTAATAAGAGGCCCTGCAGAGGCAATTCAAGGTCTCAGGAATAATTTAATAATATAATAATAATAATAATAGTAATAAACTTTATTTATACTCCGCCACCATCTCCCCACTGGTGACTCGGGGCAACTTTCATGAAGCCAGGCCCAAACAACAAATACAATAAATAAAAAACAAAATATCAGCAGCAAACACAATAAAATACAGGCATATCAATAAAAACAATATACATACAAATGACTCAAATCACAAATGACAAGGCGGGCTTCATGCACAAGATAAAAAGTTAAAATTATTAAAAACTCAGGGTGAGACAACAGGAGTAGATTCTTTGCGAAAGAGGGCTGGTAAAAACCCAGGTTGTGAGAGGCTTTAATATAATGGGGAAGAGTGGTCCCCAAAACTCCAAAACAGGGGCATTGAGGAGAGCAATGTTATAAAGTTGAATGATTACTCTCCACCATTATAGACTTCATGGCTGTGTTAATTCTTCCTATTGCTCTGTCATCCTATAGCAGGATTGAAGAGGAGTCACGTAAGGCTGCTGGACTAATCCAGGATTTTGGGACATTTTCACTCACGTGACTCTCAAGACTTTAAAATATACTGCTCTTGGCCTGCAGTGATGTCACATGTTTGTAAAGGATCACATCAGTCATCCTAAATGTCCCTCTTTCTGATAGGATATATATCCAGTTCTGGTGGTACTTCTGGCTATAGGAGTAAGCCTTAAAGGTTATAAGTCATCTGTCCGCAGGCAAGACTTAGTATCTGACAGGCAAAAGATAGCTCCATTAGCACCCTTCCAACCAGTGGTTCCCAACCTTTTCTTGACCAAGAACCACTTGACCAGGGGCCACTTTGTCCAGGGACTACTTTGAACAGGGACCACTCTCCAACATCAGTACCAAAAGGGTTATGAATCAGTTTTTAGTCAAATTTAGATTTGGTTTGGTTATTTAGGAGGCTGACTCAGAAAATTGCATTGGATAGACCACATAAGCTCTAGTTTCTGATACACAACATATGACATTCATCAGTTGCACTCTGCTCGCTCACAGAAACCCACATTTAATAATCTAGAGCTAATGTGGTCTATCCAATGTAATTTTCTGAATCAGCACCCCAAATAAACCCAGGAACAGACCTAAAAATGAAGAGTGCCCTCACTTCCAGGCACCACATGGAATGGCTCTGCTCGGGGGGAGGAAGGAGGAAAAGAAGCAGTGGTTAGGAAGCTTGTTGTCACGCCTTTCGTGGATGATAATAATAATAATAAAAAAAACTTTATTTGTAGACTGCCCCATCTCCCTGAGGGGACTCAAAGCGGTTTCCAACATGTATGGCAAACATTCAGTATCAAAAGGGAAAAAACCTTTCAAACAAATAACATCAGGACAAACCATATTAAACAATATGCCTCTTTCCTCCTGACATCCCTGTTGCCTCAGAATTAAAGAGGGTTTTTCAAGGCCAGTAGCTCTCGTTGCAACTGTGTAGTAATGTATCACACCACGGACCACAGTTTGGGAACCACTTCTTCCAACAAAGGACTATCTTCTAGTAGATTCTTATTACTGAATAGGACACAAAGCTATTCTCCCTCCATACTTTGGCAGCTCCATGATGGACATACAAATAATAGTCACACACCAGAGTGAAGTTCCAATTTTCCAAGTACTCAAGTCCCCCCATCCCGTCTCCCTCACAAAAAAATCCTGGAGTTGAAACCTCATAAAAACACTAATGGACACCACACAGGCTTCCAAAAGGTTTCATGTGGGAGACCATGGCAAATACACCAGTTCTCAGAATCAAATCAGGTTTCCTGTGTGGATTAGCTGTATCAAGACTGTTACTAAAAAGAAAATAAATCTAATAATGTAAACAAAATGTGGGCAGCTTCCCAAAGTCCCTCGAGTTTTATAAGGGGGGGGGGGGAATGAAGTAGTTCAGCATGAATACTAAATCAAAGCTATGCTAAGATTTCTTTGATATACCAATAAATATTGGATTGAAACCAAACTGTTTAACTTGGTGCTTTTGAATGTCATCTGCCTAGTATTAATGGTGATTTGGGGACTCATTAGCTTCTATAATACTGAGAATGTATGAAGAAATATTATTTGGAGAGCGGGAAACAAAGAGGGAAGGATTAAGTTGCTTTCTTCATATAAACAAGAAAAGTTATCATCATTCACTAAATGAATTAAGAGTATCTGGACTCAATCCAATTGCTAGTCCTAACAAGAGTAGATACTATGAATCAAATGGACTTACATAAGTGTTAATTCACCAGGTTTCCCTTGATTCAATGGTTTCACTCCAGCTGGAACTAACAGTTGCATTTAGCTCTCCGTTAGCTTGTTTATATTAAAATAACATTTTAGTTTCATGAAGTTATGACATTGGGTACAATAGTATGGGGTAATGATGTATCTGTTAGTGCAGCAAGTTATAAATTCCATGTTCTGAAATTATTCAGTGAACCCAAACAAGACATCTGGTGCTCACATGATTCTATGACAGATCTCCACAATCCTTGAAGAGTCACCTTCTTAATTTCTTCTCAAGAGGCACATCCATTTTCAAAGATAATCAGTTCTGCCTGTTAAAAAAATTGAAAGTCTGGGAAAAGAGTAAGGAACTTTTAAAAAATGGCTTTGAAGCTGGAACACACCATGGAAGACTATCAAAATGATGGCTAGAGATCCATCGATGACTCATGCAAAGGTTTATGGACTCTTTTTAGCATGTTTTATTACAGACATGGGAAGTGTGTGGACTTCCAAAACTTGTTGGTCTGCAACTCCCAGCAGCCCCAACTGAGATAATCAGCATGGAGGAATGATTGGAGTTTCACTCCAACAGCACCTGGAAAGTTGCCTATTCCGCATCCATGTTCTATTAAATCACAATATAATCTCCTTTGTGGGTTATTGGTACATTTACTTTTTCACTCTGGAGCTATGAAGAGGCAGTAGGAAAGAATTTGCTCCATTTCTTTCCATCAAATCTGTTTTGATCTGTTGGGTAGAAACTTTCCGAGATTTGATCGGTATGACTGACCAAATCCCACAAGTCGGCTACTATTCCTCAACTTCAGCCAGAAGCCCTGCCAAAGCTTTGCTCTCTATTTGAAATAAGGGGATAGCTTGGGCCATCAGTATAGTTACAAACTTTATCTACAAAATCATTAAAACATATGGAGTTCTTAGTATTCTGAGTAACTGGTGCCCGTGAAATGATAGTGCTAGTATGACACTGAATTCCAGCATCCATTTCTCTGCATCTATAAAGGATCTTTGATAAAGGCGGCTAGTATCCATAGCACATCCTGAATGTCTGTTATCTTTTCCAAGCTTCCAGATCTCAAAATCAGAAAGGCTTTTGATACAATAGATAGATAGATAGACACACACATGTATATACACATGTGTTGTTGTTGTTGTTGTTTTATTTGTATATCATTTTTCCACCCACATAAGATCTAAGGCAATTCACAATACAAATCAAAGTAAGGTTATTTTTTTAAAAAAACTTTAAAATAATGAAATAAACTAACATTGATCACTTGAAACAGTATAAATCATGACAAGTGAATGTATCAGATATGGCTCAATCACTATAACTAACTCCTATTTATTTATTTATTATTATTATTTATTTATTTACAGTATTTATATACCGCTTTTCTCACCGAGGTGGGGGGCGCTGGGCTCAAGCAGTTTACAAAAAAAGAGGCAAAATTCAATGCCTTACATGCATAAACCAAATCATAAATCAAACAGCATATGACTAAGTATGAATACAATAGGACAAAATCAACTTAAGACAGCTCCATAGGACATTTAAACATGAAGTATAAAAATAAAAAAACTAATAAAAACATTAAAATCACATGATCCAAACTCGTAGACTGGGCCATTCCAGATGTTGACTACACATATTCCATTTTTACTTCTTGTACTGTGTTACTTTACTAGTCCAAAGCTTGGTTCCATAACCACGTCTTTGTTCTCTTTCTAAAGGTGAAGAGGGAGGGTGCTGATCTAATCTCACTGGGGAAAGAGTTCCAGAATCGGGAACTCTCTCCATTAACACCTTTCCAGCATTAAGACAAAGAACATTTTTCAGATGGTTTTAAGAGAGGTCATTGGTAACAGTGAGTGAAGAAATACAATTCTTAAAGAGTTGACACAAATTTGATTCAGCATTTCCCATACAAAATACTTTATTTCCTTGTTAGTTAAAACATTGTAGCTTTTACATAGTGTAGCTCTTAAAGTAATGGAACATCCACCTTAAGAGCAATTTTTTTTAATTTACAGTATTTATATTCCGCCCTTCTCACTCAGGGTAGATCACAGAACATACATATGCAACAAACATTCAATGCCATTTTATACTCAACTAGACAGACAATTATACATAGATTTACACAGATATATATATATATATATATATATATATATATATATATATATATATATATAGGCTTTCCCCATCTTTCGGCATCTTGGAAGGTGTTGTGCTCGGTTCTGGACACGGGGGAAGGGGGGTGCTGTTGCTCCATCTCCCTGCTGAAGAGATAGTTCAAAACGTCCTTCCTCCTTTTGGATTGAATCACCAGCATTTGTTCTGGGTGTCTCAGAATACCTCCCCCACTTTTTTATGAATGGTACTTATTTATCTAATCACTTTTTTCTTGCTTTCAAACTGTTAGGTAGGCGAAAGCTGGGCTAATGGTCAAGAGCTTCAAACTGGCATCCTTTCGGCTGACAAGATTCACTACAGCTGGTGTTTAACCTGCTGTGCTAAAGGCAGCCACTTCCAAAATTGTAGGGTTATAATAACCTTATCAGAATTATAGACAGGCATTTTAAAAGGTTAAAATGATTGTCAAGGTTCAAGCAAGTTGGCTGTAGAAACAACCATACATAACAGCTTGCAGGATGTCACTATTGATACTTGCCTTTCAGATGTTCTTCAGATCTGCACAAGGTGAGGATCACCAAGCCTGAGTGCAACTCATCAGTCCCAAATGACAATTCTTACATACCCTCCTATCATTGGAGTCTCCCTGACATTTGCAAAACAGGAAAGGAACCTTTGATAAACCCTACACATGGCAAGCAAAATACATTCCATTTCATAGATCATGAGTTAAGCAGACTGGTTATTGTTGGTTGATTTATTTTGCCTTTAGTATATATGTCCTCCCTAGAGAGAAAGCTGTGTTGGTCTTCTGCTGCAAAAATACATTTATTATGCAGAGGTAAGGAACATGTGGCCCTCCAGATGTGGTTGGACTAGAAATTCCAACATTCCTCTCCGCTGGCTCTGCTGGCTATGGCTGTTGGGGCATTCAATCCAAAAACATCTGGAGGGCTGTTTTCATGGACTACAGCCCACATCTAATGAAGTGATTTTGATGAAATGGGCTGTAGTCCACGAAAGCATATGCCATAATAAATTTGTTACCCTTTAAAGTGACACTTTGTTGCTTTTCCATAAAACATTTTACACTGTAGAGTCAATGATACTGGAGAGGACCTTATAACGCAGGCAGGTGCTGACAAGCCAACTCCAAAAAATGACAATGTGACAACAATGCACTCAAATTCTGCTTGGGGGGCAAGAACGCACACATTTGAGATACGTTTTGATGCTGCCTTGATTTTCTGATTGAAAACATATTCAGTTAATAATTAGCTCAATATCCAGTTTGGATATAAGACAGAAGGGCAAATGTAAACAGCTGGAAAGTGACTCTTCCCACATTTTTAGGGGGCAGATATTATGTTCCCAGTGTTTACCACAGTTTCATGTAACAATGTTTACCACAATTAAACTCGTTTTCCCCCCTCATGTACAACTAAAACATTATTTGAAGACTCCCACCATAGAATGACACACTATGTAAGAGTATCAACCTGTAAACACTTTCAATAAGCCCCCCCCCCCAAAGGTTTATAAGACAGCATGACTGAAATGTCATTCATCATGAAGATCACAGAGATTTAAAACATTCCCTTTTGGGGGGGGGGGGAAACTAGTAGAATTTGCAGAATTGAAGAAGAAATCACATCTTTTCAATCATTTCAATCAAAAGATTGATCCTCCTAAGTTAGAAATACTCTAGCCTTTCATATCTTGTACCAATAATCACATTATATCTGTTTCAATTGTTTGATTTCTGGGAGGAAAAAGTCATTGTAAAGTGACAGATACAAAAGAAGACATAGTTTCTGCACCACCAATAATAGCACTGGAAATTCTACCTGCTGAAATATTTATTTATGTATTTATTTATTTACGATATTTTTATCCCCCCTTTCTCAAGCCCGAAGCCAACTCAAGGTGGCTTACAAATTGGCAGCCATTCGATGCCATAACAGTCCACAATATACAATTAAAACATTTAAACAACATTATACAAACAATATAATAACCATTAAAAATACAATAACCAATTTCCTGTTAATCTCATTTTACAGCAGCATCGTCTAAGCCATTTCATTTTTCAAATTTACATAATTCCATGTTTGTCTATTGTGCTGCATTTCCAAAGACTTGTTCAAAGACCCAGATTTTTACTTTTTTCAGAAGGTTAGGAGGGAGGGGGCCAAACTAATATCCCTAGGGAGGGAGTTCCACAGCCGAGGGTCCACCACTGAGAAGGCCCTGTCTCTCGTCCCTGCAAAATGTGCCTATGAAGAAGTCAGATCGAGAGCAGGGCCTCCCCAGAAGATCTTAAATTCCTAGATAGTTCCTACACAACTACTGAAAAGATTCTTGTCCTCTTTCACACTTGGCCACCTAATGTAATTTTCCTGCAAAGCCATAATCATATTTGTTTGTTTGTTTATTGCATTTATATACCACTTTTCTCACCCCTGGGGGACTCAAAGCAGTTCACAACAAATAAATGGCAAAAATTCAATGCCTCACATATAATAAAAACTGTAGATTACACATCTAAAATAATAACATATAACTATAAATTAAACCATTAAAACATGAACATAAAAACATTTTTATATTGCACCTATCCCAAGGTTTTCATCCATCTGCTACACTATTGTTGTCACTCACTGAATGCTTGTTTTCTAAATACCAGAAGGTGGGGTGATCTAATCTCTCTGGGGAGGGAATTCCACACTGAGGGGCCACCACCAAGAAGGCCCTGTCTCTCATCCCCACCAATCACACCTGTGATGGCAGTGGGACTGAAAGCAGGACATCCCCAGCTGATATTAATGCTCTAACTGGCTCATAAAGGAAGATGCATTTGGATAGGTAAGCTATAAATCTTATAGTTCAATGCCTGTTGCACCTCAGACAAGAGTAGCCCCTCTGAAATCACTCTCACACCAGGCAATACTTGAAAAACTAGTTCTTTTATTGAAGCAATATAGTTCCAGTAAATAGGTTAAAAAGAAAAAGGCAAAACGATGATGATCAATCCAACAAAGTCAATCAATTCAAAAAGCAGACAGTAAAAACTGTTATTCAGATAACTTGAAGCATAGCAAGACAAGGCAATCCATAGATCCAATACAATAACTTGAGACAAGGCAGGACAAGGCAGTCCAAAAATCACATGAACAAGGTACTAGCCAAAAACCATAATCCATAGGCCAAGGAACAAGATTTCTTCAATGCTGCCTATTCTTAACGAAGGCTGGAATCTAACATGGGTCTGTCTTTGCACCTTAAGTAGAAAACCAATTTGGTTTCACTTTAGCTTTCTGTCTGATCCTCTCACTTTGGCGTTGATCTATGGCCATCTGACTTCTCACACAGATATCTGCCTTGAGATTAAAACTCCCTTCAATTTCCCGTGCCTCCTTTTCTTGCTCATTAACTTCCTCACCTGTTGTTTTATCTAAAGCAAGCTCTCCTCTATCCTTGACCTGAGGATTCTCATCTAGAGCTGGCCTGGGAATGAAGCCGTTCTCATCAACAGAATTCCCATCTGCAGGGCCCCTGGGAATCACAACTTCATTTTGCACATTTAATTCATTGTCAGCATCTCCATTGAAATCAGCCTCATGGGATTGAGAGCCAGGCTGAAATACCACAATGCCTTAGAATTTTTCACTAAAAGTAGAAGGCATTTAGTTTATCAGTCTGGAAGTGAATCATTGTAATACTTTAAACAATCATTGTAATAAGATCAAAGTACTAAGCACTACTTTTGTGAATAAAATATTTTATAAGTCAGGCTATTTCCCTTTCAGAAATTCACAAGATTTTTCATTTGGTCCTGTATCATTTCTCCAGGCAACCTTTTAAATAACAATAATTGTTATTTTCTCTATTGGGGCATTTTCAGATTAAAAGGCTTTTAAAGAAAGGATGAAGTTGGTAAGCTGGCAAGTCAATGCTCATCTGTATACCATTACAAATGCCTCTAGAGTTGGAACTTGCTTATGAGTACTGAGTTTCACTGCTCCACAAACCTCTACACGCTGTAGAATGTTAATTTTGCTTATTAAGACATCTGTAACAACATTTTAAAAATCTTGCAACCAGCCATATGTACACATACAATACAAGCAGCGCTCTAAATCCAAGCATTCGACAACCAGAAGTGTGATCTTTTTTGGCCTTAGAAACAAAGACAAAATATTACCAAAATAAACATGTAGAGTTTGAAGGCATTTTTTAAAACAAAAAATGTTACACTTTACTTTTTACTGCTTTCCTGTGTAAAACTGGTTTATGTGTGTTCTTAGCATACTGGCACAACTATGTAACCTCACACTGTTTTGTATTATTTCTACTTGAGTTTTAGTAACAATGAGTTTTAGTAACAACCAAGTCAATATCAATATAAGGTAGCAAAGAATAAGGGGACATAAACAACATTAGTTTCAAAGAACAGCTTGTAAAATATACCTTTTAGACGATAGCTCTCAGAATTTTTCAGCCACACAGTCTGACACTAGTTTTTGGACAACATGGTTTTGTATCTAGTTTTGATTTCTCCATGTTTTCCTCATAGAGGTTTTCTTCTATACCACTTTTCTAGATTTAGATTTATCTTTATATATAAAAACACAAAACTCGCAAAACTCGAAAAGTAGTCAGTCGATTGACTTGACATTTTGACACAACACTATATTCCAATACACATGTGCTTTTATAGTAAAATGAAATGTTGACACAACGTTGCATTGGAATACATACATGTATAGAGTAAAACTAGCAGTCCAGGAACAAACTGGACTGCTAGGACTGATACATTAAACCAGTTAAACAATTAATCATATATTTTATACAGTACATGTAATCTCTATGTGCACCCATCACCCATGGGACATATATTCATCCTTAATATCAATAATTCTTCTATTGATCTCTTCTCAAAAATGCTAGTGTATGTTGATTTGGTTTTATTCCTTTTTCTTTGATCACTTTGAGGGTTTTGGTTGGTGTGTAGACAAACCCTTGGAATTACTAGATGCTGAAGAAGCAACGTCCTGTGCCTTTAACAGTTATGCAAAAAAAAGAAGATTGTGCAGGTATATGGAAAGCTGCTATTTCAAAAATACCTTCTTTCCACACCCTTAAAGGTAACTGGGCTGTGGTGCAGCTAGTGGCCACCTGCATTAAATCACTGCTGATCGAGAGGTCATGAGTTCGAAGCCAGCCCGGGTCAGAGTAAGCTTCCGACCATTATCTTGCTGTTGACCTATGCAGCCTGAAAGACCGTTGCATCTGTCAAGTAGGAAATTTAGGTACCTCTTTATGCGGGGAGGCTAATTTAACTAATTTACGATGCCATAAAACCTTCCAGCAGCATGCAGAAGAATGAGGAAGTACTCCATCAAAGGACCTGGTGTCACAAGTGGATGGTGAAGCGGCAGCTTCCCCTGTGGCCAGAATTGAGCACACCCTCATGAAGCCGGAAAAGCTGGAATGTTAAAATTGCCTCTGTGTCTGTCTATATATATTATATGTCTAAATCAGAAGTTCTCTACCTGTGGGTCCCCAGATGTTTTGGCCTACGACTCCCAGAAATCCCAGCCAGTTTACCAGCTGTTAGGATTTCTGGGAGTTGAACGCCAAAACATCTGGGGACCCACAGATTGAGAAGCACTGGTATAAATGACATTGAATGTTTGTCCTGTATGTGTACATTGTGATCCGCCCTGAGTGCCCTGCGGGGTGAGAAGGGCAGAATATAAATACTGTAAATAAATAAATAAACAAGAGCTCTATCCACCTGCATGGCTGATTACCTGAGTGTATTCTATCATGCATTTCTGAGACGGATCCCTTTGGACTTTCAAATTATATTATTTGGTTCTACGGTTTATACCTATACATCTTTAGCAATGAAAGTCATCTACACATAATGGAGCTATATAGAGCCATGCAGTAAGGTGTGGAAATATAACTATCCCGCTGCCCTTATGTTATGTGATGCAGTCCTTTGGTGTTATGTTGTAAGCTCTGTAATAGTCACCTTGCTCCTGGATCAGGTCCAGGTTTTTGGTTGCATGCAAAGCCTTATTCGGACAGGTACAGAATGAGACAGAAGAGAAAACTAACTTCCTGTCAATGTGACTAGTGTGAATGACATCATGCACCTGGCGATTAGGATATGGCCTCTAATAATGAGGGTTTGTGGAGGGGGGAAAGTTCTGTTGATCTCTAATATTCCATCTCAGATTCCCTATTCCCATGGTAATCAGCAGTAGGAAGGGAATTAATACATGCTAATCAGTCTGACATTCCATTGCCTTGAGCAGTACAGGTGCCCTTGCTTTGCGCAAAAAAGCAGAGGTTCTATGTGCTTTCCCCCACTCCCATCCCATAATACTAGTTATAAATCCTTCCTTCCCAGCAACCACATGGCATGATTTCACTGGCGATTTTTATTCATTAAGACCAGCTGCTTAGCAGTGCCTGAAGGTAAAGGTAAATAACAAATACATATATGTGCATGGATGCTTTAACCAGATGGTTCATTAAAAAGAGGAAGGGCTTTAATGTACCAAAGGAGCTTCTGACTCACACATGGTGAATTTCCCCCAGAATCAAACACAAAGCAGGGGAATGGGCTGAATTTAAAGGGGAGAATTCAGTCAGCCATCAATTATGCTTCAGTTTGCAAGAAGAATATGTGTTGCTTAGTTTAATCAAATCAATTTTCTTTAACTGAGCTAGTAGAGAGTCTGATTTTTCCACCACAGCTATTCACTATTAAACATTTCACATCTCATACCCCAACCTAAAAGAAGTAAGTTCATGCAACCTGAGAATTCTCTTCAGCTACATCTGAACTTCTTGGATCTTCTGCGCAAAGTGGAAATTGTTGCAGTGATATCACTGAGTTGCAGTGACTATTCCTGAGCCCCTGGTAGGTGGCTACATCCAGCCAGTTGGCACTGTGGGCAGCTCCAGGCCAGAAAAAAATAATGAAAATAATCCTCACTGTCATGCCCCCATGAAGACTTTCACTGTTTACCCCTAGTTAAGCCATTTGTAGTTAGAGGGATTGATATTTTATGTACAGTTTCTGGGGGGTCAGTCTAGATAGCCTCTTTGCATTTGAAGCCTCCCTCACCCTGCCCCTCAGGCAAACACTTCTGGTTCTTGGAGGAGTCAGCCTTTTTTGTGACTGGAAGATGAAGAGAGGAGAAGGCTGGAAGGTCTGCAAATAGATATACAAATAGTATGCACGTTCATTCGGATCTTTATTCAAGTCCAGTCAGAGTCAAATATTGAAGCCACCTTAGAAACAGTTGAACACCATACAAGAAATGGACAATAAGAAGAAACAAAGATTCAAGAGCTTCAGTTTGAGAGACTTTACCTCTCCTCATAAAGACTTTGTAGTGAGACTCAGGAGGAGATAAAGTTTAAAATTCTGTCAGTTAGTAAACTCTTGTTTGTTTCTGCTATATAGTCTCCAATCTGTTCCTTGTGCAGTTAGTTCAGCTTCCAAGTAATTAAGATGGCATGGGGGCAAAGCACTCACTTTGATGCCAGTAGCTGCCCAAGTGCCAACCTTGTCCAGCCTAGAAGATTGGAGGAGCTGTCCAAAGCTTGGCTTGAAGAATCAGGAATAACAAAATAAAATAAAATTATTGTTCCAGTTGGAAACCTTTAGTGCACACCTTTCTTTTGCTTTCCTTCCAAGTTCTTTATAAAACTCTGATGAGCAAAACCTGTATTTTCGGAACTCAATTTATGGTTAATCTCAAAACAACCATTTACATGAGGAAAGAACCACAATCAAATCTTCATTATCTCCCACCTCCTTGCTCCAGCTTACTCATAAAAATGAAAGACAAGCACATATGTGTAGCATATGCAGAAAACATGTGCACATTAACCACATATACTCATTGGTAATATTTTTTAATGCTCCCTTCATTCAGTTAGCATATGACTGATTTGAGGAGGTGAGTATATACTCAGAAGATTCATAGTTCTAATCCTGTAGGTCTTTACCCATGGCACATAAATTCCACTTCATAATACATCATCTTGAAGTTAGCCAAGAGAATACACAATATACTGAGGGAAGGAAGGGTTAACCATGGATATGCTGCATATTCCTCACAAATAGAAATGTTAATTCAAACCATGGCTGCGCTGTAATGTACATTATTCAAAGAAAAGAAAATGGCAAAGTAGGCCTTGAATTCAAACAGCCTCTGTGAGAGTTTGAACAGTAATAAAAACCCTGAGCAATTAAAGTTTCTTTATCATCACAAAAAAAGGAAAGACATTTGTCAACCGTGGAGCTCTGATGTGAGCGGCTGTCCCATGCTGTCCCATCTACACAAACACTTTCCAAGAACATTAGTTTGAAGTGAGGTCTAGTGCAATATATGTCCTTCTTTTGAGAATATAACTGAAAAGTCAACTAGGAAAACAACAGGAATCTGGCAGGATTCTATGAAAAACTATAGGATTTTAAAAATGAAAAGCAGTAGTGAATCCTTTTATTCGTGGTGCACATCAATCAATGAAATAATTAAGATGTAATGTATATATGACTGATACTTACTACATATCCCCATACTGGATTTTTTTTCTACTTACTATTTTCTTTTGCACAGTGAACATATGGAATTAGTGAAGGATTAAAATAATGGATCAAGGGATGAAGGATAAATTTTGAACTCATTTTGCACCATTGACAAAGGGGGAAAGTGACAGGAGGCTAGAGAAACGAGTACTTTAGAAATAACTGAAAAAGTGGGATATTAAAAGAGTAATTGGAACTGCCAAATCAGGAGATGATTAGGATCACTTTTTCTCTCTAAAAAGGAGGAGAGTTGGAGGTTATGAAAGACGTTACTAATTATTGTAGTGGTGTGGTTGAATAAAAGCTGGTTTGTGTGTCTGTGTGTGCACCTTCGAGTTGTTAACTTGTGCAACTATCATACTCTAGCTGCAGGGTTGAGTCTCACTATTTGAGAGACTTAACGATTATACTGAATCATAATAAATTGACTACCCTTCTCCTTTCATGACTCAACGTACAACCAGGTGGCCACAAGCAAAAGCAGATGACAGCAACCTACAACAATGAATATCCGAAGATGTTCATCATGGGCATTTCCAGAACATCGTTAATTTCAACAGTGGACAATGTTCCAAATGTCCATATATTATAAATGGGCACCATGTGGTCTCAAAAGTATCTTCAGCTATTTCACTTCTAGTGAGATTAAATATCACTAGCTGAATAGGGGTCTTATCTAGCCTTGGCAAATGGAAACTGCAGATTTGTTCATATAGCAGGATACAGATAAGAACTTTAGGTAAGAGATATTCATTGTTTTTATCTTAAATTGATAGAATGGGTAAAGATCATCAAAACCATGCATTCTAATGAGTGATTTTGTTAATCTGTCTGAGACACTCAGGCCAAAGAGATATATAAGAGGACAGTAGACCCACATATGCTCAAGTGTGCCAACAGCATTGCAGCTTCTCCAATATTTATCAAACAAGTCATTCCTAATTCTATGTGGTCGTATGGGATGTATATATCAATGATGTATCACTGTAAGGATCACTTCACATTGTCCCCACTCTTCTAATTTCCAAAACAACCAGCATGTCCCCTGAAAACACATTTTCCAATGTTCTCATTTCAACTCTCTTAAGGCAACAATATCCTGTCTTTTGAAATATATTTTATACTGATTTGTAATCTAATTTTAAATAACTGTTTACTGGGGAGTTACCCTTCTCTTCTTAGGGCGCTTGTGCCCGCTTTGTGCTGGTCAGTGACCGTAATAAAGTTTTGTTGTTGTCAACTCTCAATCAATCATCAATCACCTTCAAAACCACCACATTGTCTACCCAACAGACTTACCTAATAGACCTATATAAGAGTTTACAATAAACTATAGAACATGGAATCTTATTGTACATCATCGGATATATATAACCCAAGACATTGACAAATACTACAGAACATAACAGCATAGCTTTTATAACATGGCAGAATATGTTATAAGCATAATAGATTAACAACACAACTTGTTCATGGCCTCAAGCACTTAGTAGTCAAAATCATAGAACAGTTTTGAGGCAGACGTAAGCTATGTATTTCGTGTGGTATAACCTTTTCTATCTTTTTATGATCCCATTAAGTGAACCTGCTGTTCTCTCAGGTAGTAGTAGATGTGGCCCAATTACTAATTTTGAAAAAAGGTGAACCAGAGTCTGGATGTAACATGTTACAAGTAAAGAGATTAGCAATAAAATCTTGCTTTGAAGTGTAATGAGGGCATTAAAGGGCAGCTGACCAGGTTATTATATTTTTGCGTGTAATGAGTAATGTTTTGTGTTATTTTTTTCTCATTACTTTTGGAGTGCTAAAATGCTTCTATGGACATTTGAAGGCATTTCCCCCTCATTTAAGTCATTTTCCTACTTTTTAAGATGGTTTTGAAAAGTAGTAACATCACAAGCTACAGGGAAACTATTGGCAAGTAATTGCAATGAGTAGAACAGGAAAGTGAATTATACTTAAAAATACGAATCCCTTTCCAAAAAAGGAGTTTTCCAGACTCTGGATCCAAGTCCAGTTGGCTTCCATACTTGGAATAGGTACGGCAGGAATCATCTTCCTCTTGGTCTCATACATTAAAATGCTTTGGACCACATCTGACAAGAATACTGTTTCGTCTGATCCAAGAGAAGAAGGTGTTTTGAAATCATTATTGGACAACTGTTATCAAACTGTTATTGGCAGACCAGGCTTTTAGTACTGGTTTTCTCTGCTCTGAGCACACAATGATGGGGCCATGTTTCTTAACAACCTATTTTATACATATTGCGTCCTAGGGAACGGAACTATTTAATCTCAAACGGATTTTTCCAATTGGAAAATGCTTGTCTTGATCTTGGCAAAAGGGTGTTGTAGAATGGAGCCCAGCTGGCCGCCTTAGTGCTATACCAATCCGCAATGCCAACAGAAGTAAACACTTTGTTTCTGACAAAAGAAAACAGATGAAAGTCAAAGACCCCAGGAGAAGATGCTGGCTTTGAGTTACTCCAAGCACTGTGTTTTGAATTTAGATGTAAGTAGTAATGGATTATCTACTTGCATTTCATTTTTTTCCACAGTTATGTTGGGTTACAATTCACCCTATTCACTGGATCAGTTGTGCGTCCACTGTACTTTTCATACAGAGAGCACTTGCAGATTGACTCTCTTAGGACAGCTTTCTTCAACTTGGTACCTTCCACAGGTGTTTTATTATAACTCTTATCCTATGCCTGTAAGATTATCAGAGTTTTAGTCTGATAGATTTGGATGGCACCAGGTTTGGAAAGACTGTCCTTTAAAAAAATAGTCTCATCTAAGAGACACAAACAGCACAGGACCTGCAGGCACATGTGACATCATATTGCTGCATTTATATACCCAAGATCCAACTAACAAAATCAAACAATGCAACCTAAAACATAAATTCTGAGAATGTAGAAGTTCTAGAACAGTGGTTCTCAACCTTCCTAATACAGTTCTTCATGTTGTGGTGACCTTCAACCATAAAATTATTTTCATTGCTACTGTTATGAATTGTAATATAAATATTTGATATGCAGGATGTATTTTCATTTACTGAACCAAATTTGGCACAAATACCGGATATGCTCAAATTTGAATACTTTTTGGGTGGGGTGGTGGTGGTAATTTTGTCACTTGGGAGTTGTTGCTGGGATTTATACTTAATCTGCAATCAAAGAGCATTCTGAACTCCACCAATGATAGAATTGGGCCAAACTTCCCACACAGAACCCCCATGACCAACAGAAAATACTATGTTTTCTGATGGTCTTTGGCAACCCCTCTGACACCCCATCACGACTCCCCAGTTGTCCCACCCTCTAGGTTGAGAAGCACTGCTTTAGAACAAAGCATTCAGTTTGAGCTATTTGATGGATCCTTTTAATAATATGGACCAATACAAGGCATTTGCAATATTTCACTGAAATGGACTTGAAGACTAGGGAATAAGCGGTCAGCCAGTAAAGGCAACCAGAAAATACCAGATGAAGAAAAATGATTTTCCTTTTGAGATCCTACAACGTTTTCTTTGTAACCTAAGAAATGGTACCAATGTTTTAAGAATAATGTGGAGGAGCATGCTATCAGTTGTCCAATAACTTTGTATTCCCATGAAAAATACGCAAGAACAGCTGGTTACCTTCATGAAACATGTATTGGGCCAAGGAAAGGAAATACATGGCATTCTTCATGCTGTCAGGCACTGGCAAAATCTACTGCTTCCTCCTCAAAAGAAAGCTGGCAATTGGCATATAATTAAATTCCACTTTCCGATTTGGGCAAGAGATCAAAGTGAAATAAAGAAGTGTGTCACATCTGAACAGCAGGTCTGGTTGAGGTCTGATGATGGGAAAAGCTATTACTATTCTGCTCATTCAGCACAAATGTGTATAGTGGGTGGAGTGGAGGGTGGGTTGCTTGTTCAAGTTATGTCGTTTATTGTGGATTTTATAGCTCCAACAGATACACAAATGAAAAGCAGTGCTAGAAAAGAAAAGAAACCCTTCCAGAAGATATTTGGTTGAGACATTTGGGCAATCTTCCAGTCACCTAATCAAAAATGCATAAAGGCTGGCAAAAGAAAAAAATCTTGCTCTATAATGTCTTTGTAAAAAGCTAAGAACATAAGAAGAGCCATGCTGAATCGGACCTCAGCCCATCTAGTCCAGCATTCTGTATCACACAGTGGCCCCCAGTTGTACACGGGGATCTCGAGCCGAAGGGAGGGCAAAACCCTGACCTGCTCCCGACCCCCCACAACCAGTACCCAGGGAAATCCTGCCTACCTCAACCAACTCCGAGGTGGCACTTGAATGTCCATATCAGTAACTACCGATACACTTGGTATCCATGAATCTGTCTAATCCTGCCTTGAAGTTGTTCAGGCTGACAGCTGTCACAACCTCTTCTGGAAGTGAGTTCCATAACCCAATGACCCTCTGGGTGAAGAAATATTTCCCTTTATTACTCCTAACTTTCCTACCTTGGAGCTTCAGGGAGTGCCCTCTAGTCCTAGTGTTTTGTGACAAAGAAAATAATTTTTCTTTATTCACCTTTTCTATCCCATGCATGATTTTATACACTTCGATCAAGTCACCTCTTAAACGCCATCTTTCAAGGCTGAAAAGACCAAGGCGTTGCAACCTGGTTTCATAAGGGAGCCGCTCCATCCCTTGGATCTATAAGATGAAAAGGAAGGGGGGAAAGAGTATTAATGGTAAGTTGGATCTATAGGTTAAGTGGGGTAAAACCGATTGAGAAATGAGTTTTGATTGTGCTACTTATTTTATATGGTCCAGGTTTCAGAGGCATATAACAGGGTTGGGAAGAGAATAGCTTTACAAACAAGCACCTTGGTATCCTTACAGATCTCATGCTCCTCAAACACTCTCTGCTTCATTTGGAAAAATGCTGCACTTGCAGAGCTCAGGCAGCATTGTATTTCAGTGACAATGTTGACTTTTGTGAAGAGGTGGCTGCCAAGGTAGCAGGAATGGTGAACATTTTCTAACAATTTTTAGAAAATTGACATGGCAGAGGGATTGGCTTGTGCCTGCTAGAAGAGCACTTTGGTTTTCTCAATGTTCAATGAGAGACCAAGCTTCTCATATGCTTCTGCAAAAGTATTTAGAGTGGCTTGTAGAATGGGCTGTCTACAGACATCACACTCAACTCCTGGAATGATTTTATCAGCGTTGCCTCCGAAAAATCCTGCAAATTTAATGGGAAGACAAGTGGACAAATGTCAGTGTGCTGGAAGAAGCAACAACCACCAGCATTGAAGTGATGCTCCTACAGCATCAGCTTCACTGGACTGGCCACGTTATCTGAATGCCAGATACCGTCCCCCAATGCAGTTACTATACTCCAAACTCAAGAATGGAAAACGGAATGTTGGTGGACAGGAAAAGAGATTTAAAAATGTGTTTAAAGCTAATTTTAAAAACTGTGGCATAGGCACCTAGAACTGGGAAGCCCTGGCCCTTGAGTGCTCTAGCTAGAGGTCAGCTGTGACCAACAGTGCTGTGGAATTTGAAGAGGCACGGATGGTGGGTGAAAGGAGAAACATGCCAAGAAGAAGGCACATCAAGCCAATCCTAACCGGAACTGCCTTCCCCTGGAAACAGATGTCCTCACTGTGGAAGAAGATGTGGTTCAAGAATAAGACTCTACAGTCACCTATGAATCCACCACCAAGACGCTACTCTTGGGAGGCCATAATACAGACTATAAGGGGTTGCCTAAGTAAGTAAAGTAAGTAAAGCCGTTCGCCTAACACCTACGAGGTGTAGAGCTTTCTCTATTGTGGCGCCAACTCTTTGGAATGCCTTGCCAACTGAAGTTCGTGCCCTGCGAGACCTGTCAGCCTTTCGCAGGGCTTGTAAGACTCATTTGTTTCAGTTGGCATTTGAATTGTGAACTCTGAATTTTGATTTGGTATAATTAATGTTAATCTTTGCTTTTATGGTGTTTTACATTGTGCTGTGAGCCGCTCCGAGCCCTCAGGGAGTGGCGGCATACAAGATCAATATATACCAGCAACAATACAGTTCCTGCCTACTTACACACTAATAACTCAAGAATCAGGAAAGGATGAATTTCATATATGTATATTGTAACTTTCAAATAAGTATATCATGTAATCATTCAACAATGTATAAATCATATGGTTCGTCTAAAGGCGCATAGAAACAGAGTATCCACACAATAAACAATCAAATCCGCATTACTCACAGTACCCCTCGGCTGGATAATATAACACAAAGTCAAGTATATATCGCAATGATATTTGTGTCCCGGTAGTAAGATCAATCATCAAAGAAAATTATAATCCTGGGCCCGATGGCCAAACGTTGGGTTGAAAATCTAGCAAAGGGTAAATCCAGGGGTACGCAGTGTCACGGTTCCAATAATCAATGTTGAATAACTCTGTAGTATACAGATCAATGGGATGTCCACCTACGGGTATATTCATGTACGGCAACCGACCCGTTGTATCCTCATTGCTAGCTAAAATCCGACTTGCTAAATACCTTGATAGTATTCTACAGCCATTTGTGCAACAAACTCATTCGTATGTGAAGGACACTACAGATCTAATCAAAAAGTGGAGAATATTATCCGACTTGCTAAACCTTGATAGTATGGCACAGTAACAAACTCATCTGATATGAAGGACATTACAGATCTAATCAAAAAATGGTGAATATTATTGACCAGATGGCCAGTAGTGGCTATCTGATATCTTGTCATTACTAAACCAGAGAGCCAGAGTGGCTATTCACCTTACTAAACAGAGGGTTAAGCCTATTTAGAGATTTTTGATTTTTGATTGCATAACGGAATACAATTATTTCAAATTTGAAGATTGTTATTATATTCAGAAAGGGGGCGTGGCCATGGTGTCACCGGCTGCTCCTAGTATAGCCAATATTTTTGTAAAATCTTTGGAAGAAAAATTACTAACCATCAATAACCCCGAAACTACATTTTCTAGCCACATTATGCATTGGTGGCGTTTCATCGATGATGTGCTGTTTTTAATTCGCCCTCGTTCTAACCTGACAGACTGTGACCTCTGGCTAGCCTCCTGGCATCCAGAGATAACATTTACAACTGTATATGACACCCAACAAGTTAACTTCTTAGATGTAACGATATACAAAACAGAAAACCAATTGGCGGTGAGACCCTACACTAAACCTACATCGAAAAATGCTATGTTACATTACAAAAGTTTTCATCCTCAAGCACTCAGAAATAATTTGCCATACTCTATGCTTATTAGAGCTAAAAGAAATTCTACCCAAGATGTACATTATCAACAGGAAGCAACCCGGGTGCTAGAGAATTTCAGAAAAAAGTGCTACCCAACTGATATATTGCAGAAGGCTAAAATTAAAGCAGATGCCACCGACAGAAGTGAATTACTAATCACAAAACAAAAGAAACCCATTGACACACTTATATGGCCCATGCATTACACTCCTAAAAGCCAAGAAATTATACGTATTGTGAAGCGACACTGGCCGCTGATATCAGATGTTAATGGACTTGAGAAGTTCCCCATGCCTGCGTTCAAACGCACAGAAAATATTAAAGATTGGCTTATTAAAACGGATCATACCAAACGGATAGCTACCAGTAGTAGCTTTAAAGCGGGATCCTTTCAATGCGGCCATTGTTCTATGTGTGATTACATATCACCTTTAAAAGTAATTGAAATACCAGCTGCTTCATATACCATTAAACTTGACCAATTTTTTACGTGTGCCACGGAAAAATCCGTTTACTTATTATTTTGTTCGTGCCCCCGCTTTTATGTGGGAATGACGAAACGTGAACTGAGAAAACGAATGGGTGAACATAAAAGTCAGATTTTAGCTAGCAATGAGGATACTTTTCTATACAGGCATTTTAAAACCGTCCACAATTCACATCCAGAATTTAAGTTTGTAGGTTTACAGCATGTTTCCATACCGCCACACGCAGACATCCACACTGCGTTGTTAAAATGCGAAAGGTCCTGGATAATCCGCACCAAATGTGACCAGCCAATAGGTTTAAACGAGACTCTAAGTTTGACGGATATTTTGCTTTAAGGTAACCTGTAAGTCTCTCCCTGATATGCATTCTAATTAACTTGCGCCAAATTAAGTACTTAAGCAGCTTCTCAGTGTGAGCTTTTACCGAATTTGCGGTCCCACACCATTGAGGTGGATTATGGTATGCTGTGATATCAGCGTTGCTATTATTTTCATTTATTACAATTGGTAAGTGTATGTTCAATCTCCTACCCTATGTTACTTGCCTTCTATTATTTCAGGATACTATTAAGTATGCTTATATTACAGAAATATTATCGCTTGCATGTCAACCCATATGGGGCCACCCTGACGAGGAGAAAATCGAAACGGGTCAGTTGCCGTACATGAATATACCCGTAGGTGGACATCCCATTGATCTGTATACTACAGAGTTATTCAACATTGATTATTGGAACCGTGACACTGCGTACCCCTGGATTTACCCTTTGCTAGATTTTCAACCCAACGTTTGGCCATCGGGCCCAGGATTATAATTTTCTTTGATGATTGATCTTACTACCGGGACACAAATATCATTGCGATATATACTTGACTTTGTGTTATATTATCCAGCCGAGGGGTACTGTGAGTAATGCGGATTTGATTGTTTATTGTGCGGATACTCTGTTTCTATGCGCCTTTAGACGAACCATATGATTTATACATTGTTGAATGATTAGATGATATACTTATTTGAAAGTTACAATATACATATATGAAATTCATCCTTTCCTGATTCTTGAGTTATTAGGGCATACAAGATCAAACAATAAATAAATAAATAAGTTATTATATATGTTCGATTTGTTCAATATATCATTAATATCCTTTTCCCCATTTTATATGAAAGACCTTTGGCCTATTTCATCAGGATGTATCTTTCATATCACTCCATATTTCTGATTTGTATTAATATATATATATATATATATATATATATATATATATATATATATATATATAATAGAACAGAACAGACATTTTGAAAATGTGAATTCAATTCTGATCAGAATCTAAATTTCATCCCTTAGAATGTCAATAGCAGAAGAAGCAATTCAATCTACATTTGCTCATTAATTCCTTTTCCATATTAAATATTTGCAACAACAACAAAAAACCCTTAAAATAAAACAAACAAGCAAACTATGCAACTTTTAGTTTTGTGAGTTAATATGTGTCTATCACTAATTAGTTAAAAGCCAGCCACTGAATGCTGAAAATATTTTATTGGGGGATCCATTTCAAAGAGTAAAAGGAATAGAGGACAACCACATGGAAATCATAACAAATGTGGTTAATAGAAATTGGGCTGTTATTCCATTAAACTTGCATAGGTCTATGGAAATCACTGAGTCATGGCCAACTTCCCTTCAAGAACAAACAGTTTGGGAGGAACTGGATCATGGTGTTCCATGCACTGTGGTCCAATCCAGATTTCACCCATTTTCTGCTATGCTTCTAATTTCAATGTGTGCACAGTTTTAATCATAATATCTGCATTAACGTGTGCATGTCATATATGTAGTTCGGCCCTAATTATTATTATGATAAGAAATGTAGTGGAAAACAACATGCTTTTCAAGCAACGTAATGACTTATATTTAATCAAAGTCTGGACTAAGGTATTCAGTGAATTTGCAGTTTGTGGAACTGGGTATATTGGTTTTACTGTTTTATGTCCGTGTAAAAAGTTAAGGCCTTTGTATGAATGACTGAGAAGGAAAACATTTTTCGACAAATTGATTATCTAATGTTTCTATTTTGCATGTTGTCATAGGACTATCAAAAATTAATTTGCTTGGGAATATTAACATATTTTCTCTGCCACGATTCCCATCCTTTTCATAAAACTGGTCCTGGATGCTTTGAAAGGCTAAATTAAAGATGGACAAGAGAAATACAAAGTTCTGTCATTCATCATGAGATATAGCAAACAAAGATTTAAGATGTATGCAAAGCAGTTGTTGATATTGATCATTCCTTGTCTTGCAACGATTCCCTCTTTCACCTAATAGTGTATTTCAGCTGCCTAATTTATAAAGGCACCACTGATAAATGTGGCAATTCAGACTAATGACAAAAATATTAATTTCTCTCCGGAAGTGCTTAGAATTGCAATTAAGAACTGTGCTGGCATAATGCATTTTGCTCTTTCAAAAAACTGTTAAGACAGTATCCTCACCAAGGTCCTTTAAAGATACTGGGATAGATAGGCTGAATGCCCATTGAAGGCCCCTTCCTCTGATGGCAATGTGTGTAGTGGTTAGAGTAGGCATGTGTAAACTTTGGCCCCCAGGTGTTTTGGACTTCAACTCCCCCAATTCCTAATAGCTGGCAAAATGACAGGGATTTGGGGGGGGGGGGAGGTGAAGTGCAAAACACCTGGATGACTGAAGTTTGGCCATGATTATTGAGTCAAGACTTGTTAAATCCAAGTTCTAGTACCTTAGCATCCATAAACTCTCTCTACTGACTTTAGATCAGTTGAGAAGAGGAAAGTGAGGTAATAAACACAGAACTTTCAAAATAATTGGCCTGGCTTGCTGTTTTTAGTGATATCTGCTATCACAACAAAAGAACAGAACCATCACTGGATTTTGTTTTGTGATCCTCCAACCCATCAGGTTTCTGGCACTGAAGTTATTGAGATGGCAATAATGCAGCAATGCTAATGTTCAAGTGACTCACAATATGCTTAAGGCTCTACTCATGTATGAGACCCGGAGTCACTTCTCCTTCTGTTCCATTCATTCATTCATTCATTTATACTCCATCACCATCTCCCATAGGGGCTTGGGGTAGCTTAAAAAATGGAGCACGATGGTGCTATACAAGTGTCTGACCTACACATGCCACTTTCACCTACACATGCCACTGTCTTATTTTAACATAGAGACATTCTCCATCACAATTGTGTGCAGCAGGTTAGCTTTAGAGGCTGACTGCAACATACAGGTCTGTGGAGGAAGCAGTAATGAAAGTGAAAATATAAGGTCTCCTGTACTTGATGTTGTCCTTCATGAAACATTATTGAATTATAGCAATCTTCCTAATGAAACAGATGATTCTGAAAATGCATCTTACAGATTAAACAAACTGTTATTTCCTAAATGTGTATTTATTCAAACTGCAAATAGAAATGTTTCCTGTACATCAACAGAATACAAGGGCCTTTGCAAATGCAAGATGCAGTGTTTTCTTGTTAGTAAGTGTTCTTCCAGAGCAGGCGTTTTACACAGGAGTATTTGCAATTGAATTAAGCACCCTCTGGCATTGTAATGGGATCACTTTGCTCATGTAATATATGGTACAAGCATATTGTAGCAGGAAATGAGATGGAAAATCTTATAAATCAAAGAAAACCCTACCTCGAGCTTTACAGTTTTCTTGATTTTTAATATATATACATAATTTAAAAGGAGAACATAAATGAAAAATTTAAATAGAATTTTATATTTTTTAATTTTCTTACCACATCTACTACTCACTTATGTCTCTTATGTATTCTCCATACCATACATCAAGATGCAAGTTTTAGGATAAACCTGATGTAAAATGATGTAGAAACATATTTTCTCTAATATTTTTCAAAGGAATAACAATAACAACAAAACTTTATTATGGTCACTGACCAGCACAAAGCAGGCACAAGCGCCCCAAAAGGAATATGGTTTCTTAAATTCCAAGCAGGCCTTCTAACAAATCTCATGTACTGCAACTATTTTGTCTTGAATTGATTGCAATTCAGCAGCAACAATCAAGGGAATTCAGAGGAGCAAATTCCATATAACCATCTGCAAAATATCCTGTTCTCATCTATTCATTCTTAACCAGTAAGACATGGGAAAATCGAAATAAAAAAGAAAAGGGTTTCAAATGACCTAACTATACTATAATGGCTATATAAATGGGTACGGAGGGTGAAATTCTCTTTAATGAAGAGATTCAGTTCAAGCCCCAAGTATTCACTTAGCTCCCACTGGGATGCATTTACTCATAGATGGTAAGGCATATTGTGTAGTTACTTCACCACAATGAGCCTTAAAGTAAGCAATTTGGACAACAGGGTCCTTTGATTGTAGCCAAGCATCATTGAATTTTATTGGGGAGCGGGGTGAACCCAGTGATTTAGACTTGGAGGACTTTTTTGCCTTTTAGGAGTTGCAGATGTGATACTAAATCCCATGATTGCTTGTTGAGGAATTAACTTTTCTCCCTCCACTGCTCTCCATTTACTCCATTCATGCAGTGAAAATATGGAGTTTGCAAAAGAATGAGTTACAGGAATGTATTTGGCTCACCTATTGCCCTTGTTCCATGGTCCCTCCCTTCCCTTTCCCTAAATTATGCACAACGAAGAAATAGGAAGGAACTGCATTTTCCACAGAATACATATTTGTTATGATGTTCCTTCAAGTCATGCCTGAATTATGGCAACCTTAAGGTGACCTTATCATGGAGTTTTCTTGGTCTGAGTGCATGTGATTTACCAATGGTCACCCAATGGGCTTCCATAGTCAAGAGGGGATTGAACCCTGCTCCCCAGAATTGTAAGCCAGTCCTCAAGCCACACCATGACAAGCTCTTGATATGCATGTTGGAATGGTCCATATAAAACCATCCATCCTCTGATTGCAACCAGTTTCTGCATAAGACATCTTTAAAATGAAGGGAGGATGGTATGCCAACCCCTAGTCCAACAGTCTATTGCCAACAGTTTTGTTTTTGTGAGTGTAAAATAGTACATATTTTGGCATTAAGTATCAAAGCACAGGGATGTTAGTTGGTTCCAACACAGATTTTCTCAGAGACACTGTTTTTCATCTCTGTCTTAATCTAGAGCCTTATTTTAATTAATCTCCATCACAAATGATGATTGCTAAGACAAGCTACTTTCTTGTGGGCACAGCACAAGATTATATTACTGCTTTTTGCAACTGATTCCAATTTCTAGTGACCATATCCTGTGGTTTTCTTGAAAAGATTTGTTTAGAGGAGCATTTCTATCTTCTTCCTCATAGACTGTATGAGACTTACCCAGTCATCCAATTGATTTCCTTATCTGAACAGGAATGTGAACCCACCTCTCCCATCAAGTGTTGATTTCAATCAAGCCCCTATACCACACAGTTATCTATACAACCATGGAGAGGCAAGGTGGATCATTTACAGCCTTCCACGTGTTATTGGATTGTGGTTCCTATCAGCTTTACATAGCATAGTTTGTGATGGATGGATGATTACAGCTGGTGCTGTGATATTTGAAGGAAACACAAATTGCCCATCACTGCTACTTTAGACTTCTCAATAAAAATGCATGACAGCACAACACCTTACTTACTGTGATGTAAGTCTCCACTGTGTCCAATGGGCTTAATCTCTAGGAAGCGTTCTTTCAGAAGTGGTTAATGTCACCATACATTGTCTCAGATTAAATTCATCTTTCTCATTTAAGAGCATTTTTAGAATGATTTGAAAATTGAACTGAAGATTAAGTCAATGGCTAGCATGTGTGAATGAACTACATAGAGTTGGAGAGAAATAACCTCTACATCATCTCACAACAATGTTTTTCAATGGTGCATGCACACAATTTAGACCTCCCAAAATTCTAGTCTAACACCCAAACTACTAAACCACACTGGCTCTCATGGAAACTTCTTGGGGTAGGATGGAAATAGAAATAATTGGCTTACTCTTTTTAACCACTATTTTGCATTTTACCTTTTTGCTTGACGATGTAAATCTCTCACACACCAACACTGTGTTTAATATTGGAAAACTCAAAGATTGGTCTACAAGTCTCTTTTCAACATCACCCCCCAACCATTCCGGGGCGGAATCTGTACCCGATAATTTCCAACTCTGCCTAGAAGCCGTAACTGGATGGCTGCGAGCCAGTAAGTTGAAGGTGAACCCGGCGAAGACGGAGATCTTGTAAGGAGATCCAACGTTTGACGGCGTGGCACTATGCCCACAGTCCTCAGTAAAGAGCTTGGGGGTCCGGCTGGACCCGGAGCTGTCTATGGAGGCCAGGCATGTAGCCAGGGGGGGCTAAGGGGGCTTCAGCCCCCCCGATCCAGGTGGTCCCGAAAAAGGCCTTACTGGTACATTATTTAAACTGTTATGTTTATTCATATCATGATCTGATCACCATGCTCATTATATCCCACATTAATGGGGTTATTGGGATAACAATACAAAAGGTTTGCTAGGGTAGACCCTCTTCCACCCAGTCTCAGCCCCCTCCGAAACAAAATCCTGGCTACGGCCCTGATGGAGGCACAGATTGCTTGTGCCTGCAAGACAGCCTCTTACCATCTGCGGCAAGCGAAACATCTGGCTCCCTATCTCTCCCGTCGCAACCTGGCCACGGTGATCCAAGCCACGGTCATCTCGAGGCTCGATTACTGTAACACGCTGTACATTGGCCTGCCTTTGTCAGCGATCCGGAAACTTAAACTGGTGCAGAATGCGGCAGCTCGCTTGCTGCTAGGAGCCCCAAGAACGGCACATATAACGCCACTCCTGCGCGAACTGCACTGGTTGCCCATTGAATTCCGTGTCTCCTTCAAGGTGTTAGTTTTGACTTTCAAGGCCTTATATGGTTTGGGGCCAGTGTACCTGAAGGAGCTGCTTACCCCATACATGCCCAGAAGATCACTGCGCTCAGAGGGGCTTAACTTACTTGAAGTCCCGGGTATGAAGTCCTGCAGGCTCTCTACCATGCGGCAGAGAGCGTTTTCAGTGGCGGCGCCGGTTCTATGGAACTCGCTGCTGCCGGAGACACGAGCCTTGCAGGACCTGATGGCGTTCCGCAGGTCCTGCAAGACCTGGCTGTTTAGACAGGCATTCGATGTCTGACAGCGCCTAATTAACGCTTGCCATCCTGCCATACCACTACCATTCTCCATGTACCAGCTATGTCTGGCTATGATTTTATGCGACTGTTTTAAGATGTAATTTTATGTGTTTTTAACCATGTGTTTTATATGCTGTTTTTATATTTTGTAAACCACCCAGAGCCTCGGGAAGGGTGGTTTATCAAATTGAAATAAATAATAATAATAACCCAGAGATGTCATTTTGCTAGCAAAAAAGTCACAATAGTTCCTTTTTTGGAATTGTTACTCTAAAACAGTGGTTCTCAACCTGTGGTCCATGGACCACCAATGATGTGCAAGAATTAAAATATGGTCCGCAGCCTCACTGTTACTATTCGTGAAACCCTCTCTGTTACTATTCGCGAAGCCGAGGCAATAGTGATGTCGGGAGGGGAGAGGCTGACTACCCACAAAAGGTGCGACAAGCCTCCCGACTGCTGCTTCTCCTCCTCCTCCCTCCCCAAGTGGAGCCATTTCATGTGATGCCTTGGTGTTTTCTTTTTAGGCCTGTTCTTGGTGTTATTTGGGGTGTTGATTCAAAAACTTGCATTGGATAGACCACATCAGCTCTAGGTTATTAAATATGGTTTAATGTTGGTGAGCAGATGATGACTACTAGATGGCATATGTTCTGTACTAGAAACTAGAGCTGATGTGGTCTATTCAATGCGGTTTTCTGAATCAGCACTCCAAATAACCAACCCAAATCTAAAATTGACCAAAAACTGATTCATAACCTTTTGGTTCTAATGTTAGAGAGTGGTCCCTGGTCAAGTGGTCCCTCGGCAAAAAAGGTTGGGAACCACTGCTCTAAAAGCACATTTACTTACTTCAGTTGCTTATAAGATGTACTTTGAGATATAATTTTCTTGTAAAAAGTCAGATCATAGGACTGAATTAATTTATTTTTTTGAAAATTCCCCAAGAAAATAAAAATGGCAAGACCGAAACCTACAAAGACATCCAGTATAGTTTCTCTTGACTGATTTTTATAGGTGGTATTATTTGTATCATAGACATTTGGGCTGGCTCCAGGGTTTTCCTTTAATAGTTTTCTGTAACAGTTTCCCGTCTGGTAGTACTTACTGAACAATCCAGGGTTTAAGATCTCTAACGGAGCATCCCAATTTCAAGCCCAGGATCCATAATCTTCATTAAGCGAGCAACTTTTCTATCCAAGTTCAGGACCTCAGATTTTGAATGGGAATTTATGTAGCTGTAAAAATAAACCGCTTGGAGCCTCCATCTTGCAAAATGGCACAGGCCTGTCCTTTTGCTTTTTTGTTGACCCCAGAAGAATAACTGACGTCACTTAAAGTAGGTTTGAGAAGAAAGTATCATCTGGAATAGATCTCTCAATGATGAACTGTAATGGTTTTATAGCACTTATTTAACTCTTCAACCCAAGATTTAGTAAACTCCGTCCACCTCATTAACTTCAGTTTTGAAAGAAAGGAGAGCAATGCCCCAACCTTTCCTTTTTCAGGACACTTCAAAACTAACAGGAGGTTCTTTTATTACCCTTTCTCCCTCGAAACGACTGTGCATCATGTGTCAGAATGACTTTTGATAGGGACAAATAAAAGTTCGAAGGTTATGGTAGGATTAGAACAGACATATGGTCCTCTTGTGTATGATTTAGAAGGGGAAATTTCAGTATATTGGAAAGGGCCATGCACCAGTAAAAAAATATAAGTTGTGTGAATTTGGTACCAAAGCTTGAAGTTAGTGACCCAAATTTTTTATTTGAAAAGATTCATAATTATTCTAGAAGACTAAAGACCTTTTTAGACAGATTGAAAATGTTTAAAGATATTGTGATCCAGGCAAAGTGGAAAAAAGTGTTCTGTTTGACCATTCTAGTTCTACCCATAATTTAAGGGAAGGGTGGGCAAAGTAAATCCTCCAATTAGTGGACTACAATTCCCATTAGTCTCATCTAGCATAGCCAATGATGGGGAATAATGGGAGTTGCAGTTCAATATACTGTATAAAGACTGTAATTAGCCCTCTTCTGGTTGAAAGTTACTGCGTTGCAAAAATCTGCTGTAATTTAATAGTGAAAAGAACAAATTCTTGGACAAAAGTTTTTGTAGCCTGTTTGCCCATTCCTTACTACTGATGTTTGTCTTACTTTGCCTTTCAAAATTGAATCTACAAGTACTACACATGCTTTTTATTGAAGTCAAATTAAATTATCCCAACTTTAGAGCAGAAAACACAGCTTTAAAACAAATTAAGCTCAATGTGTTCTCTGCACCGACTGACAACTGCTGTCCAGAATTCAATTATTTATTTTTCCTTCAAAGGACTACTTGCAAATGCCAGAAAGTAAGCTTTGGTTCTTTGGCAGGTGTGTGTTCTGAACCTTCCATATCCTTCTATAATAGTAGCATTCCACCAACTAAAACACCCGATTACTTGACTACATATATTGCACACATAAAATTGATAGCACCGAAGTAGTGCCTAGCAAGCAGTCAGAATTTGTTGTCAATCAAGGGTATGTTAAAAATGCCAAAAGGTTTGAAATGTTAATTCAAGATGTTTCTATAATTGTTTGGATGTTGAGGCAGATGGCACAGATTTTTCATAGCTTTTTTCCATTCCAGAAAAGTAATGATTTAATTTTATGCCTGGCAGGATTGTAATCTAAGGCTGGATCTACACTGCCATATAATCCAGATAAATCAGATAATTCAGATTATCTAATTTGAACTGGATTATATGAGTCTACATTGCCATATTATTCAGATCAAAATAGGTAATCTGGATTTTATATTGCAGTGTAGATGGGGCCTAAGTGAAAGTAAGACATAGAAATAACATCTTATTAGCTACTCTGTACTCTTACAAGCAACAACAACGTATACATTGGAGGATGTGATACTATCTGCATTTCAACAATTAAGGAGTATCAACATCAGGTCAAAAATAAGGTTAGGAACCAAAATGATTTTTTTCCTACTTACACAAAAAGTTTTTATTAAAAAAAATCACAAGGAGAATAAATGTGAAAAAGTTATAATTGAGAAGTGATGAAGAAAAAAGTTTTGTTGCAGTTCTATACCTCTTTATGCTATTACAATAAACTCGGTGGATTGTCACCTTGTCGTGGTGAGGAGACTTGCGTGTTTCAATAAACCTGCAGGCGTAATCATAGAAGTCATGTACTCCCAGAAGGGGTCGCAGGGGAGGTTCCAGACCAAGCACAATCCAAAGATCTGAAGACCTCAATGGCAGATCAGGTGGAAGACAACATGGCACATGTTGCAATGGCTGTGAAGGCGGAAGAAGGCTACAACAGATTGAGAAGCCACCATCTTCATGTTAACCATGCTACTGGTTGGGTCCCTCAATTTATAGATGTAAATTGAAAAAATATGAATATAATAGCCTGTGTGTTGATTGTCAATAGACTGTGTGTTGATTGGCTGTGCACCAACCTCCACGCATTAAAAAAACCCTCACACACAGGCGTCTTCCAAGAAAAATAAAAGCCCTGGAAGGCTATCATACTCGGTCAACAAGGGATCACCTAAGTAGGTAAGAAACTATACAAACAAAACATGCATTCAATAAAGAAGTTTAATTTGTAGCACACCGAAGCATATTTTAGAGATTCCTTACAAGATTTTCAAAGACCATTGACAGAAAAGTGGATTATTCTAAAAAGTTATTTGATTTTGATTTGATTTAGCACCTATTTCTATCCCATATAATCAGATCACAGTATTTATCCTTCAAACTATGAAAGAGGAAAACAATACAAAAAAGAAGTTACATTAAATAATGTGAGAGAAAATAACTAAAAAGATGCTGAAGCACTGAAAACTGAAGGGTACAGAGGCATAAAAATAATATTGAAAAAAGCACAAGATTAAACAAAAAATATTTCCACAAGGATATTAACCATAATAAAAGAGAGCACACAAAAAGCAGCCATTTGTTAGGTGCCAATATGTAACAGAACCCATAAGAGAAAAAGAAAAATGCCATAGTTAAGGAGAAAAGGGTCTGGATTTTTTAAGGGATCAGCATCCTGACAGACACTACAAGAAAGCTTTGCCAATCGGTGGCGGTATGGTTCCCCCTTCTTGTTAATAAATCAAGCGTCAAAAGTTGATCCTCAATTAATAAGAAGTCTAAGCTTTTTCCAAGGATTTGTAGTATTCTGTCAGCACAGTCCATGCCTTAGGTGCCATGAAACCCTCAGGAGGATTTTGCCCATCTCGGGCCAGTTTGCGCATGCGAGTTCCTGAAATGAATTCAAAATCTTCGTGGCTGAAATAAAACACAAAATGACAGGCATTTCAGGATAACAGTTAAACGGCTATAACGACATTTTCATTTGAATTTTAAAATACAACAATATGGACCCCAAGGGTTTCTGAAAAGATTATTGACTCTGAAGTATCTCCATGCAGCACATCCACACACACACATAGAAATTGTATGCCAGGAACTGCAACAAAATCATTCAGAGTGATATCTTCCAGAACTAAGTTCTAACTGTGCCCTTTTGCTAGATATCTCTTCCTCAGTTTTCTGTCCTGATAATTTGGATTCTGTCAAAAGTGAATTTGCAAAGTCCATGCTATGATTGTAGTAATGTGTGTGTCATAATTTATTATTTATTTACTGTATTTATATCCCGCCTTTCTCTAGCCTGAAGGAGACTCAAGGCAGCTTTACATATGGCAACTATTCAACGCCTTTGGACAACCAACAGTAAGAATACACTAAAGTTAAAAATTAAAATTAAAATGAAATGCACATTAAAACGTATAAAACATTATTAAAATCATGAAAGTTTTTTCCCCACTTTTCCAAATCTGGGTTCGCAAAGTGAAACCTTTCCTCTCAGGTGTACTGATGGTACTGTTTCGGCTATCATAAAGAGGCATACTCAGAGAACAAAATTCACTGTTAGAATGTACAGAACATAATGTTTATCCATATGTTTCTGTACACGTTCACTGCTGCAAGGAAGACAAAACCAAAATGTCAACATTAGTGGATGCTTGAAATGACTGATGCTTGGGATAAATACAAAATCGTCTCCATTTTGATTAGGGAGGTTCTCAAGAAGCATTCAGCCATCCAGCCAGCTGCTACAGGAAACTTGGGATGTAACTACATTGTAGAATTAATACAGTTTGACAACATTTTAACTGAAATAATGGGAGTTGTACCCCTGGGCACACAGAAGACCGGGCAACTTGGAAGGTGCTGAACAGACTGCACTCTGGCACCACAAAATGCAGAGCCAACCTTAAGAAATGGGGGCACAAAGTGGAGTCCATGACATGCGAATATGGAGAAGAACAAAACACAGCCCACCCATTACAATGCAGTCTGAGCCCTGCCACATGCACAATGGAGGACCTTCTTATAGCAATACCAGAAGCATTCCAAGTGGCCAACTACTGGTCAAAGGGCATCTAATGTGACGCCAAGTTTTTAAACTTTGTGCTTTTTAAAAAAGAAAAAAATTACAACTGTACTCTTGGTTCACTTCTGATATGATAACTAAACCAGAGTTGTAGTTTTACAAGTTCTTTAGCCTGGAATGACGACGATGTGATGGAAACTGATTTCAACATGACGCTGAGGCTGCAATTGTTATGTTTTTAATTGCCTTTTGGGGGAGGTTGACCTGTGTTGTATTGAAGAGACTGCCTGTGTAAACCATCCCGAGTGCGGGCTGAGGGGCACAACGTGACAAATAATATAAATAAATTTACTAGCTGGTGCTACCAGGATTGTACAGCCCTGAGCTATGGTAGTTAAAGTGGTGTTGAATTGCATTAATTGTACAATGTAGATGCACCCTTACATCAATCTTGACATTGTTCACCAAGGCAATTCTCAGTTTAAATAAACAATACATACAGTACATATATAGGCTAACCTTTGCATTTGATTAAAACTTGTCAAATAAATACGTGGGACAAAATCAGAAATCCAGATGACCATGAGATAAGCACTGAATTTTATTAAATATAACAAAATTCAGAGTAGGCATGAAACCAGACCCAAAAAAAACCCTAAGTATTTTGAAGAAGGAGCAATAAACCCAACAATAAAATGCAGTGTTTGTACTTTATTTATTCAATTTAGAACACCTATCTCTTAGTCATTCTTAGTTTGAAAAACAAGCCATATGCTGACCTTACTTGGCTATAGCTCTGAGAATGTGAGAAATGGAAACCAAAAGTATGCAAGGAAAGATTTGTTTGCCTTAATCTCTAACTACACTTAGCAAATAGAGAACATCAGTCTTCCTATGGCAGTGTTTCCCAACCTTTTTTGAGCCGCGGCACACTTTTTACATTTGCAAAATCCTGGGGCACACCACCAATCAAAATGACACAAAATGACACTCTAACACAGTAATACATATAGTTAATATGTTTCTAAATGTATTTATACACTCAGTGTGAAACCCGGGCCTGTTTCGATGAACACAACATACATATCCTGGCAGGAATGGCCGAAAGACACAAACTTCCCACACAGAACTCCCATAACCAAGAGAAAATGCTATAAGAGTTTGGTGGGCATTGACCTTGAGTTTTGGAGTTGTAGTTCACCTATATCCAGAGAGCACTGTGGACTGAAACAATGTTGGATCTGGACCAAACTTGGCATGAATACTCAATATGCCCAAATGTGAAGGCAGATGGAGTTCAGGGGAAATAGATCTTGACATTTGGGAGTTGTAGTTGCTGGGATTTATAGTACAATCAAAGAGCATTCTGAACCCCACCAATGATAGAACTGGGCCAAACTTCCCACACAGAACCCCCCAGGAGGCAAGAGGAGGTCTCTACTTGGGGAAAGGGAGGCGGGCCTTCCCAATGCATGGAGAGGGAGAGACCAAGTAGACAACGGGTGGGGGGGGGGGGGTGTTTGTAATTTTGTGCCTTTATCGAGGTAGGTTTCTTAGGGTTTTTATACTTCAACACACTACACTCTTCACCCCCCCCCCCTTCCTGGAGGTTCCAATTTCCCACGGCACACCTGATGATCGCTCACGGCACACTAGTGTGCCCCGGCACACTGGTTGAGAAACACTGTCCTATGGTATACACAAGAAATTAGCATCGTAACTTTCTAGATGTGAAGAAATGGAAGTGTCCACTGAAATTATCTTGTACACAGTTTTAGCCTGAGTAGCTGTAATTCTTGGATCATACAGCTGTTCCTATCAACAAAACAGCACAAAGTGGCTAGAAATCTTAGCCTATAGCTGCTCCACCGATATCAGATTGGAGTTAGCCTACTCAGATTTCACCTACCTAGAAACATCTGGGCTACCAGTTCATTTCTGGGCAAATTTCAATGTTAATTTTAAACCTTTAAAGAGCTAAATTAATGTAGCCAGAAAATAGATAGCCAGAGTTCAATTGCCAACTCCTCCAAATTGCTCACACTGACAGAAGTTCCAATCCTACAATAGGGCTACAGTTTACCTACTCCTGATTGTAATAATGTAATTCAATGCATGTCTACTCAGAAGTAGATAACACTGAACTGAACAGGGGGCCATAGCTAGACACAGACATTACACTCCTGTTAGCTATGACAAGCTCTTACAATCAAAGGCAAGGTATAAATTGCTTTTGATATGAATAGTCTTGGCCCTAATAATATTATGGTGTGACCTTGCAATGAAGTCCAGCAAAGCATTGCAACGATAATAATACAGTTTATTTATTATCCGCCTCTCCTCATGGCTTGAGGTGAGGTGTCACATGGTGTTGAAAATTCTGGAATAACATTGATTTCTGAGGTACAAGGTCTTCTTTGTTACAGCTCCTCAAACTGCAATGCTGTCCATACAGACACCTCAAAGCTCACATGGCTTTCCGTTCTGTTGTCTTTTCCCAAGGCAAGGCAAGATCTTGTATTTCACCACATGTTTGGCAATATTTTTTTCTGTGCTGCTTTCAATCTGTGGTTAGTTTTTAATGTGCAATCTTGGCTTTTGTTTGTGTTTGGGGTTTTTTATGTACTGTGTCTTGGTGGCATTTAATGTTTCCTACGTGTTTTCAAAGTCAACACTGGAAAGTGGACTAGACACTTCTAAATAAACACTTTAAATGGATCTTGTTTCAGTCTTCCTTTCAACTTTTGGGACCATAATTCTGATCCTTTGCTGCTTTTTTCTTCATCAGATGCATTAGAACAGTGTTTCCCAACCGGTGTGCCATGGCACACTAGTGTGCCGTGAGCGATCATCAGGTGTGCCTTGGGAAATTGGCACTCTTCCCCCTCCTAGCAGCTCTTTCTCCCTCTTTCCCTCCCCAAGGCAAAGGAAGGGCCCCTCCAAATGCCAGGGCCAGGCCGCCTTGAGGCAGCCTTCAGGAGCCTCAACTCAGCATGGCTCCAGCTCCCGCTCAGGGTTGTTTCAGCCTCCTGATGCTCCCAGGTTCGCTCACTGCCCAATTCACCAACGTGGAGCTTCCGGCTTTGGCTGTTCTCGCGAAAAATCCAAGCCAACGCGAAAACGCCGACTCAATCACTTCTGCCCAATGCTCTGCTTTTGCGGAGGGAGGCAGCAAAAAAGGCCACGCAGATCTATGAAATGTATAGAGTCAGTGAATTGTGGAGTGAGCGAACCTGGGAGCATTGGGAGGCTGAAGCATTCACAGGTTTCCAAGAAACAAATTGAGCTCTCCGATTGGAAATGTTGGGGTTTTATTTTACTATTTCACAGGATTTTTTTAGAGTTGCCCCCCCCCCCAAAGGAACAGTTTATAACAGCTTCATGACATCCATAGTTAACTGGAAGCAAGTTTCACTCAGGGTGAAATTTCAGGGTCTGGAGAACAAGCCCTATGAGGAGCGGCTTGAAGAGCTGGGCATGTTTAGCCTGAAGAAGAGAAGGCTGAGAAAAGACATGATAGCCATGTATAAGTATGTGAGAGGATGTCATATATATGTTGTGTTCATCGAAACAGGCCCAGGTTTCACACTGAGTGTATAAATACATTTTAAAACATATTAACTATATGTATTACTGTGTTAGAGTGTCATTTTGTGTTATTTTGGTTGGTGGTGTGCCCCAGGATTTTGTAAATTTAAAAAATGTGCCGCGGCTCAAAAAAGTTTGAAAAGCACTGCATTAGAATATTCCTTCTAGGAAAGGATACCTGTTCAGGCCTTGGTGGTGGGCTATGTGTATGTAAAATATTCAATAAATTTGTGTATTAAAATTTTCACTGTTTTGTGTTTATTGTATTGTAAGTTGTTATTGTTTTTAAATAAAAACAAAAGAACATTATTAAAAAATATCTGGCAGGGTTTCTGATAAGCCTTTGAGTTTGCTTAAGGAGTCAAGGTGCTTCCGTGTACCTCAGTTGCCTCCATTACTTTTCAATTCTGATATTTCTATCCATTTTATTTGCATCTCCGTGTTAAGTTTTATTGGCACTGCTATCCTCTGGATTGCAGAGACCTTCCTTTCTAGAGCAGGGATAGAGGTCTACACTACTGTCAAGAGACCATCCAACAGTATGCAGTGCCCAACAAGGTTTTGGGCCATGAATTCTTAGAGATGGTTTTCCTAATTCCTTCCTCTGAAATAACCTTCAGTTTTACCATAAAGGAAAAGGTCAGGCTGTCCCAGTCTGATTGAGTCCACTGAGGTGGATAGTCACTGATATTCAGTGATATTCACCCCAAAAAGAAAATTCAAATCAGCTCTTATTTTTAGCTATATTGTAGGAGAAAGTAATCACAACTTTTAATATTGAGTGGTAGATGTACTATTATTTGTTTAAAGTAAAAATCTGAATGGGATGAACTTAGTTATTTGATCCTGAGGTCGTTTCAACAGTACAGACCCTTGTAGAGGCCAGTGGTATAATATGCTTGATGTATTGAGGATTAGATCACTCACTATCCAAACTAAACCAAAATATTTGTATTTGTAAGTCAGCCCGAAATGCAGCTGGATGACAAGCTAGGGTTTTTTAAAAAAAATCTTGAATGTGAAAATATCTGTGGAACCCAAGAACCCAAATACTTAATAACACAGATTGGATCAACTCCAGTAGGTAATATCTTGCAGATGTGTTGCATATGTGTCCATCACTCAAGGACTTGCAACTGAATATGTGAAACCCCTTGATCAGGAAATACTATGTCATATGTTATGAAAGTTAGAACTATTCAAAGAAGTTCAAACAAACTATCGACATTTGCCATAAGATTTATACTGGGTCTAATAAATATCTGTCTAAGCACAGGAGCTCCCGGTGGCACAATGGGTTAAACCCTTGTGTTGGCAGGACTGCTGACCGAAAGATCAGCGGTTCAAATCCGGGGAGCAGGGTGAACTCCCATCTGACAGTTCCAGTTTCCCTTGCGGGGATATAAGAGAAGCCACCCATAGGATAGCAAAACATCTTGGCGTCCCCTAGGCAACATCCTTGCAGACAGCCAATTCTCCCACATCAGAAGCATCTTACAGTTTCTTAAGTCGCTCCTGACACAAAAAAATAAAATTTAGCGCAGATGTGGGAAACAACTAGATTTCAAGGTGATGCTAGACGATTAATTCAATCATCCCCCACTATTAACCACAGCTGGCTGAACTTAATGGTAGAGAGTCCAACAACAACAACAACAACAACAACAACAAATGTTCCTCATCCAACCCAGCCCAATATTATCCATTCTGACAGCCAGTGGCTCACTTAAACTAAGCAACTGAAAAATAACAAGAAATACAGGAGTATTTAAAAAGCGTCAGCGCAGGTTAGACCAACTATCTTATCCATCTGTCACCTACTCTAATGCATACTTATCTGGCAAGGCCTGGTGCCAAGATACCTTTTTAGAATAGATTGTTAAATCTTCTGAAGCTAACAAAGGGGTGGTTCTGACAACTGCAGCCCAAAGAATAACTTTTCCAAGCCAAGATATTTCCCATCCACTGTTAATGTGTTCCTATTAACTTTCTAAAGAACATGTGGGGCTTTTTCCTTAGGTTGTGAGATTAAGCAACAATTAAACAGGTTAGCCCATTCTACTATCTATGGCCAAATCTCAGTACTCCACGTGAATTCTGGGCAAAGACTGCACTTGCTGCTGCTACATAAAACTTCTACGGGATGAGGCCACTTCCTCAGATTTATTAACTCTCCCCAAAAGACTTCTTGATTGTCATTTACAAGACACATTTCTGTTTTTAATAGCACTCATTTTTACCAAGATCCCGTGGCTTTTACAATAGCCTTTCAATGGGGGGCATCTCTTATTCCTCTGTACACTTCCAAAAATATGGTCAACTTGCCAAGTCATTCAGTGTAGTACACACCCCACATGGTCAGAAACATGTAATTTTTTTAAAAAAGGCCAAACAAAACAGATGGCCTTTCATCATAACCATTATGATGAATAGCCAAGCTTTCTGTGTTTTATGGCCGCTTTTCATTACAATTAATGTTTTTAATATTTCTGTAGCGCTCCCACTCTACTTTTTGAAATAGTCTACAGATTGTTTTGTCTGGAACATTTGACAAAGTACCACATTTTAAAAAATACTAGGAATGAGCTGGCTGATACTTTGAATAGCCCCTCAAGATTTCTTTTCAATAATTATGCCCTGGGGTGGGGTGATTAGACATATTTTAACACTTCTATATCCCATCTTGAACTCACACAGGGCACGAAAATTGCCATGCGTAATGCACAGTTCTAAATTGTATAGTGAGTTTGCACACATATGGCCCTTTGGTCTTCAATGCTGTAGGGCCAAAATAAGAGGATGTAATGGGGGTAAATGGAAAGATAATTTGTCCCTACTTTCACCCCATACAATTCCAACCACAAGAGTAATAAAATTGTTGGACAGGGCTAATATTTCTTGTCTCTAAGATTTGTGTGTGAGAGTGTGAGCGTGTGAGTGTGTGTGTGTCAGGAGCAACTTGAAAAACTGCAAGTCGCTTCTGGTGTGAGAGAATTGGCCATCTGCAATGACTTTATTTATTTCAACTTATTTATTTGTACCCCGTCCTTCTCAATCCCTGAGGGAGAACTCAGGGCGGCTTACAATCGGCAGCAATTCAATGCCAACACATATACTGTGACAATATAACACAGATTCAACATTAATTAAAACATTAAATTATAAAATAGTCATTTAAAACATATAAAACATTATTAATAACAATAACAATATAACTGCAACCAAGTTTAATTGAGAGGCCCAGTCCAAAGCCCATGCATTATCAATTCAAATATAACATTGCAACTGCTGTTAAGCCTGCTGCCCAAATGCCTGGTCCCAAAACCATGTTTTGAGGTTTTTCCTGAAGGAAAAGAGGGATGGAACCGATCTGATTTTTCTTGAGAGTGTGATCCACAGATTGGGGGGGGGGGGTCACCACGAAGAAGGCCCTGTCTCTCATTCCTGTCAGTCATGTTTGCAAAGAGGGCAGGTCTGAGAGCAGGGCCTCCTCGGATGATCTTAGACTGTGAGGTGGATCATAGAGGGAGATATGTTCGGACAAGAAAGCTGGGTCGGAACCGTAAAGGGCTTTATAGGCCAAGACCAGCACTTTGAATTGTACTCGGAACTGGACTGGCAGCCAGTGGAACTGTCATAGCAAGGGGGTGGTATGTTCCCTGTATGCTGTTCCGGTGAGTAATCTGGGGACACCCAGGAGATGCCTAGATGTTTGATTTTTACCATCCTTGTGGAAGGCTTCTCTCATGTCCCTGCACGGGAAGCTGGAGCTGGCAGAGGGAGCTCAATTCGCTCTCCCCGGATTTGAACCACTGACCTATTGGTCAGCAATCCTGCAGGCACAAGCGTTTAACCCATTGCACCACCGGGGGCTCCATCTCTAAAATGTTAAAGTTCTACTACAATATCTTATTTTATATGGTTTTTAAACAGAGACGGGAGTGCTTTAATTGTGTGGCACTTCCATGGCAGGGGGTTGGACTGGATTGCCTTTGGGGTTCTTCTAATTTCATGATTCTACTTAATTTAACCATAAATTCCTTAAGCGACAATATCCATATGTATGTAGAAAATCTGTGCATGACCTGCTATTTGGCAAGGAAGGGAGAACAATAAAAGCCTACAAGTTTGTTCTTCTCTGACGTTTCGATCAAAGAGGGGAAAATATCCTGGACCAATTAAAGTATTTCATTCCTCCCACCCCAGAGCCAAGTGGTATGTGTGAAGCCCCAGCGGCTAAAAGGCACTCTCACTGAAGGGAGATTTAAAGCACCGCTCTCAAGCTACCCTTTCCCCCCCTTTGAGAGCATTTCGCCCTACATCTGTGGTGCATGCTACAAAGACACCACACACAACTGGGAGTTCTACTTTCACATGTTGCCAGGCATCGTCTTTCCAATCCAGCTCCAATAAACACATCTCTATAGCCTAATTAATTGAGACCCATTTGGAAGATTTTGCTCAACAATATGTTTTTCCACCACCATGCTTTGAGGATGGAAAAGTCAGAGAACATAGAGATTTATTGACTCAAGAGCACACATTTTCAAGCCAACCAATCTAGCATAAATTAAGAGCGCTCTCTTTAGGCAGCGACTGGTTATGCAAAATGGCAAACGGTTTGCAAGATATGTTTGGGAGTTAATTCTCTGCAAAGCTAGATGCTTAATTTGAACACAGTTCTTAGGGCATGCCTAAGGACACGCTTGAGCACATTACTCTTAACCCTGCTATTCAAGGTGCTAATTAATATGCACTCATCTACACAAAAGTAATAAGATGCAACGAAGTTACACAGCATAACAATAGCAACAGTAGCTTCCTGACTGGTCCAATCAGAAATTCGGGTGAGCTTCCTTTCCAAATGGTACATTATGTTTATTGACTTTGTTTTTCAATAGAAGATGTAATCCAAACTACCTCCTAGCTTAACAATTGAGTAAAAGCATATACAGTAGAGTCTTGCTTATCCAACATAAATGGGCCAGCAAACGTTGGATAAGCAAAAATGTTGGATAATAAGGAGGGATTAAGGAATAGCCTATTAAATGTCAAATTATGTTATGATTTTACAAATTAAGCACCAAAACATCATGTTTTACAACAAATCGATAGAAAAAGCAGTTCAATACACGATAATGTTATGCAGTAATTACTGTATTTAGTAATTAAGCACAAAACATTGCAATGTATTGAAACAGATGTGGATCCAGGTGGGAGGCAAACTGCGTTGGATAATACAGAATGTTGGATGAGCGAACGTTGGATTAGTGAGACTCTACAGTACTATTATTTCTACTAGGAAGGATAAATAAAATAAACCAAAAAAAGTCTGGACTCTCACTGCAGTTCTCCATTACTTACAATGTATGAACAGCTGAACACAGAAGTCATCTGTATATCATACTGAAAAATACTTCTTTAAACCCACAGTCTAATTTTTGCATCAGGAAAACACTTTAGCAATTATGCAAGTTTGCACAGTTGTTGCTTATTTGGTTTTCTCTTCATATGGAGGGAATAAGGATCTGTGAAGACAGAAACTTCATTCCTGATTGCTTTAAATCTTATTTCATCAATTTCTTTGGCCTCTGAAATTCTACAACCACTTTCAAACACTGTATTTTAACTATAAGATTTATTAAATTAAATTTTATCTCCAATCAGTAAGTCTGCACTTCCACAGAATTTTGACAAATACAAAGGTCCAGATGTAACCTTAATGCAACGTACTAAACAACCTATTCAACTTGTATGCAGAACTCATCATGCGACGTGCAGGGCTTGACAAATCCAAGGTTGGAGCTAAAATTGCTGGAAGAAACATAAACAACCTTATATATGCAAATGATACCACTTTGATGGCTGAAAGCAAGGAGGAGCTGAGGAGCCTTCTAATCAAGGTGAAAGAAGAAAGTGCAAAAGCTGGGTTGCAGTTAAACATTAAAAAACCAAGATTATGACAACCCGGCAGATTGATAACTAGAAAATAGAGGGAGGCAGTGACAGACGTTGTATTTCTAAGCGCAAAGGTTACTGCAGACGCCAGGAAATCAGAAGACATTTATTTCTTGGGAGGAGAGCAAGGACCAATCGATAAAATAGTGAAGAGTAGAGACATCATACTGGTAACGAAGATCTACATAGTTAAAGCAATGGTATTCCCCATAATAACCTATGGATGTGAGAGCTGGACCATAAGGAAGGTTGAGCGAAGTAAGGTAGACATTTTTGAACTGTGGTGCTGGAGGAAAATTCTGAGAGTGCCTTGGACCACGAGAAGATCCAACCAGTCCATACTTCAGGAAATAAAGCCCGACTGGTCATTGGAGGGAAAGATATTAGAGGCAAAGATTGAGTACTTTGGCCACATCATGAGAAGACAGGAAAGATTGGAGAAGATAATGATGCTGGGGAAAATGGAAGGAAAAAGGAAGAGGAGCTGACCAAGGACAAGATGGATGGATGGTATCCTGGAAGTGACTGGCTTGTCTTTGAAGGAGCTGGAGGTGGCAACGGCTGACAGGAAGTTCTGGCGTGGGCTGGACCATGAGGTCACAAAGATTCGGAAGCAACTGAACAAATAAACAAGAATGTTATAATTTCTCAAGACAGCTTAAATGTTTTTGTAAATCGCTTTGCGAGTCAGTCTTCCCACACTATTAAATAGTGCAAGTAGAGTTCTCTTCTTAGGTTTTCAAGAACTATGCCTCAATTGACTTCCCTAAATACTATACACTTATTTGGCCATTTCTTTTTTTCCTCGCAGACACAAAGTAATGGTACAAAACTTTGTTTTCTTCCTTCTAATCTCCTCAACCCCAAATTCAAATACTGGTGTTCTTTTTCAAAAATCAAATGTACCACCAGCAAGTCAGTCAACCTCTTTCTAAAGCCTAAGTGTATCCAGTGGTACTTTAATCTTCAGCCGTAGGCGTCCTTGTAAAATATGGCATGATAAAAATAAGTGATTATTCACAAACTTCCCAGAATGATCTCTGTTGATTTCACAATGTTCATATGCACTTAATTACCAACTGGGCTTCTTTAATACATAATTCTGCCTTGCTAACCACAAAGCCTCAATTCACTGTTAATTTTATCCTAAGCAACTTTGTTCTGTCTGAGAAGCTGAACGTAAAAGGTTGTGTGCAATTAAAATCAAAAGATCTGCATTTTTCTCAAGGAAGAATAATGTTTTAGTCCACACAAGGGATAGAGTGTGCTGTTCTACAACATTATTTCCAAATACATTTATGCAATTATTTTTTTCTAGAAAAATCAAGATCATATAACCATTACACTAGAATTTAAAACAGATATTCAGACATTAAACATGGGTCTGTCATGCAATATCTAATTTCCTTCATAGCAAATATTAACTAGTGGTAGTGAATAGTGACTTCTTTGAGAATAAAGTAATATAAAGCTAGAAGGAAAGATACAATGATAGTATGGAAGCCCAGCTGAGGTCCTGGCTCCAGTCATCCTACGTGTTTCTACCCAGATGACATCCCACAGCCTTTCCTGCTTTTACTGAAGTTCATGCTAGCTTACTGGTTGGTACCACTACTATGCTCATAAAAAAAAGAGGCAAAAAGAGCAGATTGCCAATGAACCATCTGAACAAACCAGATGTCAGATACCACCTAAATCCAACAGCTAGTCCCAAAGAGAATAGATCAGTTAGAACAATGACAAATTCAGTAATCAGCACTTATATAAAATCAAGTAACTCTACTCAAGACTGGCAACTGGATTTAGACCATTTTATTTTCAGATCTCTCTTTTCTGACGGATTTATTTTATGTACCAATCAGGTTATGTGTGCTTTACGCAAGAGTATAAACAACCTTAATATCAAGCAGTACTATGAATCCAAGCCCATGAGAACCTGAACCTGATTGCTTCATCTCTCTTGTGTTGATGAAAATACTCTGAGGCAAAACAAAAGCCACTTTCATCTTGCACTCAAAAGTCCCTGATGATTACTTTGAGAATTACCTTCAGATTAGCCAAAAACAATTTTCATGTGGGGAGCGACTTGAGAAACTGCAAGTCACTTCTAGTGTGAGAGAATTGGCCATCTGCAAGGACGTTGCCCAGATGTTCTACCATCCTGCGGGAGGCTTCTCTCATGCCCCTGCCTGAGAAGCTGGAGCTGACAGACAGGAGCTCACTGCACTCCCTGGATTCAAACCACCAACCTTTCAGTCAGCAGTCTTGCCAGCACAAGGGTTTAACCCATTGTGCTACCAGGGGCTCAAGTTTAGCCAAATAAGAAACAATGACTTCCAGTTTAATAGATCCAACTTGAGCATCCCAAATCTAGAAATCCAAAAACCTGCAAAAGTTGAAAGGGGTTTTTTGCCACCAGCCATTTTCCTTCCTTTTCCCCCTCCTCCTCCTGCCTCTGTCGCAGAAAGGAGGAAAGAAAGAAGGATACAAAGGAGAAAAAGGAAAGAAGGAAGGTTTCATCTCCCTTTGTTTTCTAAGACAAGCACCACTCCATTCTCCTCAGGCAACAATAGAGCCCCACTAAGGTAGTGGTAGTGACAATGATGATGGTACCAGGGCTCCTCTTGCCACCAGGAAACATGACAATCCTAGCAAGAGTGACATGAGGGTAATATAATGTGGAGAATGTGCTTGTTATAGGAGAGAGAGAGAGAGAGAGAGAGAGAGAGAGAGAGAGAGAGAGAGAGAGCATGCCTCTACGCACACACCTCAAAATTAAGCATTTCCCACTTTTCCTCATGTTCTGGTGCTTCTACTCAGGCACATGAATGGCTGTGAGAGCAGCACTGCTGCAATTGTGAGGGACTTGCATGAACACATGTCATACAAGTTAGTACTTATATATATATATATATATATACATATACACACATACACACACATACACACACACACATGCAAAAATAGCTCTTCCCAAATCAGAAAAAAATCAAAAATCTCCTAGTTCAAGCATTTGGATAAAACATACCCAACTTGTAGTTTTAATTTTGCTTTATCTAACTACCCAGGAGAAGTCTGAATTTACCCACTTCTGATCCTCCCAAAATCGCTAGAAATTGTTAATTTATTTTGTTAGTTAAGTGTTTGCATCTGTATCTAAACTGGATCCTGGGGAGATTGTGAAATTTGATGGTACCTCCAACTTCTAATTTGTTAACCTTGGGCATAGTCTGGAAAGTTAATTATTTTTTTTAATATAAGATGAGAATACCACAGAATATGTGTTGCTTCCTTTAGGTGAATATCTTATTTTATGTCAGAATATCTTATTTTATGTCTATCTGTGGTTAAGAAAAATATGAACAGACAAAGAAAGTGATTGGAAGTGAGAAGACTATGAAGGAGCTCAAAGTCGATAGTATCTGGAGTGTTTATTCGTAGATTTATTTATTGTATAATTATGATGGATTCATAAACTGGATACTACTTTGCTTTCGTGTAACTGCTGTACTTATGCTGGGATACAGTTATTATGACAACCATCTTCCTCCGCAATATGCATAAAAAATAATCGCATGAAAACACACACATGTAAACAACTCCTTTTTGCCAATTGTGCCACTGTCTTATCCTGGATTGAAATGCAGAATGGGTGCAAAGTGGAAAAAAAGGGGGGGGTCCTATTTTTTCTTTTCTTTCTTTTGTGTGTGTGTGTGTGTGTGTGTGTCAGGAGCGACTTAGGAAACTGCAAGTCACTTCTGATGTGACAGAATTGGCCATCTGCAAGGACGTTGCGCAGGAGACATCCAGATGTTTTACCATCCTGTGGGAGGAATCTCATGTCCCCGCATGAGAAGCTGGAGCTGACAGACAGGAGCCCACCCCACTCTTTGGATTTGAACAGCAAAACATAGATAAATACTGTAGAATCAAAGACTGATGCTGTAGAACTTTGGATAAGGACATACCTATTGCAGGTGAACACATTTTTAAATTATTAAAATAAAAAAGAAACTCATCACACCTGTAGAACTCTGTCAGATTGTACAACAGCATCAATAGCTTGAAACTAAATTACCAAATGGAGAGGTTTAAAGCAAAAATTGCAACATGATCTACAGTATCACAGCAAGCACTACTTCATATTACAGATGCAGAAACGCTCATTGCTTCCATTCCAGGGCCACCCAGGGTGTCAAAACAATTTCAGAGCAGTGGAGATTCAATCTCCTTTTTTCTAAATGGTGGTCACAAGATATAAAAAGTTAAAAATGATGAAATGTTGAGTCTGGGGACATGGGTTCTCAAATCAGGAAAAAAAGTAAACTGAGCCTGGGCCCAAGCAATGAGAAATTACTTGGAAGCAAAATAATACATGCTGAGATGTGCCGGCATGCAAAACCAAATACCCCAAACACCATACCCAGTTTATTACACAGAACATTCATCAATTTTTTAAAACCAAAAAAACAACTTACTGTTCCGAATCATAGTAATCCATACACTTCTTTTTCTTGTTATAAGCCGCCACTCTGAAGGGTACAATTTCCAGCGTTATCAGGCCTGGCGCCATAGTCAGTACTTTGGCACCATGGGTTGGATCATAGAGATCTTTTCCAGTCTCAGGGTGAGGCATGCCGGCAGGATCCCGGCCCACAATGTAGAAGTTCGCTCCTGCAACCATCCTTGACCTGCAATGCCACTGAACCTAGAAGGAAACATGAGAAATGGAGTCAGAACAGGAATGAACGGAGAAGAAGGAAGTTGGAAGCCTCTTGCTACTTAAAAAAAGCAGAGGGGGGAACATTCTCTATGAACTCCTTGTATATATTCTTGTATAAGATGACCTCTTGTATATGCAGATAGTAAATTTTGAGACCAAAATTGCAATTTTGATGTGATCCATAGATAAGTCGAATGTCATTCTGCAGAGAAGACAAAGCACCAATATCACAATGTTTCCCACTGAGGCATTTCAGAAGGCCACAGTGGACAAAGGAGAAGGGTCAGTGCTTGTGTTAGGTTCTCTTGAGATGAACTAAGCTCTTGCCTTTCGCCACTCTACTTGGAAAAGGAGTCGAAAGTTACAATACATGATTCACATTAACCATTGGGTAAGTTGACCCAAGTTTTGGGGGTTGATTTTTTTTCTTACTAAAATTTCTAGATTTATACATGAGTATGTAGGATAAGCTATACGGTCAAATATTCATTAAGAAAAGAGATAAGCTTGTTTATTACTTATTTGCACGTGTTCAGTAAATCTATGAAAAGCATACACAGAGTTGCATAAATGTGATACTGCTCAACAGCAACACAGAGCCATGCTCCAAAACAGAATGATATCAATTCAATTCATGTTAAGAATAATAATGCCTAAAACACAGCAAAAGATAAACACACAATATAATAAAATAAAGCAAAACATAAAGCATATAAAACAACAATTTAAAACTCAGAACAACACCCAATAATTATGGTGACAACTATTGTAAGACAAGGCCAGACTGTAAACAAGACAAGGGAACTGGATAGTGCAACTTATAGCTAAGGAACAAGAGCATGGGGTGAAAGTGCAGTGCTGTGTCATTGATTGTGAACCAGTGGTGCTAGATGTTCTCTAAGGCTTATTTAAACATGCAAGTCTTCAGATCCTTATAGAAGGAGGACAGTGGAGGGGGGCGCGCGCTAATCTCCCTGGGAAGGGCATTCCAAAACCAGGGGGGCCTTCCACCGAAAAGGCCCTCTTCCGTCATCCTCACCAACCGCGCTTGTGACAGTGGCAAGACTGAGAGGGGGGCCTCCCTGGCAGATCTTAACACTCGCACAGGTACATAGAGGGGGATGCGGTTATGAAGATAGACAGGGCCCATTACTCCTAAGGGAAGACTAAATTTGGGATATTTTCCTTTCAAATAGTATTAACCCCTGTAGCTATAATTTTACCTCGTTGCGGATATTGTTTACAGAGTTCTTCCAGTTTAGACTGAAACAATCAGTGTGTAATGTGTCGTCAAAGGCTTTCATGACCAGAATCACTGGGTTGTCTTTAAAAATACTTCACAACCTCTGAGGATGCCTGCCATAGATGCAGGCGAAATGTCAGGAGAGAATGCTTCTGGAACATGGCCATACACCCCAAAAAACTTACAGCAACCCAATCAATGTGTAGCACACTATCATCTGGAAATACATTCTTGGCTGGATGAAAACACAACCATTCTAAAAGGGTGGACAAAAAAGGTGGACAAAGTAGAAGAGTCTAATTATGGATATTCAACAAATTGTGGAACATGCAGGCCAGAAGTAAAAGGCACGAGGCCTATCAGATGCAGTTGGACATCTCCGCAATCTCATCAACATATCTAGTTGTTTCAGTCCCACATCTGAAGGGCCATACCTTCCCATTCCCAGCATACAAGTCAGTAATCTAGATGTGCCTTTCCAGCAAGAACAATATGGTAGGGTCCAACTGTCATTAGACTATTCAAGTCAGGTACTACCTAGTAACTACACCATAGAATGAAATGAACAATATAGGGTACTGAGTAAAAAGTCACTGTCTTCCCCAGATATTGCATAATGACTTCTGGATTTTTCTGTGCGTTGCCATTTGGAGGGCAAGAGGACTGTTTTATTTTCTGGACTTCAGTAGGGCTAAAGTTTTTATAGGCAAATATGCACAGGAGAGGGAGGCATTGAGCCAGATATGTTTCAAACCTTTTGTCAGCTTGTCATGGTTTGCTATTCTCATTGGTATGAACATCATAAAATAAAGAATTCTGGTTTTAAAACATTTCTGTAATTAGTAAAACAAATCACTTTGTTGGAAAGACATGAATTTGAAATCACTTGGATAGAATGAATAAGGCAGTTTCTCTTGGACAGAAGTTCTGGAAAAAATTATAAAGATCTCAGTTTACTCTCTCTTTTTCTTCTGTGGTGGCAGGAAAGCTTTAGACACTAGGAGGAGCATGAAAGATTTTTGTTTATCTGACGATTAAGGCTGCAAAACTTAACTGCAAAAAGTAATCAATACAGCCTTCTTTAGCTTTACTGAAAAGGTGTTTCATCTACCTAGTCTGCAGTTATTTTTAAAGATCATATTAAATTGTAAGGGGCAATGTCATCTTGGTATTTTCCCATACTTTTACATATGTAATCACCTAAAGGTATACAGTGTGTGCTGTTTTATGTCAGTTATTCTGATTCTCATAATTCAATGTACTGAAAGTGACCATGGAACTGCACGTTCCTTTCAGTTGAGTGATGGTCCATATTGGTAGTTGGCACTCTCTTATGACCTACTCCTTAACTCCATGCCATCACCAATGTTTCATTTAAAGGACTGTTTAACACCACCACCCCCAAATTGGGATTGCATCCCAAATTAAAATCACCAGGTTAAAATGAGAAATGTAGGCAGGCAGATACATAAATGCACAAAAGGACATGTTAAGCACTGTATCATTCCACACAATGTATCACAAAGGAAATAGGTGCTACCTGACCTGATTTAACTATTTGACAAAACAGCATTTGAACTTTTTTTTTAGTAACTACAGGGTGGATGGTAGCTAAACAGTAAGATCTATAGAAACAGTTAATAGTAGAAAAAGGAACTATGAACTCCTTTTATCCCAATAAAATTACAGCATACTGATACATGTTTCTAAGCTGAACTCTAGAGCAGTGGTTCCCAACCTGTGGTCCGTGAACCACCAGTGGTCCACAAAAATGAAAATATGGTCCATGGCCTCACAGTTACTACACCGTTGCCTCGAAATCACGCGACAATGAGAACAACTGGTCTCGCAAAACCCTCTTATAGTGCCGAGGCAACGGGGATGTCAGGAGGGAGGAGGCTGACTGCCCATGAAAGTTTACTACTACTACATCAGCTCTAGATTATTAAATAGGGTTTTCTATGGCCAAGCAGATGGCGACTATTGGATGGCATATGTTTTCTATTAGAAACTAGAGCTGATGTGATCTATCCAATGCAATTGTCTGAATCAGCACCCCAAATAGCCAAACTGAGTGTAAAATTGACCAAAAACTGATTTGTAACCCTTTTGGTACTAATGTTGAAGAGTGGTCCCTGGTCAAAGTGGTCCCTGTTAAAGTGGTCTCTGGTCAAAAAAAGGTTGGGAACCACTGCTCAAGACCCACGTCTTTTGTGTCTTAATCTGAAAATAAATTATTTGAAAAAATTGCAGAAGTTTCAAGGGATACAGAAACAGTCAGCATTTCTAAAAGAATTAAATCTTTATACACCAGGAAGTCCAAGATTAGCCTTGGCAAACTTGCCGAGTGGTTTTGAGGTTGGTTCCCAACCTATTTTTGACCAGAGACCACTCGACCAGGGACCATTTTGACCAGGGACTACACTTCAACATTAGTACCAAAAGGGTTGGTCATCTTTACTATCTCTCCTCTGGTAGTGCCTCCAGCTCCTTCTAAGTGATACACAGAGAATGAGAGAGATTCCATTGATCGAATAGGGCTGTGATATTAAGTTGTTGGTAGAGAATCATTGAGAAATCGAAGTAGGATACTTTTCTTTAGCAAGCAACAAATAAGCAAATCAGAAAAGAGAAAAAGAGCATATCACATGCTTGTACTGTACCATATTATGGAAGCCTTCATAACATATGCTTGTAATGTACCATATTATAAAGCATTATATGAACAGATGCTCTAGATTTCTACTCAATTTTGAAAATACAGGCATATATAAACAATAGCACACAAAAATAGTTTAAATGTCCATATGTTGCAGTCTCTCTGAACATAATGCAAGCAGATTAATACCAATTTTGCATTAGATTACTTTTTTAAAGCACACCCATGACCCAAGAACATTTAACATGTAAAATAGAGCAGTTGTAAAGTGCACAAAGTACTGTAAAAGAAGTTACATGCTTCTTCTGCTCAACAGCATGCAGATATTACAGCCAGGAGCTAACTGAACCATGGCCAAGGAGAACAAGTGGTAAACATTTTCACCTTGACTGCAGAGAGAAGGGACATGAACCCAAGATTAAATTGTCAGTGAGAGAGGTGTGTTGCAAAAACATGTGGTTTTCTCCTTGCTATTCTAATCTTCTAGGAGTGTGCACTACAATGGCATAACCCTTTATGCAGGTGTCTGTCCTCGCTTATTTAGGGACCAGAGCAGAGTCAAAAAGTGAAAGTCAGCAAAATGTGGAAGACAGACTATAAGTATACAAGTACAAATGAATAGGTGAGTGTTTTGGATTTGGGGGAGGGGTAGAATACCTATATTTGCATATACATACATAATTAGATATTTTAGAGATGGGGCCAAGTTTAAACGTGAAAACCATTTCATATACGACTTATACACACAGTCTGAAGCAATTTTACGCAATATTTTAAAATAAATGTGTGCATGAAACAAATGTAGTGTACAGTGCAGTGTTTCCCAACCTTTTTTGAGCACACTTTTTACATTTGCAAAATCCTGGGGCACACCACCAACCAAAATGACACTCTAACACAGTAATACATATAGTTAATATGTTTTTTAAATGTATTTATACACTCAGTGTGAAACCTGGGCCTGTTTTGATGAACTCAACATAGATATCCTGGCAGGAATGGCAGAAAGACACAAACTTCCCACACAAAACTCCCATAACTAAGAAAAAATGCTATAAGAGTTTGGTGGGCATTGACCTTGAGTTTTGGAGTTGTAGTTCACCTATATCCAGAGAGCACTGTGGACTCAAACAATGTTGGATCAGGACCAAACTTGGCATGAATACTCAATATGCCCAAATATGAACGCAGATGGAGTTCAGGGAAATAGATCTTGACATTTGGGAGTTGTAGTTGCTGGGATTTATAGTTCCCCTACAATCAAAGAGCATTCTGAACCCCACCAATGATAGAACTGGGCCAAACTTCCCACACAGAACCCCCAGGAGGCAAGAGGAGGTTTAAGAACATAAGAACATAAGAAGAGCCATGCTGAATCGGGCCTCAGCCCATCTAGTCCAGCATTCTGTGTCACACAGTGGCCCACTAGTTGTACACAGGGATCTCTAGCAGAAAGGAGGGCAAAACCCTCACCTGCTCCCGACCCCCACAACCAGTACCCGGGAAAATCCTGCCTGCCTCCATCAACACAGAGGTGGCACTTGGATGTCCATTTCAGTAACTACTGATTCCCTTGGTATCCATGAATCTGTCTAATCCTGCCTTGAAGCTGTCCAGGCTGACAGCTGTCACAACCTCCTCTGGAAGTGAGTTCCATAACCCAATGACCCTCTGGGTGAAGAAATATTTCCTTTATTAGTCCTTACTTTCCTACCTTGGAGCTTTAGGGAGTGCCCCTAGTCCTAGTGTTGTGTGACAGAGAAAATATTTTTCTTTATTCACCTTTTCTATCCCATGCATGATTTTATACACTTCGATCAAGTCACCTCTTAAACGCCGTCTTTCAAGGCTGAAAAGACCAAGGCGTTGCAACCTGATTTCATAAGGGAGCTGCTCCATCCCTTGGATCATTTTTGTTGCCCTTCTTTGTACCTTTTCCAGTTCCGTTATATCCTTCTTGAGGTGCGGTGACCAGAATTGTACACAGTACTCCAGATGTGGCCTCACCATAGATTTGTAGAGAGGCAATACAACATTTACCGACCTATTTTCGATTCCCTTCCTGATCATGCCAAGCATAGAATTTGCTTTTTTCACTGCTGCTGCGCACTGGGTTGACATCTTCATTGAGCTGTCCACCAAAACCCCAAGATCCCTTTCCTGGTTTGTCTCAGAAAGCTTTGATCCCATCAGTTGATAAGTGTATTTGGGGTTCTTTGCCCGATGTGCATGACTTTACACTTGTTTAGGTTAAAATGCATTTGCCACTTTGTTGCCCATTCACTCAATTTCGAGAGCTCTTTCTGGAGCTCTTTACAGTCAGTTTCATTTTTAACTACCTGAACAGTTTAGTGTCATCTGCAAACTTTGCTACCTCACAATTTACTTCTACATCCAGATCATTTATGAATAAATTAAAAAGTAACGGTCCTAAAACTGAACCTTGGGGTACGCCACTTCTCACTTCTTTCCATCCAGAGAAGTGTCCATTTATTACCACCCTTTGTTTCCTACAGTTTAGCCAGGTTCCAATCCAGGACAAGACCTGTCCCCTGATTCCATGGCTGAAGAGCTTATTTAGGAGCCTTTAGTGAGGGACTTTGTCAAAAGCCTTTTGAAAGTCAAGGTAAACAATATCGATTGGGTCCCCTTTATCTATGTGTTTATTTACACCCTCAAAGAATTCTATCAAGTTAGTAAGACATGATTTGCCTTTGCAGAAACCATGTTGATTTTCCTTCAGCAATGCCTGTTCTTCTATGTGCTTGGTAATTTTTTCTTTAATAATGGTTTCCATCACTTTGCCTGGAACTGAGGTTAGACTAACTGGCCTATAATTTCCTGGATCACCCCTGGATCCTTTCTTGAAGATCGGAGTTACATTTGCCTCCCTCCAGTCCTCGGGTACAGTGCCTGATCTTAGAGAAAGGTTATATATTTTGGCTAGAATTTCAGCAATTTCACACTTGAGTTCCTTAAGAACTCTGGGGTGGATGCCATCTGGCCCTGGTGATTTGTTGACATTTAGTTTAGTAAGGCATGTGAGAACATCTTCCTTGTTTATCTCTATCTGGTTTAATTCATTTAATTCCCTCCCTGAAAAAACTGACTCAGCTGCAGGCATATGTTGTCTGTCCTCCTGTGTGAAAACGGAGGCAAAGAAGTCATTTAGCCGCTCAGCAATCTCCTTGTCTTCACTTATTGTCCCTTTCTTACCATTTTCGTCAAGTGGCCCAACTGCTTTTCTAGTTGGGTTTCTGCTTCTGATGTACTTAAAGAAGTTTTTTTAAAAATGTTCTTAGCTATATGTGCCTCAAAATCTCTCTTGGCTTTCCTGACGGTTGCTTTGCATTTAGTTTGCCAGAGCTTGTGTTCCTTTCTGTTCTCCTCAGTAGGAAGAGCCTTCCATTTCTTAAATGAGTTTTTCTTCTTTCCAATCACATCTTTTACTTCATTTGTAAGCCATACCGATGTCCTCTTGGACTTTCCGGCCTCTTTCTTATTTTAGGAATGCATTTTAGTTCGGCTTGTTTTAAAGTATTTTTAAACAGTTTCCAAGCATTTTGGAGGGATTTGATTTTTTTTACTGTTCCTTTTAGTTTGTTCTTTACTATTTTTCTCATTTTGGTGAAATTCCCTTTGTGAAAATTTAAGGTCTCTGTGTTAGTTTTCACTGACAGTTTGCTATCCAAACTTAAGTTGAAGGTTATTGTGTTGTGGTCACTGGTACCTATGGGCTCAGTTACAAGGACATCTTGAACGAGATCTTGTTCATTAGTTAGCACCAAGTCCAGGATCCCCTTTCCCCTGGTTGGTTCCATGACCATCTGCTCAAGGGAATAATCAGCTAGCATGTCGAGGAACCTTGTCTGTCTTTCATGCGTAGAACAAGAATTTAGCAAATCTATTCTGGGATAGTTGAAGTCCCCCATTATGACTAATTAATTGCTTTTTGAGGCCTGTTTAATTTCATTTTCCAGATAGCAGTCTGCCTCTGGAGTTTGGTTGGGAGGGCGATAGCAGATCCCTAATGCTAGATTAGTTTTTTGTCCTGGGACTTTTACCCACAATGTTTCTGTAGGTGAGTTTTAATTTTCTTCAAATTCTAATTCATGAGATTCTAGCTCTTCATTTATGTACAAGGCCACACCGCCACCGTTTTTCCCTCTCCTGTCTTTCCTGTACAGTTTATAACCTCGAATTTTTGTGTCCCAATTGTTTTCCTCTGTCCACCAGGTTTCTGTTATGCCAATAATCTCAATATTTTTTTCTTTTGCCAAACATTCCAACTCCCCTATTTTTGTTCGAAGGCTTCTAGCGTTTGCGTACAGACATTTATATTTATTGCTCTGATGCCCTTTCAACTTTGGCTGTTTATGAGAATTTGTAGAAGGCCTACCATGTCCTACCTCTTGACTACTTTCTATCTTTTCTGTTGACTCAGCCATTTGTGCGTAAATTTCATCCTCCATACTTGGCGTTTCACCCTCTCGAACCGGAAGCTGCCCAGCTCCTGTCGACTTTCCCCTAGGAATCAGTTTAAAAGCTGCTCTGAAGCCTTTTTAATATTAATTGCCAGCAGTCTGGTTCCATTTTCGTTCAAGTGTAACCCGTCCCTTTTGTAAAGGTTTGGCTTTCCAAAATGTCCCCCAGTTCCTAACAAATCTAAACCCTTCCTCTCGACACCACTGCCTCATCCACGCATTGAAGCTCCTGAGCTCTGCTTGTCTGGCTGTCCCTGCGCGTGGAACCGGTAGAATTTCGGGAATGCTACCTTTGAGGTCCTGGACCTTAATCTTCTACCTAGCAACCTAAATTTGGCTTCCAGGACCATCCATTTGGCCTTCCCAATGTCATTGGTACCGGCGTGTACCACGACTGCTGGCTCCACCCGGCACTATCTACCAGCCTATCTAGATGCCTCGTGATGTCCGCAACCTTTGCACCCGGCAGGCAATTTACCATGCGGTCATCACGTCCATCACAAACCCAGCTTTCTATGTTCCTGACAATCGATCGCCCACTACAAGAAGCCCCCTCCTACCACCCATTGAGAAGTATCCTCGGTGCAAGAGGATACGGGCACATCCTCCGAGGAAGGGGTCCCAACTAAGGGAGCCGGTCCCGCTTCCTCAGACTGATGTCCTCCCTGCCCAAGACCCCCATTTTCCAAAGCAGCTGGAGGGCTGCTCAGAATGGAGTGGGATGCTCCTATTTCATCCCTGGAGATCTCTTCGTCCTGCCTCACTTCCTCTCTGTGCTTCTCCAGGTCTGCTACCTTGGCTTCAAGGGAAAGAACACGTTTCTGTTATGCCAATAATGTCAATATTTTTTTCTTTTGCCAAACATTCCAACTCCCCTATTTTTGTTCGAAGGCTTCTAGCGTTTGCGTACAGACATTTATATTTATTGCTCTGATGCCCTTTCAACTTTGGCTGTTTATGAGAATTTGTAGAAGGCCTACCATGTCCTACCTCTTGACTACTTTCTATCTTTTCTGTTGACTCAGCCATTTGTGCGTAAATTTCATCCTCCATACTTGGCGTTTCACCCTCTCGAACCGGAAGCTGCCCAGCTCCTGTCGACTTTCCCCTAGAAATCAGTTTAAAAGCTGCTCTGAAGCCTTTTTAATATTAATTGCCAGCAGTCTGGTTCCATTTTCGTTCAAGTGTAACCCGTCCCTTTTGTAAAGGTTTGGCTTCCCGAAAATGTCCCCCAGTTCCTAACAAATCTAAACCCTTCCTCTCGACACCACTGCCTCATCCACGCATTGAAGCTCCTGAGCTCTGCTTGTCTGGCTGTCCCTGCACGTGGAACCGGTAGAAATTTCCGAGAATGCTACCTTTGAGGTCCTGGACCTTAATCTTCTACCTAGCAACCTAAATTTGGCTTCCAGGACCATCCATTTGGCCTTCCCAATGTCATTGGTACCGACGTGTACCACGACTGCTGGCTCCACCCCGGCACTATCTACCAGCCTATCTAGATGTCTCGTGATGTCCGCAACCTTTGCACCCGGCAGGCAATTTACCATGCGGTCATCACGTCCATCACAAACCCAGCTTTCTATGTTCCTGACAATCGAATCGCCCACTACAAGAAGCCCCCCTCCTACCACCCATTGAGAAGTATCCTCGGTGCAAGAGGATATGGGCACATCCTCCGAGGAAGGGGTCCCAACTAAGGGAGCCGGTCCCTCTTCCTCAGACTGATGTCCTCCCTGCCCAAGACCCCCATTTTCCAAAGCAGCTGGAGGGCTGCTCAGAATGGAGTGGGATGCTCCTATTTCATCCCTGGAGATCTCTTCGTCCTGCCTCACTTCCTCTCTGTGCTTCTCCAGGTCTGCTACCTTGGCTTCAAGGGAAAGAACACGTTCCTGAGTGCCAGGAGCTCACTGCAGCGAATGCACACCCAAGACTTCTGCCCAGCAGGCAGATAGTCATACATGTGACACTCAATGCAAAACACTGGTAAGCCCCCCCTCTCACTGCTGGCTGACTACCTCCATTTCTTGTTAATATGTTAGAAGCAAAGTAAATAAATAAATAAATAAATAAATCCTTCAATAAACTGCTTGATGATTTTACTATACTGATGTGGTATTTAAGGACAGAGGTGTTCCTGCTCTGGGATACAACAGGAATGCCTGTAAAAAGATACACAACTATACCAGTCCACTCTGGGTATACAGAATATTTTTTGGATGATTATATGTTTCAGCCTGCTATAACTCAAAACAAGCAAGAGTGCGTTCATCTTGTAGTTATTAAAAGTTAAGAACGCATGTGATAAAGTATTGTTTCCAACAGCTTGAAAAGAGATGAGTTAGGCATAAGTGCTTACAAACTCATCTTCCCCTGTGCTTTTTTGCAATCAGAATTTCTTCTTCCAGTCTTCTATCCCCACCCCGAAGAAGTATCTGTTCTTCACTGCTCTACAGGTAACACCCAATAGGTTACAACACAATTTCCTTGGTTATTTGACAACACCACATAAAATATATTTTTAAAAGAGTTTCCAAAATATGTTTAGATTGAGACCTACAAAACATGCCCATTAAATCTTCACTGCCTGGAAAACCATAGTAAGACAGTTGATAGCCATACTGGGTTAACAGCTGTCTGTTCTTCTGCAAGTCATTTACACTACAGAAACAAATCTGTTACCAATGTCTTCTAAATGACCTGCGGAAAATGATTAAAGGAAGAGTTGTCTTTTATTAGTTGTCTTAAATACACTGTTGGCAAGCAGTTTTCTGAGGTCATTGGAAAACGCAGATTAAATTAAAGAATGTTTCTTATTGTAGTTGTATCCATGACTGAAAACTTCAGATATAGGATTTGTTGAAATTCTTGTTTCCTTGTTCTCTAAATATGAATCCCACCACCATAACAGAAAGTACATGTGTGCATGTGTCTTCAAGATGCCCATCATCTTATGGCATCCCCATGCGTTTTCTTAAGCAAACAATACACAGATATGGCTTTAATATAAGTGTCTATGACTTCCAGATATTATAAGAAATATAGCAAATAGCCAAATAGTCCATGACTAGTTGTTTCTACCAAAATTAATGGAATCTAATCAGTGTACATTCCAGCATGAATCTTTAACTGCTACAACATTAAATGCATGCATTAAATATAATGCCCCTTAATAATAGACTATAATTTAAAGGATGCAAAACAAAGACTGAATTAAACACTGTCCTAGGTCAGGGGTGGAGATCATGCATGCTTCCAGATGTTGCTGGACATTAACAGCGGAGCGAGTCAATGGTGAAGAATGCTGCACATTGCAATCCAGCAACTTCTGGAAGGATACATGCCTCCCACACCTCTTCTAAGCATTATTCATTTATTGTCGCTTCATGAATTCCCATCACATGGGCCCGCACCCAAAGGACAAAAGAACACAGCCCGCAAGGAGGGCCCTGATTTTTCCCTTACAGTGTGAACACTACTGAGGAAAGAACAGGTTTGGAATCACCTCACATATCTATGGAAGCATTTACACTTGAGCTTTTGGAAAATTTTCTTAGTAGTCATTTAAAATATATTGTTCAAAGTAAAAGCTGAAAATCATCTGGAGTTACAATATTCTTAACCCCCAAATTAAAATTATTATGCCAGTTGTGTCTAACCACAGGCAACCGTACTATTTTCCACCTCCTGTTCAGCTAATATGCTTCAGCTATAAATAATATTCTCTCTGCAGAGTGGACAATTAGATTTCCATACCTAATCTGCCAAGGGAAGACACTTAATACCAACTGTGTGGAACATAACAATGTACAGAACCCTTTGAACTGTGTTTTAGGAAAAATGACTATGGCACACATGCATTTACAAGAAGCTTAAGAATGCTTTCAGTACTTCTTTTAATCTATTGGTTATCAACTGTGAGGAAATATTCCTCTGGGGGATGTGCTTGTGGGGAGGGCAAACAAGAAAGACAGGAGAACAGGGTACTCCACCTTATCCTCTGCATCTTTATCACACTAACTCGACATTTCTCAACCTGAGGGTCGGGACCCCCTGGGGGGTGGTCGTGAGGGGGGTGGTGTTTGAGGGGCCGCCAAAGACCACCAAAAACACAATACTTTCTGTTGGTCATGGGGGTTTTATGTGGGAAGTTTGGCCCAATTCTATCATTAGTGGGGTTCAGAATGCTCTTTGATTGTAGGTTAACTATAAATCCCAGCAACTACAACTCCCAAATGTCAAGGTCTATCCCCCCCCCAACTACACCAGTGTTCACATTTGGGAATACTGAATATTCGTGCCAAGTTTGGTCCAGATCCATCATTATTTGAATCCACAGTGCTCTCTGGATGTAAGTGAACTACAACTCCAGAATTCAAGGTCAATGCCCACCAAACCCTTCCAGTATTTTCTCTTGGTCATGGGAGTTCAGTGTGCCAAGTTTGGTTCAATTCCATTGTTGGTGGAGTTCAGAATGTTCTTTGATTGTATGGGAACTATAAATCCCAGCAACTACAACTCCCAAATGACAAGATCAATCCCCCCTGCAACCCCACCAATATTCAAATTTGGGCTTATTTGTGCCAAATTTGGCCCAGTGAATGAAAATACATCCTGCATTTCAGATATTTACATTATTATTCATAACTGTGGCAAAATTACAGTTATGCAGTAGCAACAAAAATATTTTTATAGTTGGGGGTCACCACAACATGAGGAACTGTGTTAAGGGGTCGCGCCATTAGGAAGGTTGAGAAACACTGCACTAACTGAAAGCAATCAAGCAGCAAGGGTAGCCACGAAGGGGCAGCCCATCAGTGCACTTCTGCTTGTAGGATGAGGTTGGACAGATACAAGCTGTTTTTCAAAAGGACATTAGTAGTCAGGTCTACTGTGGGGCAGGCTAGCAAATCAGCACGCAGCACAGCCATCCCCTTTTGTAGCAGGTTGGCAGTACTCTCTTGGCTGCCAAGTCCTGCAGAGAAGGGAGAAAGACAGAGAAGGGAAGGGAAGAGGTTGCTTCTTCTCCCCTAACGTATGCCCCACTCCTGACCCATGGAATAGTGACACCAGCTTCCCCCTTTTCCAGGTGGCCTCACATCTGTAACTCATTCTCCAGCTGCAGTCCTATGGGGAAAATGAAGGGGAGGCACTGGTACCCACAGGGAGAGCTCCGCCTACATACCCAATTGTTTCCCCATGCCCTAAGGTTTCCACACATACCCTTCCATCAGGATGAGGAAAGGCTCAGTCAGACTCAAGCAGATGAGGGGACTCCACCCTGGAACATTTTCAAGCCATGTATGCAGATCATTCTCTGCCCGCAAAAATAAAAAGCTTGAAGGCAAATGGACTTAAGCGAACAAATGAAAGAAATACTGGGAGCAGAAATGACATCAAAAGTTTAAAGAACTATATGAATATGCATAAACATAGAGAGGAAGGGAGGGAAAAATAGAGAATGGCTGTGTGGGATAAAAGCTACATCCCTTCACGAAGCAGCGCAAAAGTTCTAAATCAAATATTGAACAAGAGCCATTTTACAGCACTGCATGTGATGCTTTGATGCCATTTGTTCAATGAAGGGGCCTGCCAAAAGCATGTTTTCTTTCCAGTTGTTTGCTCACGCTTGTCTCAACTCCATGTAGATCATAAGGGGGGAAAAACAGGAAGAAAGAAAGAGGGGGGAAAGATCCCAGTTCTTCATCTTGGGCCACAGTTCAATATGTTAAAAGCACTCACAACGCAAGGGGAAGGGAAGAGATGAAGTAACTGTAAACAATGATATTCCGAAGCACGGCAGTACATGAGGACTCCTCTTTTAAGGCCTCTAAACCAAACACCAGGAAGAATCCGTAACAAAAGAGCATTGGATACCCATTAACTCATCTAGAAATAGTATAGTTGTTGAACATGATAGCAATAAGTGAACTTCTACAATAATAAATGAACTTCAGCTGAGACAAACACAAATTAGCAAGCTTTACAAGAAAATGTGCCCTACCTCCGTTGGTCCAGCATACATCATAGGGGACGGAAATATAGCCACCACAGTCGTTTCTGGATTCAATATTCCCTCCTCCAGCACTGCTGCATGTTGCTTCATTCTCCACATCAGAGGAACATCATCGTCCTTTGTCCAACCACCCAGAGGGTGCAAAAGAAGAACCGGACGCCTGTAGCCACGGCCCAAAAGCTGCTTGTGCGTGTCTTGCATCAATAGGGCATGTCCGTTGTGAACAGGATTGCGCAACTGGAATGCAAAGACAGCATCTAAGAAAGAAGAGAGAATGGACAGAATGCATTAAAACTATTCCTTCTTATGGAACCAATGATAAAAGCCCAGTTACAATCACTACATGACATTTAATTTCTTGAGTCAGACCTTGCCTCTCAACTTAATCATCTAACACTCACAAGAGTATTGTAAGAATCGAATCCAGAAGAGAAATCCATGTATGCACAAAGGAAAATGTTATGTAACTCGTATTCAATTTCAGATAATTTGAACAAACCGTACTCTATCACTCTACTTTGCTTCCCCCATTTGTTTTCATCCTGTTACAGGAAACTAAACTACCGCATATACTCGAGTATAAGCTGACCCAAAAATAAGCTGAGGCACCTAATTTTATCACAAAAAACTGGGGAAATGGATTGACTCGATTATAAGCCAAGGTGGGAAATGCAGCAGCTATTGGTAAATTCAAAATAAAAATAGATACCGATGCAATTACATTATTTGAGGCATCAGCAGGTTAAATGTTTTTGAATATTTACATAAAACTGTGATTTAAGATAAGACTGCCCAATTCTGATCAAACCATTCTGACCTTCTTCTATGTAAATGTGTTTGTGTATCTTCCAATAAAAAGAGTAAAATAATAAATGTAATAATAACAATAAAGTACAATATTAAATGTAATAATAATAATACATTTATTATGTATTCATAACAGAGTAAAATAATAAATAACCTTGACTCGAGTATAAGTCGAGGGGAACTTTTCAGCTTAAAAAGAGTCTGAAAAACTAGGCTTATATACAGTATATACAGTAATTCTTTTTTTTTATTCAAGTATACAGTACTTCAGTTTTGTCTGCACTCAGGCCTGGGCTGGCTACTTTTCTGGCAAAAACTGCAACTTGTTAAAGACTGCACCCTGCTTAGCCTATTCTTCAAAAAGATCCCCTCAACCCTACCTATCTTCGGCATCTCCCTACACCACACACATACAAACACCTTAGAGTGAAAGGCAGAAGAATGTTTTTCATCCTGCACAAAGGACACCACAGATCAAACAAATAAACTGTCAGTTTTGTATTGGCTTGGTCTGTCACTTATTCTTCTAACCCAAAACAATAAAATGGAAATAAACCAAAATGCTTTGGGCTCCTCTATTCTGCTGAAAAGCTAGCCAACACTATCTCCAAAGCAATTTTTCAAAGAAACGGAAACATCTTTCACTAGAAATTCTCTAAGAGGCACATGTGTTTTGTTGTCTTGCAACAACTTTGAGGTTTGTTTTTTAAAGAAAATTCAGGACAATTCACAAAAGGAGAAAAAGTCAATGTTTTCGTAATTTTTTTAATCGTGTCAGCAGTGATTTCAGAAATTGTGAGTCGCTTCTCGTGTGAGAGAATTGGCCATCTGCAAAGGTGTTGCCCAGGGGACACCTAGATGTGTTACCATCCTGTGGGAGACTTCTCTCATGTCCCCACATGGGAAGCTGGAGCTGACAGATGAGAGCTCACCCCGTCTCGCGGATTCAAACCGACTTTCAGATGAGCAGTTCAGCTGGCACAAGGGTTTAACCCTGATTTTTGACTAAAACTTCAGGACTCATATAAGAATATATGGTGTAAGTATTTTAGCAAATCAACATAGACAAAAACCAGTTTCCACAAGAGCAGTCCTTGACTAATGTTTTAATAGTGATCAAAATGAAGGATAGGCTATCCACTCCTAAACAGTCACAGTGAAAGCAGGGAAGAAATAGACAAAGAGCAAGTAGTGTGAAAATAATTACTGTTGCTGATCACTTTTCAATTTAACCAGGTTTGACTATTCCAAATGCTGAGAATCAGCATTCAGATTTTTCAAAGGCAGACTAACTACATCTATAATTTCTACTTCCATCTTCACAAACTCAGCCACAGTAATAACGTTGTAATTTTTTTAATGTGTCATTGTAGCATTGTTGCACCATTAAAACTAAAATTTATTTCAACATAAACTTCCAGGAATTACAATACACTTCCTCAGATTCAGGGCATGCCATGTCAGCAGTCCAGGGTGAGATCACGGTGAAAATGCATTCAGAAAATGCCAATTACTGATAGTGGCCACAATCACTTAATGTTTTCTGCTCCCAAGAGGATCACTGGTTGCCCTCCCACATCTTTGGAAGAACTTTATAGATCCCACAGCCTTAAGAAAGCTCAGAGCATTCATGAGGATCCATCTCACCTGACTTTTTTTTTTTTTTTTTTTTCTCTTTTTTTGAATTATTGCCATCTGGCACACAGTACAGGGTGGCAAAGACAAGAACAAACAGATTGAGAGATAGCTTTTATCCTAGAGCTGTGACTATGTTGACCTCCATGGTTTCACACTGATGTGGCACTGGGGGCTGTGTGGTGTGGTTACTGGGGCATGGAGTGTGTAGTTTTTGTGATGTGTGAAAGAGAAGACATTTAATTTCATTGTGAAATAACACAATGACAATAAAACTATTCTATTCTAATTATGTCCATATCTCATCTGTGCAAAAATAACTGATGCCTCTCTCAACGGACTATAATTCACAAATCTGCATTAAAGGTGCCACAAAACTCTTTGCTGGTTTGGCAGATAAAACTAATCTACAGTGTTCCCTATTTTGCAGTTCGCTTATTGTGGATTCGCTGTTTCATGGATTTACAAAAATTAATTTAAAATATGTATCGTGGTATTTTCGCTGTTTTGCAGGTTTTTGCTGCCGCTGTTCTCCAAAGCGCTTTCCCTCCTCAGTCCTCCCCTTTCCAGCCTTGAAGGGCCTTTCCTTCACTTTAAGTTTATAAAGACTTAAAACCATGTATGACTACTAAAATAATGTATAAATATTTAAATTAATATAGCATCCCTACATTGCGGTTTTTCACTTATTGTGGGAAGTTCTGAAACATAACCCCCGCAATAAGTGAGGAAACACTGTATTCCAAAGAAACTCTTTTGGAAACAGATTAAGAAAGTTTGTTTCTCTCTCAAAACAAAAATTATGTTCCTCAAGTAATCTTCTGTTCTCCAGTGAAAAAGGCAATGACAATGAGCTCCAGGACAATGGGAGAGGGTTTCCTCTTTTTCATACCACCCTTCTTCATTTCAGAACTCACCTGCATTCATGTCTTTGAACTTTTGTTTCAGTTCAGCAGGTGTGAGTCGGTATTGATCAAGGCCATCATTCCAGTAAATACGATCAAGAACTTGTAAATCACCACCTACCAGCCAATCCCCTTGTTCCATGACCATCTAGTAAATGTAAAGAAAGCAATTAGTTTCAACAGAAATTGAAACCATAATAAAAAAAAAGATCAAGCCTTAAAATTTTAGTCTTCTGAAAGGTTGTGAGTTTGGTTACCAGATGCACACTTAAAATCTAAATTGAGATAAACATTATTCCAGCATATTAAGTTTATCTCAATTTACTGGAATGTGCCAAGGAGATGAGGATTTTAATACCTGAGTGGATTCATGCCAGGATTGCCCATACCACTATAGTTCTAATCTTGGTGAAGAAAGCTGATACAAAGAAATCAATTAATCTGAAATGTGATGCTATATGAGAGCTCTGCAGATACCAGGACTGTCAAAAGAGCAAATAATTGAGTCCAGGAGCAAATCAAGCCTGAACTCTCTCTAAAAGCCAAGGTACCTAAACCAAAACATTGTTGGGCATATTATTCATAGAATAATGCTTGGTAAGGAAGAAGGCAGTAGGAAAAGAGTACTGCCTTCTACTTTGATTACCTGCTTTGAACTGGATTATATGACAGTGTAGAAGGGTTCTAAGACTGAATTAGTTGGTCACAGACCCGAGTTTACAAGATCGGAGTAGGAAACTTTTGAGATCTCTCATCGACAGGGTCTCCATAAGTGGAAGCTGACTTAGCAATTCATAGAATCATAGAGTTGGAAGAGACCTCATGGGCCATCCAGTCCAACCCCCTGCCAATAAGCAGGAAAATCGTATTCAAAGCACCCCCGACAGATGGCCATCTATCCTCTGTTCAAAAGCCTCTAAAGAAGGAATCTCCACCACAGTCCGGGGCAGAGAGCTCTACTGCTGAATAGTTCTCACAGTTAGGAAGTGCTTCCTGGTGTTCAGGTGGAATCTCCTTTCCTGACAATTGACAAGAATAAGGTTCATGTGAGTTCTTTCATTGATTAGGACTTGCTGTGCAGGGATTCAAAGGTTACATGTTTAAAGCAGGTGATGGAAGTGTAAGTCTTCAAGATGGGTTGAAAGTGAGTCCTAGTCAGCTCAGCAAATATTTATATCCACCTTGTTTCCAGGCTGATATCTCATTACGGGTGATCTTATTTGGACAGGGGCATTGCAACAAATCCTACAAACTTGGCATTTATGATCTAGCTTTTGCCAATGCCATATCCTTCAGATGTTTAGGGCATAAATTTCCATCAAGCTCAGCAACACAGCTAAAAAATTAGGGATGGGATAATTTGTGGCCTTAGCTGGAATAGAAATGGCTGAGGAAGACTGCTTTTGCTTTTGCTCTTCAGTCTCAGGACAAACGACAGATGACATACAGTATTCTTTGAGGCAAAAAGGTAAGCAGGTCCTGAGCTGTTGCTGTATCTCAGGACAAGGCCTGGTTTGCATGAAGATGCCAGCTGAATAGGCCAGGAGCAAAAGGCAGAATTCTACAACATTTTAAGAAGCTTTACTGTGACCTGAATAAGAGTCTCAGTTAACACAGCAGAGCTCATATTAATGTAACATGAAAATTGTTTGCAAAAATAAAAGATGAGCTAAAGGCTGGGCTCCATTATGCCGATCTGGCCGAGCCAAGCCCGGAGGCAGAGAGGCCAGCTGTTTTCCTGTCATCACTGCAAAGTAATTCATTTTGGTGTGCTTTCTCCATGTCTCTTGCACACAAGGCTGCACTTATAAACCGCAGGAGAGGACAAATTTCTCTCTGATCTTCACTGGCAGTCTACACTATTCACCCTAAATCTGTTTCTGTCACATATTTGTATGTACACACAGTCATCCCAATCAGCCCTCCACACTGAGCAACCACAGAATGTGTGCCTATATGAGCAAGTGGCTGAGTGAAAGCAAAGAGGAGAATCCTCAAGGGTACACAGACCTCTGAGCCAAACATTTCCATAGATTATTCCATCACATTTCCAAGTGGAATCTCACCAAGGTTAGTAGTGACATTAGTAAGAAATATAACCAAATATGAAAGGAACTAGATAATTTTCCCATGTGTAGTGATGTATCATAAGGTAAAGGCTTCCCTTGACATTAAGTCTAGTCGTGTCCAACTCAGGGGGGGGGGGGGTGCTCATCTCCATTTCTAAGCTGAAGCTTGCTTTGTCCATAGACACCTCCAAGGTCATGTAGCCAGCATGATTGCATGGAGCGCAGTTACCTTCCAGCCAAGATCTACTCATATTTGCATGTTTTCGAACTGCTAGGTTGGCAGAAGCTGGGGCTAACAGTGGGAGCTCACGCTACTCCCCCATTTCAAACCATCAACCTTTTGGTTAGCGAGTTCAGAAGCCCAGTGGTTTAGCCTGCTGCACCACCGAGGGGGGGAGATGTATCCTAGTATTTCTAATTTCTATGTATGGTTGCGTCAGTTCCCCCTGGTGGCCAGAAAGTTTGCCTCTGTTTGTCTATATATGTAAAATATGTCAAAATGTATGTACTGTACTGTATTGTGATAAATGTCACATGTTTATATGTCATATGTTGAACTGTAGGGATTGTCTGCAAGTATGTGTACTGTAATCCGCTCTGAGTCCCTTTCGGGGTGAGAAGAGCAGAATATAAATAAAGTAAATATAAATAAATAAATAAGATGGACATTGAAAAAAGCTAAGAGAATCAACTTCTTTGAAATGTAGTACAGAGCATTCTGACAATACCACGAATTGCCCAAAAGTTTTTTTAAAAATGGGGTCTTAGAAGAAGTCAAGCCTGAACTGAGGCTATGAACTTTTGAAAAAAATAATCACATGACATTGCTCACTGAAAAGACAATAATGACAAGAAAGGTGAAACTGATAAGAAAAATAGGAAGACTTCGTCCCAGATGAATGTACTGAATGAAGGAAGCCATGGCTTTGGGTTGTTGTGTCACCTTCGACAATACAGCCATGGCTTTGATTTCGCAAAACCTGATCTGGACAGCTGAAGACTGAGGCTCATACAGGTCTCTCATTCACAAAGCATAAGTTCAAGTTGACTTTAAAACCTGTCATAGGTATGTAAGAGTTGTAATAGATCAGGTCAAAAGCTATCTGGTCCAGTATTCTATTAACACGTTGTATCTGTACACTAACCAGATGCTATAGAAAACCCACAACAAATAAATGAATACAGCAGTGCCTTTATGTCTCTGACATCTGGTACAGGAAGGCTAACCTTGATATAAGGGTGCTCCTTGCATGTTGTCCCCCACTGTCTGGCGCAACGCTCTTCTTTCCGGTGCTCATAGAACTCTGGATTGCGGAGAATAGCCACACGGCGACCTTCATATACCAAAGCAAAAGCTGTGCAACCATCTAGTCTCTCTTTGTCTTCCTTTGTGGCTGTTAGCACTATAGGCACAGATAGGTTAATAATTCCCCCTAAAATGGAAAAACAGAAACAGGAGATATAACCATAATGGGTTTCATTAAAATGATACTAGGTCCAAATGAATTGAAAGAAAATCTGTTCGAAATCCTAATACTTTTAGAGCACACACTTATCCAACAGAGAAGAGATTCCTTGTTGGATGTCTTCTTAAAGTAGACATGCTCCAGCCTCACCATATAAAGATATCGAGCACAAATGACAACAAGAGGGAGCAAGTAACAGACAAGCTTTTCCTGTGCTGGAAAACTAATCATGCTGCAAATTAATCTTTCAATGTTCTTTTTCTACACAAAGTTAGCCATGTAAAGTAAATACTAAGCATTTGGCACAGTTTTCCAGAGTTCTATAACTCCATAGCCTGCTATATTAACTCCATTATAAAGTCAAGCTATGCATTTATCACTTAAAGCTCCAATGACTCCAAATTTCAGCTGATTTAAAGTACGCACTAGCAGATATTGTTACCCGGCATTCCCAATACTCTTTTTGTTTCCAGTAAAGAAACAAATACTGAAATATTGAGGGAGTAAATGTTTTGCAGATGCAGATAGTAATCTACACATCTGACATGCCAATTCTGTCTTTACACTACTGTGTCCTTTGTGAAGGTTACTCTGACCTCTGGTTTTCATCCAAGTTCCTTTTCCATTTGTTTTTATTTTAGTAATGGCATCTAGTTGTGACTTTCACTGGGCAGAACAGAGAAAAAGAGGAAGCAAAGACACTGTTTGGTAGCAGCATTGAGAAAGCATTCCATACCTGTTGGGCAAGTGACAAATGCAACTGAAATATAGGAGCAAGAGCAAAGCCAGACTCTATACATATTTATTATCTTTCCTTGGGTGTTGGATTGTTGTTTAAGAGGCAGTGAAATGATTATCCACAGCATATCAGCATGTCCATTAAAAGAAGACTTGGTTATATCTCACCATCGAGGAGACAGTCAAAATGAAGGCACTGCAAGTATTCTCTCTCTCTCATAAAGCCATTAAGTGGTGTTGCCCAACCTTCTGCCAAAACTTGCACCCACTGCATATCCACCTACAATCAAAAATGTTATTAGTGTTAGATTAATTATTTCTGCCACTGCCAAAAAGAAGACACATATCCTCTGAATTGTGATAGGATGGAAGGCAATACAACTTGGTCTATTAGACATTCTAGCACCTTCAGGAGGTGTTAAGTAATGTGATGTGGTGGAAAATCATGTTGTTGTTGTTGTTGTTGTGTGCCTTCAAGTCATTTCTGACTTGCTGTAATCCTAAGAATAATCTACCACAGAGTTTCCTTGGCATAATTTGTTCAAAGGAGGTTTTACCTTGCCTCCAGCTGAGTCTGAAAGAGTATAACTTGTTCAAGGTCACTCAGTGGGTTTCCATGGCCAAGTAGAGTAGGTTACTAATCTCCCGGTAACCTACTCCAATACTCAAACCACAATGCCATGCTAGCTCTTCCAAGACAGAACTTTGTAGAACTCTAAATAGTGCCACAAATAGTGCCATTTCATCTCAGGAAAAATGCATGTATTGGCATGAAGTAGTAGCAAATCAATACAATTGGATGCTCCTTTCAGGTTTCATATCACTAGTAATCCCACATTCAAAGGTACTGGCCGAAATGATATGAAAATTGTGACTACCGATGTCAGTGCCCTACTTCCCTTTCATCCTATCCAAGCCAAGCTATATTATGGTCATAAAAACATGATAAATGAGGATTGGACAATGAGAGATCATGCTGGACCCCTGGTCAAGTACCATTTAGTATCTGGACTCAATCGAGTTTATAATAGCCCAGTTACTATCACTGGCTACACAACCAACCCGCACAACTTGGTGAACAATAATTGGCATCTATAAATCAAGGTGAATGTTTTTAAGTTTAGATTTTATGTCATTGCACATTTTTGTTTGATTATGTTGTATTAATTTATTGATATTAGCCTCTTACGTTGTTTTGATATGTGGGGTTCCTCTGGAATTATTATCTTGATATTTGTCTATTTATGGAGGCATTGAATGTTTGCCATTGTATGTTGGAATCCATCCTAAGTCCCTTAGGGAGATAGGGCACAATATAAATAGAGTTGTTTATTATTATTGTTGTTGTTATTTCATCCAACAGTTTGTATGAACAAACTATGGACTGCATTGAGATAATGAGTGACTTCCAAATTATTTACCAGGACAAACCCAATTTGTGAGTTTCACATTCAATTTATAGAGACAAACAACATCATATCTTTGAAGATTCGACATCATTATTGCAATAATACTGACTTGCTGGGTTTGTTAGTAACCAATTACAGCCTCCACATTTGATGAGGTCAGGTGCATAGGACCCCCATGAAAGTAAAAACCATGAATAATGGAATTGCTTGTTTTTCTAATCTGAGAGAACATATCCCTAGGAATGTCAAGGTCTTCTATAGCATGGCTCTACACAAAATTGCACTGGAGAGCTTAGAGATTCTTAGAAACGTGTTCTCTCTAGAAATCTCTAAGTCCTCCAGCATGACCATAGGAACATACCAGAAGACCTAGAAATTCCTAGTGGTTCCACTTTAATCAAATCTGAATAGGTCAAATTTGCAAATATGGTGGGACAACTGTAATAATTATTACTGAGGGATTTTTCATTTTCAATTTTCAGCATGTTTCAGACAAGCCCCAGGTTCCCTCACTACTGATAACATGCAATGTGGAACTGATAAAAAAAATTGAATTCTAAATATCTGAAAGATGGGCTATTGATTTAGAAACTACTATCTTTCTGAGCACAACTAAGATAGATATGAGTGAGTTCCAGAAACAACACAACTATTATAAAAATGCAATCACTTAAGGGACCATCCAAAACAACACACATACAGCATACTGTGCAGGTTCTTTTTCAATGGAGGAAAAGATTGCATAGACGAAGAAAGAACAACCTAAGCAGGAACAAGCTTTTTTAATAAAAAAAAAATCACGCATATTCAGTGAAATATTGAACATTAGCTTTGAACTACAACTATCACAATTATTTAACCAGCATAGCCAATGGTGAGATTGGCTAAAGGTTCTCAAAGTAGTGTTCCCAAATAATTAAAATTTGAAATTTAGTCCTATATTCATTAGATACTAACTACTCAATTGAGAGACATAAAAAACACCCACAACTGATTAAACTGCAGAGAGCTACACTCAAATTCAGGACTACAGAAAGGAAAATTAATCAAGAGAAGTGAAAGCATTAATCTGTGCACTAAAAGGCATAAATCTGTAGAACGGCAGGAAATAAAAGCAAACCAAAGTGGAAAAGGAACATGCATAAAGCACAGAGTGCATCATAAACAAACAAGATAAAAATAGAGTATTGGCAACCAAAACAAAATAAAGATACTACAGGCAAGAAACTGGAGAAAAGTGCCAGATGGACTGGACAAAGGGGGCAAGATGGGGGACAATGACAAATAATATACTAAACCTAAATTTAGAAGACAATTGTTTGCTGCCTCTGGTTTGTAGCTATTCAATCTGAAGTCCTCAGATGGGCAATCACAGCTTCTGAGCCTTCAAATACACTGCAAATGGTTAACTCAAGTAGACTATGTGTGGCCAAACAAACTAGACCTTTTCTGTGGCCTTTCTTTTATGTCTGTATTACCTTATTTATTTCCAAGGCTGGTAAAGTCTCTGCATCTGTTTTGGCCAACTTTAGTTTGTTTTCAGGCACATAAAGCTCTTTAACCTCATAAGAGGCATCCACTGGTACAATATCCTGAACAAGAGGCAGAAGAAAAACAAACATGGTTAACAAATAAAAGAATTTTATGTTAATGTTTAGAAATGAGTGTTGCAAATCAATAGAACACTGCTTTGAAAATTTGAAACTCTTTTTCTAAAGTAAATCAGATCTAAATTTTACTTGCAATAGGGCTTCACTGTTTGGGTTAACATCTTTTTCACCTTTTTTGACTGATAATAGTTACCAAATTTAAAAAAGAGTGCTTTGATTGTATTTTCCTGCATGGCATGGCACTGGTTTCTTGTGGTCTCTTCCAACTCTGGTTCTATCCTTAGGCTCATACTGTTCAAGTATTAAGTGACCGATCCAACCATTTACGAAGAAACTAATTAACTAATTCACGCCTTCCAAACTGAACCGACCTCTTTAATCAAAGTAGGAAACCAAAGAAAGAGGGAGAAAGTATTTCAAAAAGGATGCAAATTCCATACACAGGGAAAAGCATACAATGTGAATATTAAGATACCTTGGAATCAGTAGCTTAGAAAGAAATTGTGCATATTCTTATATGTCTTGGTTATTGGTTATTTGAATGGCTACAGCTGGCCGTAGCAGCCCCCCTGTATCAGATGTCATGGATTCGATTTCTACAATCCCACCAGTCTTCACAAGCCCTCTTCCCGCCCCTCACAGAATCATTTGTAGGCACTTTTAGCCCAAAAACTACACAGAAAGCTCCCCAGAGGTAAAACACCCAGCTCACCACAACAAGGACACTAGACCTCCAGAGTATTCCAAATACCTCTATTTTCCTCTGAAATCCCGCTCAAAATATGGGTACAACGGACTTTTTTGGGCTTGCTTGGGGGGGGGGGATATCCCACTTGGGGGCTGTGTGGGGATTAGATCCTAGACCCAACTCAATTGTCCAATATATATCTTCTTCATCTCTCAATTTCATCTTCATTTGAGGACCTGTTTTACGCCTAACCCTGGCAGAGCAAGGAGATAGGAGTATCTCCTAGCCATTGCCAGGGTTAGGCGTAAAACAGTCCTGCAACTATCATTATACTGCAACTCCTTTCAGTCCAAGCCAATACGGCCATAAGTCTGAGAGTTGCAATTCAGGAACATTTGGAGGAATGCACTTTGCCCTGTTCTAAACCTCAGATCCTTGATACTTTGGTTCTTTCCTTTGTTGACATCTGTTATCACATTCAAGAAAGACCAAAGCATGGCACAAGGCAATACAACTTTGCTGCCTTTTGAGGGAGCAGAGTTTTGAAGCAAACCAGTGTCACACCACATTTGCCAAAAAGCACAGAAAAGTACGCAGACAACCAGAACAACATTCAAGTGGGAAAAGAACGTGATGGAGTCACCACAAAGTTAATTTCTCGCCAATGACGTGTCCAAAAATTATTCATAACTACAAACAGTTTAGAAGTTTGGTTCCTAGACAGTCTTCATTATTATTCCTTGTCTCTCCCATCCAGAAAGTGCTCTCTGTTCTTAAAAAATATTGTAAATAATGCTTTGATTTTTTCATCTGGAAAAAAATATACTACACAAACCAAAGCCTACTCCTAAATCCTTTCTTGCAAGTATAAGCAGGCTGGAAAATCTTAGGCAATGGGCTAAAGATTTGTCAAGGGATGCAGAAACGAGATGCACAGTGAATCCTCCATTCAAACTTAATTAACACAGTTTGGATAAACAGCTTAATAGGATACAATGTGTACATCACTGAGAAATTAATATGGAAAAAAATGAAAGAAAACAGAAATTGCTGTCATATGAAGGAGGTTTGCAAGCAGTGAATGCCTGCACAGCACCCACAAAAACATTTCCAAACACCACAAAAAGTCTTTGTCACTTGGCAAATAGATATTGCAGCCCATAAACGACATCTGGACAGTTTTTAAGTCGTTGTTCTCAACCCAGCAAATATTATTTTATTTGGGAAAAACCAGCCTGACAGCTGGATCCTAAGCACTCATAATAAGAAGCCTCACTGATTTCATAGCCTGTTTATTCCAAGTAACATCATCATGCTTACCGCAGTGGCATTCTTTACTGTATGCACACTGCAGTTGTGGGATTGCTCTATCTACATATCTATTACTTTATGTATGCCCCACCTTTTCCTCAAAGTGGAGAGCCTACCTGGCTAGATAGATAAAAACATGGAGCTAAAAACAAAGTATTAAGATCATAATAAGATTGAATTGTCCATAGAACTGAAATTATTTAAAATTAACAAATACAAGGTGTAAAGCACATGGGAAAAACCTCTTGTAAAACAATCATTTCCCTAAAGTCTGTTGGGTTTTTTGTTTGTTTGTTTGTTTTTTGGAGGGGAAGGGTGTGTGTATGTGAATGGTTCGAGGCCTGTAAGAAGGGAGCCAGCCTAGAATCTCTAAGAAATAAGTTGTAAAGTCTGAAAGCAGCCAGCAGTTCTGCTGTTTATATATCCATCTCTATACCCTCTTCAGCTCCAAGCTGGGTGAAAAGAGCACCAGCAAAGATCAGCAACCTTTATGTCCAAATAACCATCTGTAGCATAAAATACTCTACCTAGATAAGGCTGGCAGGGTTCAATGTTGCTGGATGAAGGCAACTAAGGCTACTAAAGAGGTAGAGTAGGAAACTTGTTTGAAAAGTGAGGAACTAGGAGGTTGCAATATTTGGTTGAACTAGCAAGGTTGTCCTCTATAAGCGAATAGAAAGCAAAATAAAATACTCAAGATAGCATCCTAAATATGCAATAGTATGGGATACCGCAACAGCCTAATAATAATAATAACAACCATGTATTTTACCGTGCTTTTACTGTATATTTTTGTGTATTCTTGTGTTTTATTGCGTTTTTATTGTGTAATACTGTGTTTTTAAACTGTGCTTCCATTGTTGTAAGTCGCCCCGAGCCACACCGGGAGTGGCGACTAACAAGTGTGAATAATAAATAAATAAATAAACAAACTTTATTTTTGTATCCCGCCTCCATCTCCCCGAAGGGAGACTTGGGCTGGCTTACATGGGACAAGTCCAATCAACATAGTTAAAATATAAAACACAAAAAATCATAAAATATCATCATAAACAGTATAAAACAAACAACCACATAACAATATTAAAAACAACCATTGAACAACAACCAGTGGCCTGAAATAGTAACAGTTTCAGAACTTGGGGTCATCATAGATCTTTGGGCTTCCAGTTCTATCATAATTGGCCATTATAGCTAATGATAATGAAAGGTGGAGTCAGTATTACCTGAGGACGTAAGGTTGGGACAGGCTGTCATAGAGATTAATAGAGCGATCTTATGCATGTCTGTTCACAGCAAAGAGCCATTTGTAGGAAATCTGTTTAAGACTACAATCAGACTTAACTGCAGGGTTATATTAACTTTACGCTTATTTAGGGCCAGCATCTTGCAAATCAAAGGGCAACCCTTGAAAAACACTCAAATTGTTATTTTAACATCTGCAAGACCAAAAAAAAATGAAAATAGATAATGCCACAGTTAAGTATGTGCCACATAATGATCTAGAACTGACAAATCTAAGCATGCAGATTAAATGTTCAATGCATAAAGATATACCCATGAATCTTGTTTCTACAGTGCTTGCAAAATAGATTCATAAACCAAGACAACAAATATTTGCTGAATTTTCAGGAAAAAAACCAACATTTTGTATTCATGGCAAAGCACAACTGTTTTACTGTAACATTTTACTGCAAGATATATTTAAAATTAATATTTTTTTTCTTTAACCTCTAATAATAGAATCCCAGAACATTAATTTATTTTGTCATAGGTATATCTTAAGTATAAAATATTATTTTAGAGAAGTGTCGTTGTGAGAATATTCAGCAAATGGATTGTTTTAACAGCATGTTTTTTAAATTAAAATATGTCATTTGCATAAAGTCCATTTTTCATGGAGATTAAAATTCTGTTAAGAATCACAACCATATGGTAATGACTCATTCTTATTTATTAAGAATGACATTCCAGCCTAATGTTCATGTTTTATAATAAGGAGAACTAGGAATAATATAGGGACAGTGAGTTTTGTTTCATAAATAAAGTAATAACTGTTGCTGAAGAGCTTTTCCCTGTAACCAAACCATTAGAAAAAAGAATTGTGTTCAAAGATATGAAAGCAATGGAATAATAAAAACTTTTGTTTACTATGCCGACTTTGACTGTAAGACCAAGGGCGGAGGGACATGTCATTTTACGAAGTGTTTTAGTAAGTTATTAAAATGTTTCCTTTAATGTATCATGAAGGGGTTTTCTCTTATTTCAATACTGTTTTGTCTTCAGCCAAAAATACTGCAAGCATGAAGATTAATGTAGGACTATTATGCTATATCTCAGTGGATATATAATCAAATGCATAGTCCATGGACGTACCTGCTGCACCACATAAAATGCAACCATCAGCATCTCAATAGAAATGGGGCTGTTTGATTTCTGCACAGTTCAGAATTTCTCCCAGAACTCTGAACTGTGATTTCATGAAAAGGAAAAAAAATTAAAGTAATTTATAGCTTGAGTAAATCTAGCATTCCTGGTACATATAAAGGCAATTTTTAAAATATCACTTTAGATTAAAAACAAAGGCAAGAACCCTACTTTTTATAAAGACAAATGAAAAGACTATGTTAGAAGGCCCTCTAGTGACCACTTGAAGGTTGAACTTTCGCTACAAGATGTTTAAACTTCTTCGAAAACAAACCAAAAATTGTTCTCCTTTTCATTTATTCAACATGTAAGTATAGATTTATTGTTGGCTAAGGATGACTTGATTAAACCTATGCTACTGTATTTTTGATATATCATGAGATGATATAATTTACTGAAGATAATACTTGGTACTGCCAAAAGCAGTAAAAAAAAAAGATGACAGGTAGATTGACTCAATGAAGGAAGCTCTATGTTTTGAAGACTTGAATAGGATTTTTAATGGCCAAAGTTGTTGAAAGTCTCCCAATTATGCCTATATGTCAAAGCCAATTTATTTTCATTTAGGAAACTTAAGACAACATCCACCAGTGAAGAAAAAGAAAAGACGACTAATTCATATAGCAGAAAAGCCTGGTGTAGTAACGTCATTTCACGGAGATATTAAATCATCATTAATTGCTTCAGTATTCAACACTAAGAACTAAATGATATTTATTGCCACTATTAAAATGGAATACAGGAATGTTGACATGGGAAAAACGGCAACCTCATTTTAAGTTATCCAGACATGACTGATGTTCCAACACTGATTATATGTCAAGAGTACAATTAAAAAGTCCTAGGAAAATAGCACAATACATAGTAAACTACAGATTTAATTGGAATACTGAATACATTTCTATTAGACAATAGCCAGAATATGCATTGCATTACATGAACAAATTGGACTAATTTGAAACAAGCTGCCCTGCCCCAATGTGTTTATACTCTAGACAATTTTGGAGAACTATTCACGTTATAACCATACAAAATGTGTTCTGTCTCTAAAGCAAGGAGAATGATTTTTGACCAGTGCAGAAGGGCCAGGAAAGGAAAATGGGGGTTGAGACAAGTGGAGGGTGAACGGAGGCACACAGTTTGACCTTCCTCAGTTGAGCCCATGCTTTTGTAGTAGTCAGTATGTTAGCAAAAGTATGTAATTGGTTTTGTGTCTTGTCACGAGTGGAAATGCAGAAGAGTCTGGAACAGTGTTACATGATCAAATTCTGCATGAAACTTGGAAAAACTGTTTCCAAAATATTGCAGTTGTTGAGGACAGCTTACAGTTGGGCTGTTTTATCTTCAGCTTCGGTATTAAGGTAACACAAGGTGTGCAAAGATGGAATGAACAGAACACACCGCATTCTTCAGTTTTAAGAACCAATGTGAGACCAATGTGGCTTCGAGTTTCTGCACAGGGGCCAACGTTTGAATGTGCGATAATTGCAAAGAGGGTAGGACTTCCAAAAACGAATATCCACCGAAGATCAGCACATGAAAACAAATTGTGCAAAACCGGTCTCAAAGAATTTGTCTAATGAACAAAAAGACAACCATGTTGGTTTCTCTGCAACTCTGGAATCGTGTGACAAGTGACTCCCGACTTTCTTCAGCAAGTGATAATTGGAGTGGTAACATGGGTTTTTTTTAGTATGATCCCACAACCAAAAGACAGAGTTTAGAGCAGGGGTGGGCATTTACCGGCCCTCCAGGTGTTTTGGACTTCAACTCCCAGAAATCCTAAGAGCTGGTAAACTGGCTAGAATTTCTGGGAGTTGAAGTCCAAAACACCTGGAGGGCCAGTAATTGCCCACCCCTGGTTTAGAGTGTCACACTTCACAGTCACCTTGACTAAAGAAGGCCCAAATGAGCAAACCATGCTGATCATAAATTTTGAATGCAAATAGAGTTTTTCACAAGGAGTCTGTGATACCCAGACTGACTATTAATTAAGCATTTTACCTACAGGTTTTGGAGCATTTGAAAAACAGAGTTGTATGCGTTCTCCATGAAGTTGGAACCATGTGGTTATTTAAAAGTATTCTCTTTACTTTTGGGACAGATCACATATTAATAAATATCATGAAACCATATTCTAACGGATAATATAATTCTGTTTTCTACAAGAAATCGTGCACAACACATAGGATAAATTTGATTATACTGGGAGAGAAACTCCTCTAGTTTGATTTTTTGTAGCTCATCATATTTCCCTACCTTATCAGCATTTTGAAAAGCATTTTGATACTTGAAAGGGTGCTCAAATCGGATTCTGGGGGATCTGAACTCCAAATAAGAACAAAGCTTCATAATTAATATTCAAGAAATACAACACTGATCATAGGATCAGTTCAATGATGCTGAAAGTCCCCGAGCACTAACAGCTCACAATAGAAAGACTCAGCCAATCCACATAGGAGTTTTGATTTTATATCCTTTTGGCCTCAGGCAAAGAGTTTCAATATTCTCACCAGGTTTTGAAAGTCTGTGTCTTTGTGTTACTTTCATGAGTTTAAGGGCAATTTTTAACTATGCAAAGAGAAATGTAGGTCTTTGAATTATTGCTTGCTATAAATTTAGCCCCTGCCTGTTTTATATTGATGATGTTATGTTCTGCTTTCTTGAACATATTTTATGGGGAGGGTTGTCTTTCGCTGTGAGTACAGCTGCTAAGACTGTACTGGAAAACTAAGAAAGTATAGTGGATGACTTTCATATGTTGCATGGAGAAACTACCATAAATATATGTCAACCAGGCTTTCACATGTGCCTACAGGATAGAAAGAAAATTCATTTGTCATTCAGAGATCATTACTATCCTTTAATCCACACCGTTGTTTTGCAAAGAACGTGAAGGACACTACAGGCTAGAGAGGTTTGAAAAGATCACAAGTCTAACATATCCATTATTTTCCAAACCCATCTTACTTCAATGCATATTTGTTTAAATCTCTTTACCTTGTGAGGCTAATGAATAAGGACTGGTTGCTTACCTCTAACCATGTTTCTTTCGTGGTCTCTGTGAAATTCACATATAGAGAACTACCATGTGTGCAATTTCACAGAGACCACGAAGAAGGAGGAATGGTTGCTTACTTCTAACTGTGTTTCTTTGTGTGGTCATCTGTAAAATTCGCACATCTGGTATTTCTCCATGAGTGCGATTTCACAGAGACCACGAGGAAGAAAATAATATTTATACCCTGTTGTGGTTCAGCCAGATGAAGATGAGGGGTTTGGGGGTTCAGGGCCTTTGGAGCAAGATGGTTCTCCAGCTGAGGAAATGGAGGGGGTTTTGGAGCATGATGCTGTTATTGAGACAAGAGTGTGAGAGTGAAACTGTTTTGGAAGCCAACAGACTGGGAGGGGAGGATAACATTTGCTCATCCGAAGAAGCAGCTGGCTTAGACAGAAATACCAGGCTGCTTCTGAGGGGGCAGAAATCCAGGTGCAGGAAAGCCTATGAGAAAGAGAGACAGAAGCAGGCCTCTCAAGGTCAAAGGAATGTGTTGGCGTTTTGCAGTCCTTAAATTAGGGAGACAGCTGTTAGGATTTTAGATCAAGCAACATTGCTGCTGAAGTGAGAAACTCCTGTCTCGTACCTGGTTCATGCCTTAGTTCAAGACCCAAGATTTCTGGTCAAGTTTAGCTCCTTGTTTTATTAATTTACCTATGGATTCATGCTCAAGTTCTGCTCTTTGTTTCCTGGATTGATGCTCATGTTTTATACCACTGTTTTCTAGATATACTAATTGCCTTTGGGACTTGCTTCCTTTATTCACTCTTGGATTTTTACCCTTCTATATGCTTAAAGTGACTTTGGCCATTTTTATATGTGTTTTATCAATAAACTGTTTATTACCATGTTGAGTTTCTTGGCGAGTGCTGTGATCAAGGTGAACTTCTGCTTCGGTACAACATACTCATTCATTTTGAATGAATGAATCCATGCTCTAAAATAAGTATCTAGCACAGGGCTGTCCAACTTCTACCGGACCGGGGGCCTGAGTTCCGGTCAGTGATCACCTGGGGGGCCTAAGGGTCTGCCTCTGCCCCTGGCCCCACCCCCTCTCCTGGCTACACCCCCTCCCCGGCTCCAGCCTTGCCCCCTCCCCCGGCTCCGCCCCCTCCCCGGGCTCCAATTCCATATATTTAATATTAACATAAGGGGAGAGGGAGGGAATGGCACACATGGGGGGCATAATTAAACAATTCCATATATTTAATATTAACATAAGGGGGGAGGGAGGGAATGCCACATATGGGGGGCATAAACAATTCTATATATTTAATATTAACATAAGGGGGGAAGGAGAGAATGCAACACATGGGGGGCATAATTTATTTATTTATTTATTATTTCAATTTTATATTCCGCTCCTTCCTGCAGGCTCGGGGCGGATAACAGTAAAATAGATGGGCGGCATGTCACAAACAAGTAGACATGTGGCCCTACAATAAAAGCATAAAACATATTAAAACACAATTACATCACAGAACAAGTGGTGGACAACATACAGGCATATTTCTTAAAACCAATATGCCTAGTTAAAGGCTAGTCCAAAAAGGGCGGTCTTGCAAGCCCTTCGGAAGGGGGCCAGCTCCGAGATGGCTCGGGTACTGTCCGGGAGAGAGTTCCATAGCACCGGAGCTGCCACAGAAAAAGCTCTTTGTCTAGCTGTCGACAGATGGCAGGAGCGGATTTTAATGGTACCTGTAGCAGATTCTGTTCATCTGAACGCAATGATCTCGGGGGAGAATACGGGGTAAGGCGGTCGCTCAAGTACGCAGGCCCTAGGCCGTGTAAGGCCTTAAAGGTCAATACCAACACCTTGAAGGCAATTCGGTACTCAATAGGGAGCCAGTGCAGTTGCCGGAGGATGGGCGTGATGTGCTCCCTTACTGACGATCCCGTCAGCAAGCGAGCAGCGGCATTTTGCACTAGCTTGAGTTTCCGGATTGTCGACAAGGGAAGACCAACGTAGAGGGCGTTACAGTAGTCTAACCTCGAGATGACCGTCGCTTGGATTACCGTGGCCAGGTCGTTCCTGGACAGGTAGGGTGCCAGTCGCCTAGCCTGTCGGAGGTGAAAGAATGACGTCCTGCTGACCAAGGAGACCTGAGTCTCCATGGTCAACGAGGAGTCCAACTGAACCCCCAAGCTCTTAACCAAGGTTGACGGGCTACGTCGCTCGCCATTTAGGGTAGGCAACCGGCACCCACCCAGCCCAGGCCGACAGGCCACAGGATCTCCGTCTTCGACGGGTTCACCTTCAGCCGGCTGGCACGCAGCCAACCAGTCACGGCTTCCAGGCATAGATGGAAATAATCAGGTACGGTGTCCGGCCTGCCGTCCATTCTCAGCAGAAGCTGGGTGTCATCAGCGTACTGATAACACTCCAGACCAAAGTCGCGGGCCAGCTGGGCCAGGGGGCGCATATAAATGTTGAATAATAAGGGGGAAAGGATAGCCCCCTGGGGGACCCCACAATTAAGTGGGAGTCTCCCGGAGACCTCCCCGCCCCCCTCCGCACGTTGTCCCCAGTCACGGAGGAAGGAGGCCACCTATTTAAGGGCGGTCCCCCCGACCCCGGAACTGGCTAAACGGTGGGTCAACAATGCGTGGTCTACCATATCAAATGCTGCTGTCAGATCTAACAGGACAAGCAGAGCTGATCCACCCCGGTCCTGCTGACGGCGAAGTTGGTCTGTAATGGCGACAAGCACGGTCTCCGTCCCATGCCCAATACGGAAGCCGGACTGGAAGGGATCAAGTCCAGCTGTGTCGTCTAAGAACTGCTGTAGCTGATCTGCTGCTGCCCTCTCAATTACTTTGCCCAAAAAGGGCAGGTTGGATACAGGACTGTAATTGGAGGGAGCCGAAGGGTCTAAATTCGGCTTCTTCAGCAGCGGTTTTACCATAGCCTCTTTTAATCCCCCTGGGAAGACTCCTTGCTCAAGGGAGCTATTTATGATCTTTCCCAGGGGGCCTCGTATTAACATAAGGGGGGAGGGAGGGAATGCCACACATGGGGGGCATAATTAAACAATTCCATATATTTCATATTAACATAAGGGGGAGGGAGGGAATGCCACACATGGGGGGCATAATTAAACAATTCCATATATTTAATATTAACATAAGGGGGGAAGGAGATAATGCAACACATGGGGGGCATAATTAAACAATTATTATATTATTATATTTCTGCCCCATATATTCCTACCCCCCTCTTCCCCTTATTTCCAAATTAAATACATTTATTATTATTATTATATTTCTGCCCCATATATTCCCACCCCCCTCTTCCCCTTATTTCCAAATTACATACATTTATTATATTATTATATTTCTGCCCCATATATTCCCACCCCCCTCTTCCCCTTATTTCCAAATCACGGAGAGAAGAAAGAAGGGAGGCGCAGAGCCCGGGGCTGGGTGCCGCTCTTCCTGCTTTTCTCCCTGATCACGGAGAGAAGCAAGAAGAGAGGCGCAGAGCCCGGGGCTGAGTGCCTCTCTTCCTGCTTTTCTCCCTGATCACGGAGAGAAGCAAGAAGAGAGGCGCCGAGCCCGGGGATCGGCGCCTCTCTTCCTGCCCATCTCCGCCGCGGCTGCGCCATCTCCGCCTCACAAAGACGGAGCGCGCCGATTGGCGCGCCCCGCCCCGCCCCTCCCCGTTGTGAAAAAAATATAAAAATAATAATTAAAATAATTAAAAATTTTAAAAAATTTAAACAGCCCATTTCTTTTCTGAAAGAGTAGGGGGCCGTAGGGACGGGGCTGGAGGGCCGTATACGGTCCGCGGGGCGCCAGTTGGGCAGCCCTGATCTAGCAAGAAGTTACTGCAAGACTTTGTGTCCCAACATATCCTTCCCAGGGTTGACATATAATAACCTTTCAATCATCACAAAGTATGTGCCACTGATGTCCTCTGTATAAAACTATCTTCAGTCTATACGTATACAGCATATACAAAACATAAATGAATTTCCTGTTTAGACCTAGGTCCTAGGTCCCGGTTGGCTCATTATATAGGTATATGCAAATATGTACATGTATTACAAAATCCAAAAACCAAAACATTTCCTATTCTTAGGATTTCAGGTGTATAAATACATTCTTTATTTTCACAGTATTGTGGGTTCTTAATCTTTTCTGGGAGAAAAACAGTTAATGAAACCATGGCCCTCATTCAAATTCGTAAGATTACTATTACCATATGCTGCTAATAATGTGCCCATTTTAATTTTAGCATCACACTTTGGCACTGTCTTTTTCAAAGAAAAAAGACTGCTTTATTAAGGCTTTTGAAACAGCTTCAAAAAGTTTTATTTGAAGTCTGAGTGCTTAGCTAGTTATTCTTTGGATGACTAGTTGTGTGAAGAATCATCTTCAGTGGCTGAAAGGGATGGAGCCAAGTGAACAATGCTCAGCTGGAAAAAAAGTCATAAACAGGATGCATATCCTAGAAAGTACATCAGAAGCAACATTTCACAAAGCCTGAGAGCCCTTTGACCTGTTAATGAGAAACTGCACTAAAACAATTATCTTGAGTAGAAAAATCAGAAAAAGTACAAATATATCTTAGCTGAGAACATTTGCTCCAGGATATCTATAATTTTCTATCCTTTGGGTATGAACTATTGCTGTCCAGACAAAAATATGTCATCCTCTTTTCCATTACAACAAATAGAACAGAATATAATATGCAGTGCGGTGCCCTTAGGCAAAATCACAATGGTAGAATGCGTCAGAACTATAACTTATTTAAAAGACATTCCACTGAATAAAGGAAAATCTTCTATGGTTGAACTTGTGTTCTCAGGTTGAAAGAGGGTCAGAGAAAATGTATCTCAGAGGAGCATGCCATCAACCAAAAGTAAGCAGACAATACCATACCCTTTCTTGCAGAAGTTCCACAACTTGCTGAATACAGTCATTAACATCACAGGAATCTGTCTTGAGTACCAGCTCAGGGGCTTCAGGCTTCTCATATTCTGAGTCGATACCAGTAAAGCCTGCAAGAGAGACAAAGCTTGACATGCTGCTCTTTTTCACAGTGGGAACTTCTACTTCCTTTTTTTTTACAGATTGATTATATAGTATTGAATTTCCCTTCTTGTTCATCTTTACACTAAGTATATAGAGCCCCAATTTGGACTATGGACCAGTCTATTCAGGGGAAACAATCCTTCCATTTCCAGCTTCTTCTCTCCCCAAAGCCCCTTCCCTCATAGCACAGAAATGTGTGTCTGTTTTTAAAGTATCTATCATCAATGGAAGGCTGTTTGTTTTGTTTTTTTAAGTATTGTGTAAGTATAGGAGACTGGCTACACATTCCTTTATTAATCTTACAATTATTAGTATAAGTCAGTGGTTCCCAACCTGTGGTCTGTGGACCACCAGTGGTCCACAAGAAGTAAAATATGGTTTGCGGTTTCACCATTACTACACTGTTGCAATGAGAGTGACTGGTCTTGAGAAACCCCCTTATAGTGCCGAGGCTTATTAAATATGGTTTTCTGTGGGCGAGCAGATGACAACTACTGGATGTCATATGTTCTGTATCAAAAACTAGAAGTGTTGTGGTCTATCAAATGCAATTTTCTGAATCGGCAGCCCAAATAACCAAACCAAATCTAAACTTTACCAAAAACTGATTTGTAACCCTTTTGGTACTAATATTGGAGAGTGGCCCCTGGTCAAAGTGGTGCCTGGTTAAAAAAAAAAGGTTGGGAACCACTGGTATAAGTACACATTGAGCATCCTTTGGATTTGGATTTTATTTATTTATTTGAATTTTCAAATATTTGCATATATAAAAATAAAGTAACTTGGATATCTATGCCTCTTGCCATTTCACAGAACCTTGCATCATTCTCGATCCTTTCTCTCCAGCCTTGCATCTCGTTCATGCACTATTTATATTGTGTACATGTTGGAACCTTGAGAAAGAGAGAGAGACTATGGATTTGCGAGACTGAGGACACTAGAGACTTCATATTTGAGTGGGAATGCAATACAGTACTGTGCAGGAGATCTGTGGTAAGCCTACCAATTTCTGGCTATCACCTTGCAAATAATGCAGGAGCATCAAAGCCTCCACCACAAAGACAGAAGCAGGAAGCTGGCCACAAACAAAAAATAATCGGATTTTGGATCATTTAAGATTTTGGATTTCCAGATTAGGGGTACTCAACCTGTACATTCATTCCATGATATTACTTTATGCCTATTATGTTTATCAACACAGCACACAATACTAAGTTGCCTACATAAACGACAAAGGAAATCTCAATACAAGAAGAGTATACATAATAACAAGCATATGCGCTTGGTAACCTAAAAAAGGGAAAGGAAATAGTCACACATATTGCTCAGCTATTACACGGGGCACTAAATATTACCAGGAACACTGATATAAAATGTATTCACGTGCTAGTAATATAGAGTCAATATGTTGTTGATGTAGTCATAGTTTGGGTGTTAGATGGGAATATTGGGAGACCAGAGTTTGAATCCACTGAAACTCATTGGGTGACCTTGGGCAAGTCATACCCTTCTCTGATTCAGAGGATGTGTGTGTTAAAATCATTGCTACAAGGGTGACACTGTGACCCACCTTTAATTTCTCCGGCACGAGCTTTCTTGTAGAGGCCTTTCACATCTCTCTGCTCACAAACATACAATGGCGCATCCACAAATACTTCAAAGAAAGGCAGGCTGGCCACTTCATGAATTTGCCTAGCATTGTTACGGTCCTGAAAAGCAATAAAGACTAGAAAAGGTGATAGAAATAAAGTTTGACAGCACTCAACATAGCCAACTATGTCTACCCTATACTTTCACAAGGATAAGAAGCACAAGACCTCTCCAGAAGTAGAAAAAACACAAATAAATAAAATGGTAATCTGGTTGCCATGTTCTGCCAGAGGGAGTTGCTACAAGAAATTATCATCTACAAGAAATGATCCACATTACACAATCCACAGCATAGTCTTCCATATCAGTATCTGATACAATGGTGTCAAACCAAATATTCTGATGTGTGCAATGGCTTCTTCAGATCATGGCAAATATTTGTTCATTATTTCAAACAAAGAATCAAACAAAATCACATTTTGACCATAAACATACACATGTCAATGGCACCCAATATTATTTTTAAAAAACTCCTATAGGAGGCTTACCTGAGCATAAGGAGAAATAAAGCTAGCAATGCAAACTAAGCCAGCATCGGCAAACAACTTGGCAACTTCAGCGATTCGACGGACATTCTCTTCCCTATCTTCTGGGGAGAAGCCTAGGTTCTTATTGAGGCCTTGTCTGATGTTGTCACCATCCAAAGTATAACATGGGATGCCATGACACACTAAGTACTCCTCCAATGCCATGCTGACTGTGGTCTTCCCAGCTCCAGACAGCCCTATATTAGTCCAAAACAAAAGCAAACATAGAACCCATATTCCTTAGATACCTTAACTGAGATTTTTAACACAACTGTGAGAAGTAGGAACTAAATAGGCACAAATCCCATCTGATTTTGGAGATTAAACAGAGTCAAGCTTGGTTACTACTTAATACATGGGGAAACACCAAATATTTCAGGGGAAGGCAAATGAACCTACGACCATTAATTACCTAAGAAAATCCTAATAAAAAGGAGCATGGGGTCAACTCAAGGAGACTGGTGACTTGAACACTCTCTCTCACACACATAGGCACATACCAGTGTATAGAATTAATTTCACAAGTCTAGTAATACAGTTTATAAAACAACAGATGCACTAGCGTTTTAAAGTCACGAAGCTTCCTTGCCTTATATTTAGGAAAACAGGAACAGCATCTTAATAATGTGCATGTTAATTGTCGGATCACAGTGTCCTGGAAGTCCGACTGGACGTGGTCCCCCCTCCCGGTAAGGGTGCGGAACCTATTTTGGTTCGCCCGAAGAGACTTATGGAACCCACCAGGTTCCTGAATGCTCTAAGGGACTGGGAACTCCCCTGCGACTCAGTCGATGGGCTGGTGGAATCCTGGAATTCCAGTCTTGCCACTGCCCTAGACGAGATCGCCCAGACGCAACTCTCTCATTCCCGTAATAATCGCTCGCCATGGTACACCGAGGAGCTGCGGGCGATGAACCGGAGGAGGAGACAGCTAGAGGGCGTGTGGCGGAGTCTCCGTGACGGAGCATCGAAATCGGCTTAAAAGCAATTTAAAGAGGCTTATGAGCGAGCTATCAAGGAGGCAAAAAAAGTTTACTATGCCTCCTTGATAGAGTCAGCTAGTTCACGCCCAGCTCAACTTTTAGGATAATTCGGTCTATGACAACAATCCCAAGTGTCCCCAAATGATAGGGATTTGGCGCCAACAGCTGAGGCTTTCCAGAACTACTTTACTGACAAGATTTGAATCTCCGCGGGACATTCCAGCCACGGTTGATACGGTTAGTGAGCTCGAGACCCCGCCGCCACTCGGCGGGCCCACCTTCACCCGGTTCCAGAAACTGGACGCAGCAGCTGTTGATAAGTTACTGTCTGCAGCTAGGCCAACTACTTGCTCCCTCGACCCGTGCCCCTCCTGGCTCATTAGATCCTGCCGGGAGGGCTCGAGGCCCCCTGGGCACGATCATAAATAGCTCCCTTGAGCAAGGAGTCTTCCGGGGGATTGAAAGAGGCTATGGTAAGACCGCTGCTGAAGAAGCCGAATTTAGACCCTTCGGCTCCCTCAATTACAGGCGGTGTCCAACTTGCCCTTTTGGGCAAAGTAATTGAGAGGGCGGCAGCGGATCAGCTGCAGCGGTTCTTAGATGACACAGCTGGACTTGATCCCTACCAGTCCGGCTTCCGTATTGGGCATGGGACGGAGACCGTGCTTGTCGCCATTACAGACCAACTTCGCCGCCAGCTGGACCAGGGCGGGTCAGCCTGCTTGTCTTGTTAGACCTGACAGCAGCGTTTGATACGGTAGATCACGCACTGTTGACCCACCGTTTAGCCGACACCGGAGTGAGGGGGACCGCACTTCAGTGGGTGGCCTCCTTCCTCCGGGGCCGGGGACAACGTGTGGAGGGGGGGGGGGTCTCCGGGAGGTCCCCGCTTAACTGCGGGGTCCCCCAGGAATATCCTCTTCCCCTTATTATTCAACGTTTATATGCGACCCCTGGCCCAGCTGGCCCGCGACTTTGGTCTGGAGTGTTATCAGTATGCGGATGACACCCAGCTCCTGCTGAGAATGGACGGCAGGCCGGATACCGTACCCGATTGTTTCCATCGATGCCTAGAAGCCGTGACTGGTTGGCTGCGCCAGCCGGCTGAAGGTGAACCCGTCGAAGACGGAGATCCTATGGCCCGGTCGCCCTGGGCTGGGTGGGTGCCGGTTGCCTACCCTGGATGGCGGGCAACTTAGCCCGTCATCTTTGGTTAAGAGCTTGGGGGGTGCAGCTGGACTCCCTGCTGACCATGGAGACTCAGGTCGCCGTGGTCTGCAGGGGGTCCTTCTATCACCTACAACAGGCTAGGCGACTGGCACCCTACCTGTCCAGGAACGACCTGGCTACGGTGATCCAAGCGACGGTCATCTCGAGACTAGACTACTGTAACGCCCTCTACGTTGGCCTTCCCTTGTCGACAATCCGGAAACTCAAGCTAGTGCAGAATGCCGCTGCTCGCTTGCTGACGGGCTCGTCGGTAAGAGAGCACATTACGCCCATTCTCCGGCAGCTGCACTGGCTTCCTATTGAGTACCGAATTGTCTTCAAGGTGCTGGTACTAACCTTTAAGGCCTTGCACGGTCTAGGGCCTGCGTACCTGAGGACCGCCTTACCACCCGTATTTGCCCCGAGATCACTGCGGTCAGAGGTACAGAACCTACTGACCATACCATCAGTCCGCTCCTGCCACCTATCCGTGACTCGTCAGAGAGCCTTCTCCGCGGCAGCTCCAGCCCTGTGGAACTCTCTGCCGGACAGTACCCGGGCCATCCTAGAACTGGTACCCTTCAGAAGGGCCTGTAAGACCGCCCTCTTTGGACTAGCATTCCCTTAGGCTTCAATGGACTGCATACTGAAAAATTTCAGTATGTCCCTTGCATTTGGAATTGGCCGGATTGTGTTTTTAACTTGTTTTATGCAATTGTAGGGCTGCATGCTGAGGTCATGTCGCCCATGTATATTTTGTTGTTACCCGCCCCGAGCCTGCAGGGAGGAGCGGAATATAAAATCGAAGAAATAAATAAATAAATAAATAAATATATCCGTAGGACTCAAGTCTGAACTGTATAATTTCTATAGATTTCCTATTTGCTTGCAGTTCTTCTAAAATGTCTCAAATTTAATACGGAGAATGTAATAAACCAGATTTGTTCCTCTGCAGTACCTTAAAAGATAATTATGTACCCTCTCAAACCACTTAAAGATAATATTTTACTCATTAAATCAATGAAATTTCTACTCTCTAAGAGAATATCAGGGATATCAGTTACACTGACCATGGCAAACATCCATGTGTAAGATAGAGCACAGAAAGTTAGTTTTAAAAAGTAATACATTCATATTATGTTTGAAAAGTAATCCCCAGCAGTTACCATTGAAATT
>JARBWK010000012.1:82411621-82448451 GCA_030556195.1 Anolis apletophallus | reverse complement strand
GGCGCAGGGACATAGAGGAGGGCAGGAGGAGCTGGCACCTGTCCCTAGACCGTCACCGTTCGGAAAGTAGAGACTGGAGGCCGGGCCCTAGATCGTCGGGGCCCGGCCGAGGGATTAAGCACGGCCCCGTGGGAACTGATCCTCAGTTCTCCGGCCACGTCTATACTGAATAGGCGCGAAGCGGAGTGGGACCACAAGTCAACCGTGGTCATCAAGTCTTGCCTTGCCTTTGCCTTGTATCCTGAGCCGCAGTGGTTTGCGGCGCCTTGCCTGGTTCCTGATTCGCATTGGATGCGAAACCTTGCCCTGTTTCCTGATCCGCATTGAATTGCGGAGCCTTGCCTCGCTCAAGCTATTTGCCACTATACTTTGGACTATTGACTTTATACTTTGAATACTTGCATTTATTGGACTATATACCTTTTGGACTGTTTTTATATTCAATAAACTAGTTAGCCTTTGATACGTCTCCGTGTGTGTGTTAAAGGGGCAGTTCTAAGTCGGCGTTCGTGACACCTACAGGTTTTGGAGCATTTGAAAAACAGAGTTGTATGCGTTCTCCATGAAGTTGGAACCATGTGGTTATTTAAAAGTATTCTCTTTACTTTTGGGACAGATCACATATTAATAAATATCATGAAACCATATTCTAACGGATAATATAATTCTGTTTTCTACAAGAAATCGTGCACAACACATAGGATAAATTTGATTATACTGGGAGAGAAACTCCTCTAGTTTGATTTTTTGTAGCTCATCATATTTCCCTACCTTATCAGCATTTTGAAAAGCATTTTGATACTTGAAAGGGTGCTCAAATCGATTCTGGGGATCTGAACTCCAAATAAGAACAAAGCTTCATAATTAATATTCAAGAAATACAACACTGATCATAGGATCAGTTCAATGATGCTGAAAGTCCTCGAGCACTAACAGCTCACAATAGAAAGACTCAGCCAATCCACATAGGAGTTTTGATTTTATATCCTTTTGGCCTCAGGCAAAGAGTTTCAATATTCTCACCAGGTTTTGAAAGTCTGTGTCTTTGTGTTACTTTCATGAGTTTAAGGGCAATTTTTAACTATGCAAAGAGAAATGTAGGTCTTTGAATTATTGCTTGCTATAAATTTAGCCCTGCCTGTTTTATATTGATGATGTTATGTTCTGCTTTCTTGAACATATTTTATGGGGAGGGTTGTCTTTCGCTGTGAGTACAGCTGCTAAGACTGTACTGGAAAACTAAGAAAGTATAGTGGATGACTTTCATATGTTGCATGGAGAAACTACCATAAATATATGTCAACCAGGCTTTCACATGTGCCTACAGGATAGAAAGAAAATTCATTTGTCATTCAGAGATCATTACTATCCTTTAATCCACACCGTTGTTTTGCAAAGAACGTGAAGGACACTACAGGCTAGAGAGGTTTGAAAAGATCACAAGTCTAACATATCCATTATTTTCCAAACCCATCTTACTTCAATGCATATTTGTTTAAATCTCTTTACCTTGTGAGGCTAATGAATAAGGACTGGTTGCTTACCTCTAACCATGTTTCTTTCAGTGGTCATCTGTGAAATTCACACATATAGAGAACTACCATGTGTGCAATTTCACAGAGACCACGAAGAAGGAGGAATGGTTGCTTACTTCTAACTGTGTTTCTTTGTGTGGTCATCTGTAAAATTCGCACATCTGGTATTTCTCCATGAATGCGATTTCACAGAGACCACGAGGAAGAAAATAATATTTATACCCTGTTGTGGTTCAGCCAGATGAAGATGAGGGGTTTGGGGGTTCAGGGCCTTTGGAGCAAGCTGAGGAAATGGAGGGGGTTTTGGAGCATGATGCTGTTATTGAGACAAGAGTGTGAGAGTGAAACTGTTTTGGAAGCCAACAGACTGGGAGGGGAGGATAACATTTGCTCATCCGAAGAAGCAGCTGGCTTAGACAGAAATACCAGGCTGCTTCTGAGGGGGCAGAAATCCAGGTGCAGGAAAGCCTATGAGAAAGAGAGACAGAAGCAGGCCTCTCAAGGTCAAAGGAATGTGTTGGTGTTTTGCAGTCCTTAAATTAGGGAGACAGCTGTTAGGATTTTAGATCAAGCAACATTGCTGCTGAAGTGAGAAACTCCTGTCTCATCCCTGGTTCATGCCTTAGTTCAAGACCCAAGATTTCTGGTCAAGTTTAGCTCCTTGTTTTATTAATTTACCTATGGATTCATGCTCAAGTTCTGCTCTTTGTTTCCTGGATTGATGCTCATGTTTTATACCACTGTTTTCTAGATATATTAATTGCCTTTGGGACTTGCTTCCTTTATTCACTCTTGGATTTTTACCCTTCTATATGCTTAAGGTGACTTTGGCCATTTTTATATGTGTTTTATCAATAAACTGTTTATTACCATGTTGAGTTTCTTGGCGAGTGCTGTGATCAAGGTGAACTTCTGCTTCAGTACAACATACTCATTCATTTTGAATGAATGAATCCATGCTCTAAAATAAGTATCTAGCAAAAAGTTACTGCAAGACTTTGTGTCCCAACATATCCTTCCCAGGGTTGAGATATAATAGCCTTTCAATCATCACAAAGTATGTGCCACTGATGTCCTCTGTATAAAACTATCTTCAGTCTATACGTATACAGCATATACAAAACATAAATGAATTTCCTGTTTAGACCTAGGTCCTAGGTCCCAGTTGGCTCATTATATAGGTATATGCAAATATGTACATGTATTACAAAATCCAAAAACCAAAACATTTCTTGTCCTAAGGATTTCAGGTGTATAAATAAATTCTTTATTTTCACAGTATTGTGGGTTCTTAATCTTTTTTGGGAGAAAAACAGTTAATGAAACCATGGCCCTCATTCAAATTCGTAAGATTACCATTACCATATGCTGCTAATAATGTGCCCATTTTAATTTTAGCATCACACTTTGGCACTGTCTTTTTCAAAGAAAAAAGACTGCTTTATTAAGACTTTTGAAACAGCTTCAAAAAGTTTTATTTGAAGTCTAAGTGCTCAGCTAGTTATTCTTTGGATGACTAGTTGTGTGAAGAATCATCTTCAGTGGCTGAAAGGGATGGAGCCAAGTGAACAATGCTCAGCTGAAAAAAAAAGTCATAAACAGAATGCATATCCTGGAAAGTACATCAGAAGCAACATTTCACAAAGCCTGAGAGCCCTTTGACCTGTTAATGAGAAACTGCACTAAAACAATTATCTTGAGTAGAAAAATCAGAAAAAGTACAAATATAACTTAGCTGACAACATTTGCTCCAGGATAGCTATAATTTTCTATCCTTTTGGTATGAACTATTGCAGTCCAGACAAAAACATGTCATCCTCTTTCCCATTACAACAAATAGAACAGAATATAATATGCAGTGCGGTGCCCTTAGGCAAAATCACAATGGTAGAATGCGTCAGAACTTAACTTATTTAAAAGACATTCCACTGAATAAAGGAAAATCTTCTATGGTTCAACTTGTGTTCTCAGATTGAAAGAGGGTCAGAGAAAATGTATCTCAGAGAAGCATGCCATCAACCAAAAGTAAGCAGACAATACCATACCCTTTCTTGCAGAAGTTCCACAACTTGCTGAATACAGTCATTAACATCACAGGAATCTGTCTTGAGTACCAGCTCAGGGGCTTCAGGCTTCTCATATTCTGAGTCGATACCAGTAAAGCCTGCAAGAGAGACAAAGCTTGACATGCTGCTCTTTTTCACAGTGGGATCTTCTACTTCCTTTTTTTTAACAGATTGATTACATAGTATTGAATTTCCCTTCTTGTTCATCTTTACACTAAGTATATAGAGCCCCAATTTGGACTATGGACCAGTCTATTCAGGGGAAACAATCCTTCCATTTCCAGCTTCTTCTCTCCCCAAAGCCCCTTCCCTCATAGCACAGAAATGTGTGTCTGTTTTTAAAGTATCTATCATCAATGGAAGGCTGTTTGTTTTTGTTTTTTAAAAAGTATTGTGTAAGTATAGGAGACTGGCTACACATTCCTTTATTAATCTTACAATTATTAGTATAAGTCAGTGGTTCCCAACCTGTGGTCCGTGGACCACCATTGGTCCACAAGAAGTAAAATATGGTTTGTGGTTTCACCATTACTACACTGTTGCAGTGAGAGTGACTGGTCTTGAGAAACCCCCTTATAGTGCTGAGGCTTATTAAATATGGTTTTCTGTGGGCGAGCAGATGACAACTACTGGATGGCATATGTTCTGTATCAAAAACTAGAAGTGTTGTGGTCTATCAAATGCAATTTTCTGAATCGGCAGCCCAAATAACCAAACCAAAACAAATCTAAACTTTACCAAAAACTGATTTGTAACCCTTTTGGTACTAATATTGGAGAGTGGCCCCTGGTCAAAGTGGTGCCTGGTTTAAAAAAAAGGTTGGGAACCACTGGTATAAGTACACATTGAGCATCCTTTGGATTTTATTTATTTATTTGAATTTTCAAATATTTGCATATATAAAAATAAAGTAACTTGGATATCTATGCCTCTTGCCATTTCACAGAACCTTGCATCATTCTCGATCCTTTCTCTCCAGCCTTGCATCTCGTTCATGCACTATTTATATTGTGTACATGTTGGAACCTTGAGAAAGAGAGAGAGACTATGGATTTGCGAGACTGAGGACACTAGAGACTTCATATTTGAGTGGGAAAGCAATACAGTACTGTGCAGGAGATCTCTGGTAAGCCTACCAATTTCTGGCTATCACCTTGCAAATAATGCAGGAGCATCAAAGCCTCCACGACAAAGACAGAAGCAAGAAGCTGGCCACAAACAAAAAATAACCGGATTTTGGATCATTTAAGATTTTGGATTTCCAGATTAGGGGTACTCAACCTGTACATGCATTCCATGATATTATTTTATGACTATTATGTTTATTAACACAGCACACAATACTAAGTTGCCTACATAAACGACAAAGGAAATCTCAATACAAGAAGAGTATACATAATAACAAGCATATGCGCTTGGTAACCTAAAAAAGGGAAAGGAAATAGTCACACATATTGCTCAGCTATTACACGGGGCACTAAATAGTACCAGGAACACTGATATAAAATGTATTCACATGCTAGTAATATAGAGTCAATATGTTGTTGATGTAGTCATAGTTTGGGTGTTAGACGGGAATATTGGGAGACCAGAGTTTGAATCCACTGAAACTCATTGGGTGACCTTGGGCAAGTCATACCCTTCTCTGATTCAGAGGATGTGTGTGTTAAAATCATTGCTACAAGGGTGACACTGTGACCCACCTTTAATTTCTCCGGCACGAGCTTTCTTGTAGAGGCCTTTCACATCTCTCTGCTCACAAACATACAATGGAGCATCCACAAATACTTCAAAGAAAGGCAGGCTGGCCACTTCATGAATTTGCCTAGCATTGTTACGGTCCTGAAAAGCAATAAAGACTAGAAAAGGTGATAGAAATAAAGTTTGACCGCACTCAACATAGCCAACTATGTCTACCCTATACTTTCACAAGGATAAGAAGCACAAGACCTCTCCAGAAGTAGAAAAAACACAAATAAATAAAATGGTAATCTGGTTGCCATGTTCTGCCAGAAGGAGTTGCTACAAGAAATTATCATCTACAAGAAATGATCCACATTACACAATCCACAGCATAGTCTTCCATATCAGTATCTGATACAATGGTGTCAAACCAAATATTCTGATGTGTGCAATGGCTTCTTCAGATCATGGCAAATATTTGTTCATTATTTCAAACAAAGAATCAAACAAAATCACATTTTGACCATAAACATACACATGTCAATGGCACCCAATATTATAAAAAAAAAAACTCCTATAGGAGGCTTACCTGAGCATAAGGAGAAATAAAGCTAGCAATGCAAACTAAGCCAGCATCGGCAAACAACTTGGCAACTTCAGCGATTCGACGGACATTCTCTTCCCTATCTTCTGGGGAGAAACCTAGGTTCTTATTGAGGCCTTGTCTGATGTTGTCACCATCCAAAGTATAACATGGGATGCCATGACACACCAAGTACTCCTCCAATGCCATGCTGACTGTGGTCTTCCCAGCTCCAGACAGCCCTATATTAGTCCAAAACAAAAGCAAACATAGAACCCATATTCCTTAGATACCTTAACTGAGATTTTTAACACAACTGTGAGAAGTAGGAACTAAATAGGCACAAATCCCATCTGATTTTGGAGATTAAACAGAGTCAAGCTTGGTTACTACTTAATACATGGGGAAACACCAAATATTTCAGGGGAAGGCAAATGAACTTACGACCATTAATTACCTAAGAAAATCCTAATAAAAAGGAGCATGGGGTCAACTCAAGGAGACTGGTGACTTGAACACTCTCTCACACACACATAGGCACATACCAGTGTATAGAATTAATTTCACAAGTCTAGTAATACAGTTTATAAAACAACAGATGCACTAACGTTTTAAAGTCACGAAAGCTTCCTTGCCTTATATTTAGGAAAACAGGAACAGCATCTTAATAATGTGCATGTTAATTGCACATATATCCGTAGGACTCAAGTCTGAACTGTATAATTTCTATAGATTTCCTATTTGCTTGCAGTTCTTCTAAAATGTCTCAAATTTAATACGGAGAATGTAATAAACCAGATTTGTTCCTCTGCAGTACCTTAAAAGATAATTATGTACCCTCTCAAACCACTTAAAGATAATATTTTACTCATTAAATCAATGAAATTTCTACTCTCTAAGAGAATATCAGGGATATCAGTTACACTGACCATGGCAAACATCCATGTGTAAGATAGAGCACAGAAAGTTAGTTTTAAAAAGTAATACATTCATATTATGTTTGAAAAGTAATCCCCAGCAGTTACCATTGAAATTGTGCCATGTTAATTTGCTTAATTACTTTTCTTTTTTTGTATGATTTTATGGGGGGTTGTCATAATGTATTTGAAAGAACCCTGTAAAACCCAAAATAGTTACCTTAACTTGGAAAAAACATGAAGCATCAACATTCATACAGGTTGAAAATCTCTTATCCAGAAACCTGAAATGTCCCAAAATCCAAAATTGTCGATATAGAAAGATAGTGACACATTTGCTTTCTGATGGTTCAATGTACACAAACTTTTTTTCAGACTGAAAAATGTTAAACGGAATGAATGAACGATTTTAGACTTTATTTCTATCCTGCCCTCTCTCCCCAGTGAGAACTCAAGGCGGCTTACAACATATGCAAACTCTCTGAATATGGAGTTGAGATCTCTACACTTCTACAGAGATCAGTGTTTGGGACAAGCATCCAAAGCTTTGCCATCAGCAAACTATAGCTTCTGTGAACAGTCAAATTTGAATAAAGAAGACAACTCTGATCTTTCAGATACAGGCAGTCCCTGAGTTATAAATATCTGAAAACTGCTCATAGTTACAAATGGTATGAGACAACATAAAATGAGAGAAATCTACCCCTTGGAAGGGAAATTTAATCTTGAAAAAGTTATGTGGGAAAGGTGTTTCAACTGAAGCCTTATCACCAACAAGCCATTTTTTAAGATCCAATTATCCCAGTGACAGTAAGTGAGGTGGCACAGACAGCAAAACAAACACCACAGGGCGTTAGATCTTTAAAAATGTAGCTGTTCTGACTTACCAAAAAAATCAACTTAAGAACATACCTACAGAACTTACCTTGTTGGTAAGTTGGGGCTGTCTTATATGCTGTTTTATATGTTTTAAACTGTTTACATGTTTTAACTGTTTTATAATTTAATATGGTATATTTATTGTTATGTACACAATGCAGCACTGAATTTTTGCTGTAGTATGTAAGCCACTCTGAGTCCCCTTCAGGGTGAGAAAGACGGGGTATAAATGTAGTAAATAAATAAATATAGAGAGGCAAACATTCAATGCCGTATAAAAATACAAAACATTTTATAAAATTACTATCAGGCTATGTGTATGATGTAGGTGTATGTGAAACATAAATGAATTTTGTGTTTAGACTTGGGTCCCATCGCCAAGACCTCTCGTTATGTATATGCAGATGTTCCAAAATGTAGAAGAATCCAAAATGCAAAAAAACTTCTGAGCCCAAGTATTTTAGATAAGAGCTACTCAATTGTTTACTCTATCCTATTTTCCAAGTAGCCAACTTTGTTGGTGATCAGAATAATTCATTTAGATATAATTCAAACTTTCAGCCATTTCTTACAATTTCACAAACAAGTGTGCAACAAGTATAGAAACAGTGCATCAATACAAGGCTGCCAATATGAAATGCTTTTTGGGCTCCTGAGACCTACAAGGGCAGGTCAATAAGTCAGTGACTTTTTGAATTTCCCGCCTCTTAACTGAAAGGGCAACAGTGCTCCTGTCAACAAGCATCTGTCAGTTGACTCCTGTCAAAATTTGAACCAGCTGCGTCATTTAGTTTGTGTTTGACAGCCATTGATAGCAGACTACCGCGTGATTTAAGGAGAAAATGGAAAAAAGTGAATTTTGTGTGCTCATTAAGCATTATTTTTTGCAGGAAAAAACCATCACTCAAACCAAGATTAGGCTTGATAAATACTATGGGGACTCTGCACCATCAATTTCAATGGTAAAAAAGTGGTTTACTGAATTTCATTGTGGCCGTATAAGCACAGAAGATGCTGCATGTTCTGGATGCCCAGTTGAGGTCTCTACACCCGAAACAATTGAAAAAAATCACGTTATGTTGGCAGATCAGAGACTGAAAGTGCGAGAGATTGTGGAAGCCATAGGCTCAGTGGTTCAGTGGTTTCAATTTTAAATGATCACTTGGGTATGAGAAAGCTTTCCGCAAGATGGGTGCTGCATTTGCTCACAATCAACCACAATGCAAGGGTGCACACATGTGCAGTTTCCATAATAAAAATCCATGAATTGGGATACGAATTGCTCCCTCATCTGCCCTATTCTCCGGATTTAGCCCCGAGTGACTATTTCTTGTTTCCAAACCTGAAGAAATGGCTCGGTGGAAAGAGATTTGACTCCAATGATGAAATCATCTCATAAACAAATACCTATTTTGATGACCTCCACAAATCTTATTTTTGGAAGGGATAAAAAAATTGGAGAAACTTTGGGCAAAGTGTATAGAGCTCAAAGGAAACTACGTTTAAGCTTGCTTTTAACTAATCCCTCCGGTTCTGACCACACCATATCTGACAAATGTTTTAATTGATTATATGTATTTTATGTGTTTTATGTGTTTTACATGTATCTCAACTGATTGTTGTAAACCGCCCTGAGCCTGCAGGGAGGAGTGGTATACAAAATTGAATAAATAAATAAAATAAAAAAAATGATTTGTTATCCAAAAACCTGTGTTTCATTCAAAAAGTCACAGACTTATTGACCCGCCCTCATATTAGGCAACTGTTTGGATATTTAGGTATTTGGTATCTCTCCGTATTACCACAATTTTAAATTGTCAAAGAGAAAATGAAGTCATGCAAAATTAAATGGAGTGGACTTGCCAGTGGTGAAACTGTACCTGTTAGCCAAACTGTGCAGCCCCGAAAGCCACTTCTGGTCCCCACTACCTGGCCCCTCTTATTTCGACTGACATGATGGGCTTGATAGGTGACATTGGTAGCTCTTTGCATCCCCTAAAAATAATTAAGAAAGAAAACTTTTAATTTTGGTCAAAACCACGTAACAAAAACAAGTCAGCTGTAAATCAGGAATAAAAATTGGAATAAGCAAGTGAACCGAATACTCTACTGCAGAAGCACTCAAAAGTCAAACAAACTAATAATGTAACCATAATTCACTTGACCTGATATTCAAGGACGTAGCTGTGTTATTCTGGAATATCAAAATGCAAAGCACCTTAGAGACTGAGAAAATGAAGCTAGTAGCACAAGCTTTAATAAACTAAGTCTATTTCTACAGATGTGTGAAATGAAGTCACTCCATGTATCTGAAAAAACGATTCATCCACACTGTAGAAGTAATGCAATTGGACACCACTTTGGCTGCTATGCTCAATACTATGGAGTCTTGGAGTTTGTAGTCTGGTGAGACAGCAGCACTCCTTAGTTAAAGATCTTTGAAAACTCCAACTCCCGTGTTTTAGGATTTTTGCTGCTTTTATTTAATAAGTGGTCAGTATTTATAATATTTAAATATGATCAATTTAGTTTTTTTCATAATATAGTTTCAGGTTGTATTTGTTTTTTAAAACATAAAATATGAAGTAATTAGCAAAGGCAAAGTTCTAAGGTTACAGAAGCAACTCCATCAGGATTTTTCTACTGATCTAAAATTCTACTAATCATTCAGTTTGTGAAGGCATGGACAACAGCAACAACAACAACAACAACAACAACACTTTATTTATATTCTGCTCTATCTCCCTGAGGGGACTTTTATTTCCTGTGCTGGTCTATGACCGAAATAAATGATTTGATTGATTCAATGCCAAGTATAAAAAGAAAAATAAACGATTCATGTAATTGAACCATTAAATGTATGAATATTAAGATAAATTAAACACTACACAACCAAAGTGGAAGAGATGCCAAAAATCTGCAGAAGAAAAGGTTGAGAGGAGACATGATTGCTATGTTTAAGTATCCGAAAGGCTGTCATAAAGAAGAGGGAGAAGACTTGTTTTCTGCTACCCTGGAAACCAGGACTCAGAGCAATGGGCTCAAATTCCACCAGAACATTAGGAAGAACTTCCTGACTGTAAGAACTGTTCAGCAGTGAAACTCTCTGCCCCAGAGTGTGGTGGAAGCTCTTTTCCTAGAAGCTTTTAAAAAGAGGCTGGATGGCCATCTGTCTGGAGTGCTTTGATTGTGCTTTTCCTGCATGGCAGGTGGTGGACTAGAAGGCCCATGTGGTCTGTTCCAACTCTATTATTCTATGATTCTATGATTAAAAGAGGGATTGGAGGTTTAATGGGAGTATTTGAGTCTCCTTGATTTAAAAAATGGATTACAGATCATACTAATTAATAAATTAAAATATTGAAAGCTCCCCTGAATTTCCCTTCCAGATGTATATAAGGCTTAGAAACCACTTAACTCCCACCCTTGTTCTATAATACTCTTAATTTTAGTGCCTCAATAACCATGTTCCTATTGCCATGAATCAAATCAGAAAACAAATAAAATAAAAATCAACACGAGGGTAATTGCTCCAGCCTTCTATCATTCTGTTTGTCAATTTTCCCACTTTTTCCAGCAACATCTGCAATACAGCCAGTCTCCATATCTACAGATTTTGTATCCATGGATTCAACATCCAGAGCTTGAAAATATTTTTTCTTTTATTTCTTTTTAAAAGCAAACTTGATTTTGACATTGCCATGATAATGATAGAGATCATTATCTTAGTATGGTATTGTACATAATGGAATCTGAGTATCCAGATTTTTTGTATCCATGGTGAGTCCTAGAACCCAACCCCAACACATATCAAGGACCTACTGCAACGTCCTTGAGGTGTCCAAGAAAGCCCAGCCGGAAGTCAGAACTAATACAGGCTTACAACTCAGACGTACATACACACAAACCACCTAATACCAGGCAATCTTGCTCGCAAACAGTATATTATCAGAATATGTGATTTCAATGATGTAACTCAACACCTACAGTACTTTCTGGCACAACTTTGTTATGGAACATTATGATATATATAGTAACAAGAACAATAAACATATCATCTTAAATCTTAGCTTTCCCATACCAAAGAAATCATTATGATTGCCAGCCAAGGTATTACATTTCAGAAGATTGAACAATTTATTTATAAAGAAGTTGGAGAAACTCCAGAAAATTAGCTGCTATACCCGAGTCTTGACTTCAGAGAACATTTACCTCTGTGACAAGCAACACAATCAATCAGCTCTTTCTAATCTAACCACCTACTTGAAAACAAATTTTTTCACAAGAAACAAGATGTAACTACAGATGATTTCTGGTTACTTTGGTTCCATCTACACTGCCATTTAATGCCGTTTCAGAATGTAGTTTAATACGATTGAACTGGATAACATAAATTCACCCTGGCATATACAAAGGTTGAATGAAAAGTAATGTCTCCACCTTTGTAACTCCTCAACAGATGGCAGCAGGTACTGACTTGTTCAGTAGACTCTCCTCTACAATTCCATTTTGGCGGGAAGCCTTAGCATTGAATAGTTGTGTTGTTAAAGTGCAAAGTATGGAACCCTCCACAGACGGTCAGTCAATGCAACTTAAGCAATGTGCAATCATTGAATTCTTGACAGCAGAAGGTGTCACCACAAAGGAGATTCATCAGAGAATGCAAACTGTTTATGGTGATTGTGTTGATGTGGGTACTATGCGTCGTTGGGTGAGTAAGTTGAGGTGGGAACATCTGACATGCGAGACAAACAAAGAGTTGGATGTTCTGTGACAACAACCACTGAGTTTCACAAGCAAAAATTTTACAGATTAATTCAGGACGATCATCGTATCAGTCAGAGAGAAATTTCAAGCATAATCGGCATTTCTGTTCCCGATAATTAAAGAAGATTTCATTATGCTTCTGATGAAGACATTGAGAGAACTGTGAGACGCTGCTTGTGGAAACAGAGCATAGACTTCTCCCATGACAGTTTCAGAAAACTTGTTCATCGTTGGCAGAAATTTATCCGATTGTCTGGTGATTATGTGGGAAAGTGAACAGTGGTAGTTAAAGAGCACATTCTAAGGATTATTTCTGGGTTTGGTTTATTAAAATATTCCCATCCAAACCCAAGTAATGAAGGTAGAGGCATTACTTTTCATTCAACCATCATAATAAAGTTCAGTGAGATTAAACTGCATTCTGAAACAGCATTATATGGCACTGTAGATGGGGCCTTAGAGAGGAGCATTATATTTCAGTCACTATAGATAAGCATTTCTCAATCTAAGGGTCAGGATCCGTGAGGGTCGCGAGGAGGTTTCAGAGGGGTTACCAAAGACCATCATAAAACTTATATTGGTAGAGAAGGATGATCTCTTTGCCTGTCCTTCTCTTCCTTTTTGGAAACAAACGATGAATCCTTCCACCAAAAGCTCTCCTCCTGCTGTGATTTGCTGGCCTCTCAGCTAGCCTTTCTGCAAAGGGGAGGGCTGTTTCTGAGACTCCAAGTGGGGAGGGCAAGGGTGCTTGGCGCATAGAAGCATGGTGTGTGGTAGAGCGTGTGAGGCTGGAGGGAGGCTCCCACCAGCAAGTCCTTTCAAAGCATGGGGGTTTTGTGTGGGAAGTTTGGCTCAATTCTATTGTTGGTGGGGTTCAGAATGCTCTTTGATTGTAGGTTAACTATAAATACCAGCAACTACAACTCCCAAATGTCAAGGCCTATTTCCCCCAAACTCCACCAGTGCTCACATTTGGGAATACTAAGCATTTGTGCCAAGTTTGGCCCATATCTATCATTGTTTGAGTCCACAATACTCTTTGGGGATAAGTGAACTACAACTCCAAAACTCAAGGCCAATGCCCACCAAACCCTTCCAGTATTTTCTGTTGGTCATAAGAGTTATGTGTGCCAAGTTTGGTTCCATTCCATCATTGGTTGAGTTCAGAATGCTCTTTGATTGTAGATGAACTATCAATCCCAGCAACTACAACTCTCAAATGACAAAATCAAACCCCACCCAACCCCACCGGTATTCAAATTTGGGTGTATCGGGTATTTGTGCCAAATCTGATCCAGTGAATGAAAATATGTCCTGCATATCGGATATTTACATTATGATTCATAACAGTAGCAAAATTACAGCTATGAAGTAGCAAAGAAAATCATTTTAAGGTTGGAGTTCACCACAACATGAAGAACTATATTAAAGGGTGGCAGCATTAGGAAGGTTGGGAAACACTGCGATAGATAAACAAGAAATCAGACTTACAGAATAAAAATGCGTAAAATCAAAGGAAAAAATCAATAGATTTTGAAATAAACATACAATACCATGATATTGAAATATACAATGTGAACAAATTAAAGCTTTAGATGAAGTTAAAGATGAATTTATAGTATCAGATACTGGATTAAAACATCAGATGAATCTAGACAATATATATAGTGTTCCCTCACATATTGCTGGCGTTAGGTTCCAGGACTTTCCGCAATAAGTGAAAAACCGTGATGTAGGGATGCTCTATTTATTTAATATGTATACATTATTTTAGTAGTTATACACTATTTTAAGTCTTTATAAACTTAAAATAAAGTGAAGGAAAGGCCCTTGAAGGCTGGAGGGAGGGAGGACTGAGGAGGGAAAGCACTTTGGAGAGCGGCAGCGGCAAAACCTCACAAAACAGTGAAAATACCATAATATATATTTTAAATTAATATTTTTTGAAATCCATGAAAGAGCGAGTCCGCAATAAATGAACCGCGAAGTAGTGAGGGAACACTGTACTAGTTGTGAAACACATGAAATTTGTTAAATTTTACCTTTATGCAGCATTAGATTTGTTCATAACCATGGTCCTAATTTTCTAGCAATTTGACATAAAGATTGAGAATGGAAAACTTATGATACCTGTTTCAGACAGATTCCTGAAAACCTAATACAGACTGAGGAATACTGATCCAGAATACAAGAAATATGAGACTTTCTTACACTATACATTTATTGCACAGTGATTCTACTTTAGCGGTGCTGGTTCCATCCTATGCATCCCAGGGACTTGTAGTTTATGGAGAGGTATGGAAAATTCTCCGTTGGTGAGATCTAGTGCCTCGGCGTACAAAAACATAACTCGGGATTCCACAGGATGTAAACAGGAAGCAGAAGTGGAATCATGATGCTATAATTATATAGTGTGAAAGGGCTTCTGGTCCAGGAAAACAGAGAAGAAAAAAATAAACCAAGGAGCAGCATACTCTTTAGGATCATGATATTTAAAGGCCTATCACATTAAAAATATGACTCTGGAAAAACAGATCTGTGTATATGAATGAAATCAGCCCCAAAAATGTATGGCTCAGAGGGAAATGAAATATCTGAAAAACAATAACAAATATGAATTAGACCTGTTCAAAAAACTGTGGAAGAACCAACTCTAAGGGGACATCTAAAATGAACTGTAAAATAAATGAAGCAAAAATAAATGAATTTAAATACAAACTTTGCTTATCTATGCACTTCAGGAAAGTCAGCTAGGTGTCAGCACACACAAAACACCGACCACTTGTACATAAAAGAGAACTGAAGCCAGGGTGGAGTACAGTAGAGCAGTGTTTCCTAACCAGTGTTCCGTGGCACACTAGTGTTCCGTGAGTGATCATCAGGTGTGCCGTGGGAAATTGGAACCTCCAATACCCTTTCTTCCCCCTCCTGCCGAACATTTTTTCTTCTCCACTCGGGCTTTCTTCTTCCCAGCCTCGCTCTGCTCGCTTTGCTCTGGGGTGAGTCTGCTCAGTAGCGCCCACATGGGTCGCGTCTTCCTCCCTCCCCCCTCCCCTCCTGAATACGCTCACGCTGCCCCCTCGGATCAAAATGGCAGCAGAAGCGGCAGTGTAGAAGAAAAAGTAAGTGTTTGGCAGGAGGGGGAAGAAAGGGCGCGAAGAGGAAGGGGGAGGAAGAGGTCTCTGTTGAAAGCTGGCATGGGCAAACTTGGACCTTCCAGGTGTTTTGGACTCTAACTCCCAGCATTCCTAGCAGCCTCAGGCCCCTTTCCTCTCCACCCCCCCCCCCCCTCAGCCATTTAAGCAGGAAAGGGCCTCAGGCTGTTAGGAATGGTGGGAGTTGAAGTCCAAAGCACCCAGAGGGCCAAAGTTTTCCCATGCCTGTTTTAGGGACCTTAAAGTGGTGAGCCTCCTTCCAACATTGTGATTCTGGATAGAAAACAAACAACAACATAACATAACATTGTTTGAGTCCGCAGTGCTCTCTGGGTGTAGATGAACTACAACTTCCAAACTCAAGGTCAATTCCAAGCAAACCCTTTCTGTTGATAATGAGAGTTCAATAAGCCAAGTTTGGTTCAATTCCATTGTTGCAAGAGTTCAGGATGCTCTTTGATTGTGTGTTAACTATAAATCCCAGAAACTGTAACTCCCAAATGTCAATGTCTGTTTTCCCCAAACTCCATCTGTGTTCACATTAGCGCATATTGAGTATTCATGCCAAGTTTGGTCCTGATCCAACATTGTTTGAGTCCACAGTGCTCTCTGGATATAGGTGAACTACAACTCCAAAACCCAAGGTCAATGCCCACCAAACTCTTATAGCATTTTCTCTTGGTTATGGGAGTTCTGTGTGGGAAGTTTGTGTCTTTCTGCCATTCCTGCCAGGATATCTATGTTGTGTTCATCGAAACAGGCCCAGGTTTCACACTGAGTGTATAAATACATTTAAAAACATATTAACTGTATGTATTACTGTGTTAGAGTGTCATTTTGTGTCATTTTGGTTGGTGGTGTGCCCCAGGATTTTGTAAATGTAAAAAATGTGCCGTGGCTCAAAAAAGGTTGAAAAACACTGCAGAAGAGAACAAAGCCTTTGCTCAAAGTTATGCCCCAAAAGCTCCAGAACAAGCGAAAAATATAATAACGAAGTCCAGAGCAAAACAACATTCAGAATTAAATGAAAAAAGAATGAAGAATCAGAAAGCAAAGGTCTCATTTTCTTAGCCCCCCATGCAGACAATTTGGAATTTTGGAGTATTTTGGATTTCAGAATTCCAAATAATGGATGCTCAACCTGTATACATTTAGCTAAAGTTAATCTTAAATTAGCTAATTAATAAGTCTTTCATATAGAGGTCAATTTACCTTTATATTCCCTTAGGGAATTCTTTCATATTTTAACGGGCAGAAGTGGATCTAGTTTGCAGTAGCTAAGAATAACACAATAAAAGCTTTCTCTACCAGCTAGCTATTTAAACCAGAAGCATTTATGTGATACTAAAGCAGTTATCAACAGGAAAGGCACCAGCAATAAATCAAAATGTCAAAGTTTGAAACCAGTTGATTGTGTTCTTTTTCAACTATTATTTGGCTGAAACTACAAGCAGCTCAACTCTCAACTTTCATTTACTTCGATTTGAAAAGGTTTTGAAACCATCTTAGATACTACTACAAGATATAAAACACATACATAAAACAAAAGCATCTTTACTATTGAAATTTCATATCTGGAAACTGAAACACGTTTCATCATATACACCCAGGGTGCTTCCAGACAACACCAAATTGTGGATTTAATAGGTAGGACAAAAAAATCCGGGACCAGAAAGCAGCTCCGAACACAGACTTATTGATCCCAGGATTTGTGCCTGCAATATCCGGTCTTGCTGTCTTGATCTGGGATTTAGAAGCCCGCAAGATGGCCATTGTGGGATGTCTGCCAAACACTCTGGCAGTATTTTTAAAATAATAATAATAATAATAATGTGCTGATGTGAATATGCACATAGTTCATATGGGTTTTGTTCCTGGGTTATAAATGTCTGTTCCTCGTTGGTTCTATCATAAAAACCTGGCGAAAGTTGAATAAAGTGCAAAAACTTTGTCATGGCAAGAGGGACATCGCCATCCACCCATTTATCAAAGTTTGTGATAAACAAATAAAAAAATTGCCATGAACATAACTTTCCCCATATTTTCACAATACAAGCAATGAGGAACCAACATTTATAATATGGGAACAAACCAAAATAAAAAAAATCCTGTATTTTCTGAGTGCAGGTACATACAGAGATTCGTAGATTCAAATCTTCTGGCCAGAACCGGGATATTTCCATACTTTTTTATCTCATGGTTTTTTGGCTTTGTAGCAATTCCTCCCACGTTTTCAACTGACATCATCTAGTCACCCTCCATTTTGAACCCGAAGCTCCTGGGATAAAGGCACTGTGTAAATGGGCCCCCAGCAAACCTTGAAACAATACTGCTGAGAAAGTTGTCGCAAGTTATCTCTTCCTACTTATGTTTCAGTGGGTTATCCAATACAAAGCTACAATTGTATCTGGTCAATAATTAAAAGAATGAAAAATAAGAAACATTCTTATACCTTGGTTTATATGGATTCAGATCGATTTTAACGCAGCTGTGCTGAAAAGATAGTGCCATATTTCAACATTACCATCTTTGCCATGTTCATTTATGGATCTTTCCTTACCAGTATTTAAAATGCCTAAAGTTGTGGCTTTGTTTTGTTTTGCTAATTTTCTTTTGGATGTTTCTAAAAGTAAGCCTACCTTCTATCCAATATTACACAAGATTTATACATCAGCACACACCCTCGCCTAATCTTAGAATTCCTGAATTCCTGATGTCTTTCATTATTTAATCTGGTTTTCATCTTTACTTACAAGCAAACACACATACTATATCCAGTGGTGCCCCCCATTTTATATTAATATATACCAGTCATATCCTTAGGTCGTGATGCAGAATTATTATTTTTACACACATTTCTTTCTCTTGCATGGCTGAAGTCCAAGACTTCTGAGGGCTTTCCTTTCTTTCTTCAGCTAACAACAATTAGATGTGCAAACGCTGAACCAGGATTACTGTTAGTAGAGTTTTGTTTGAATGACCCAGCATCACAACCCACAGTTTGAATTTGGATTATTTGAAGCAGTCCATAATTAAAACAAACCACAATCTATCAAGTTCAGAAACAAAATGACACACTGTAGTTAATCTGAATTAGAAACAAAGGCTACAGAATTCGTCCTTGCAGCTGCACTTGGTTACATGCCTTGGTTGTTACAACATTTGGATGAATGTGATGCGCTTTACATGAATGCCTTTGGAAACTATTCAGAAACTTCAGCAGGTACAAAATATTGCAACCAGAGCCCTGCTGGGGCCAGTTAAAGGGAATACAATTCCCTTGTTGACACACTTTCACATGGCAGAGAAATCAAATTATCAAGTAAGCTTGTAATGCTCAAGGACATTGTGGAATAATTGTGTGAAAGGTTAAAACTATATTCATATGCTGTTCCCGATGGTGCCAGGCTTGCTTTGCTTTATGAAAACTCTAAAGCAAAAGTAGGAAAGATGCTGCTGGGAAGCAATTCCAGGGATGTATCAGTATTTGTTATGGTAGCTGGGGGTGTTGGGAGTTGCACTCCATCAACCAGAGGGAGGCTTGAATCCCAGCCATACTTCACAGTCAGATTATCGAAATTCCGTTTTGTTATTAGCATAAGACATTTTTAAAAACTCACATCAACATCACTCCTGCTGGTCTTCCTAGCTGTTCTCTAGTGCTAGCAGCATAGACCTGTGGCTAGGTACCAGGAACAAATGTACATGAAGCCAAATGTATATGAAGCTAAAAACTTGGTCTGTGCATGTTGCCAAGCATACCCAGGCTTTAAGAAAATAATGTCCATGAGAAGTTAGAATAATAAGAACAACAACTCTATTCTTATATCCCACCACCATCTCCCCAAAAGGACTCAGGGCAACTTACAAACGGCACAAAGTGCCTAAAAACAAAAATGAAGCACAATATAAATAAAACACATAGACATATAAAAACATAAACTCAGACTCAATAAAACTAAGGTCATCAACCCATGGAGGTAAGCTACTGTAAACATGGCCAAACTGTAAACAATAGAAATGGAATAAGTGCAATTTGCAATGGTGGAGAGTGGGCATAGGATAACGTGCAAGGACGTGAGACTACTGCACAGAACAACTAGAGACTAAGCATTTGCAAAAGCTTGTTTGAAAAGCCACATCTTCAAAACCCTACGAAAGTAGGAAAGTGGGGAAGGTGTTCCAAAGCTGGGGGTCCACCATCAAAAAGGACCTCTCCCTTGTCCCCACCAGCCACGCCTCCCAGCAAATCTTAAGAGCCTGCACTGGTTCATAGGGGGGAATGTGGTCACGAAGATAGGCAGGACCCAAGCTGTTTAGGGCTTAATAAGTGATAACCTGCACTTTGAATTGGGACCGGAAATTATTGGCAGCCAATGGAGCTACTTTAATAGGGGGATTGTGTGTTCCCTATAGCTAGCAGCAGTTAGTAGTCTGGATGCCAGTCTTTGCACCAATTGCATTTTCTGAGCCATCTTCAAAAGCAGCCTCATGTAGAGTGAACTGCAATAATCCAATCTAGATATCACTAAGGCAGGGCTGCCCAACAGGCGGCCCCCAAGCCCCTTCCCTACGGCCCCCTAACTTGTTTTAATAAAATACAAATAAAAAATAATTTTTTAAAAAAAAAAAAAAACAAACCTACTTCCGGGTTTAGGCAAGCATCGCGAGACTACGCCAGCCACAGCCGAGGGAGGTTGAGCAATGAGGGTTGCATTGCAGAGTGGGATTCAAGTCCCATCGAGGGGAGGAGGTTGAAATCCCGTCTGTGGCTGCGTAGTCTCGCAATAGCTGCCGAAATCTCGGGTCCCATGGGATTTGCGGCCGGTCTGGGCGCGTGCCTCCTCCTCCCTCGCGGCTGCTTCCAGGCCAGACCCCATTCCCTCAGAGAGAGGGAGGAGGGGAGTGAGGCAGGGAAAGCCCCTCCTGGCTCCGTCCTCTTCCTGTGGAGGGCCCTCGCTTCCCGCCCCGCGGATGGGAGAGCAGCCGCGGCCCGCCTGAGCTTGGCCTCGGCTCCAGCGGGCTCTTCGGGGGACGGCGGCGGCGTTGGCGCTTCGGCCCTGTGGTGGGGCTCCTGCAGTATGGGTAAGGAAGGGCCTGGCTCGAATCAATCAATCTAAAAACAGTGGGACGTTGGGTGAGGGGGGGAGGGGTCCCTCAGCGGCGGTTTCCTTGGCAATGCTTTCTTCCCCTCCTCCACGCCCCCTCCCCCTTGTTGTGCTGCCTTCCCCCACGTGCAGGGCACAACGTGGCTTCCTTTGCGCCTGTCCCCGCGGCTTGTTTTCCCTTCAGGGAGGGAGGGAGCTCTTTGGGCCTCCTCCACCCACCTCTGGGAAAGGGGGCCCCATCAAGCCCTGCGACGGTATTGAGGTGTTTGGTTTTTTTATTGGTGTGTCCCAATTTGAGTGTGGACTCAAATAACTCAAAGGTATTAGGAAGCATTCCCCCAAATCCACCAGTGTTCCCATTTGGGTATATTGAGTATTCATGCCAAGTTTGGTCCAGATCCATCATTATTTGAGTCCACAGTGCTCTCTGGATATAGGTGAACTACAACTCCAAAGCTCAAGGTCAATTGTAAGTAAATTGGAGCCGAGAGGGGGCGGAGCTGGGGAGGGGGCTGGGGAGGGTGGGGTGGACGGGGGGGCGGAGCTGGTTGGCCCCCAGGTGATCAGTGACCGGAATTCCGGCCCTTGGGCCCATAGAAGTTGGACAGCCCTGAACTAAGGCATGGACCACCATGGCCAAGTCAGGCTTTTCGAGGTATGGTCACAGCTGGCGCACAAGCTTTAACTGTGCAAAGGGTCTCCCAGTCACTGCTGACACCTGAGCTTCAGGAGGATCCCCAGACTGCGGAGCTGTGTCCTCAGGGATAGTATAACCCTGTTAAGCACAGGTTGCCACTATATACCTCAACCGGACTCACGACTGACCAGGACCTCTGTCTTGTCTAGATAAAGCTTCAGCTTGTTAGCTCTCATCCAGTCCATCACAGCTGCCAGGCTCTGGTCCAGGGATTCCTTGAATTTTGGTAGAAAGGAGTAGTAGAGTTCTGTGTCATCAAAGCATTCCCTCATTTTTCTTTTTTATTTCCCTGAATCAGTCAATTCTAATAGCTGCTCTCAGAGAGGAAAACTTCAGAAATACACCTTCCAAGTAAAAAAAGCAACAACAAAACTAAAAGTCTTACAAAAGTAGAAACATTTCTTGCAATTTAATGAAATATACTGTTGTATGTGGATTTTAAAAACATACATCTGAGGTTATCATGTGCAAAAGTGTATGCAGTTCATATGATATTCTTGTGCCTTAACAAAAGTAGATGGTTGCTTCACATGATAAAAACAGTGAGCAAACTGAAGTGTTAGGATAGGAATATGCAAACATAATATTACTACATTATAAGGACATATATGCCTCAGATTGCATAGACAATGGCTACAATCTCAAAATACAGCACAACAAACTATGCATCCACAAGAACCCTGACTTGTTGGTAATATAAGTTTACTGGTTTAGGCTTTGCTCCATGCTTTATCAAATAATCTGGATGTGAGCCCAGTCAGCTTTCCAGTTCTTCCTCTCTCAACAATAAAAGAAACAATTCTGAAATAAGCTGTGGATTTCTGCCTGTTCGTTTTGAAAGAAACTATAAAGTGAGCTCTGTCTCCATCCAGATACCACAAATTATGATGTAAAGCTTTGTGGCTTGTTTCTTTCCTCCCACTGTACAGTTGATACAACTGGAATGTGAAGACCAGCATATTTCTCTTTACTTACAGAAGCCCAAGTTGTCTTGTTACGCAAAGGCACCTGATATCTGGGAGGTACATGCAGCAAGAGGATACTCCAAGTTACATCAAACTTGCACAATCAGGCTTTCACTTTTGCAATGGGACTTCCCCTTTCTACTTCGCTTTGAACCAACAGGTATATCATTTTCAAAGAGTCCCTGCATTTCTGAAATAGTTATGGGGGGAGAAATCAATCCTACTGTTGGGTAGGAGTGAAATATCAGCTCTACTGTATCTGCCAAAGTGGGACAAAAATGGCTGAAACTGAGGATGGACCCTGTAATTTTAAACTGATTTTGGTGCAGTAAAACAAATATACAATTATAAAGCAAACATAACATTGTATCAATGTATATACAATATATTATACCATACTCATACTATATTATATCATAATTATATTATACTACATTACAATATAATTATATTATAATATATTGACATTATAATATAATGTAACATTCTATTATATTATTATTATAAAATAATAAAATTATTTATTTAAATAAAATTATCCTCTACTAAATATTTTCATTACTCCTATAAAACTCAAATAACCCAAAATAAAGTAAAATATTATATATTACTATTTTGTACAATACCACTATACTGCAATATTGTTTGTAATATTACATGTAATATAAAATATATCATTATTCTATTGTTATATTGTATTTGTATTATATTGTATGACAATATTAAGCAGAACTGTATAATAATCAACAAGAAATGCAATGTAAATGCATCAAAATCAGAATATATTACCTACCACCCGTCTCATAATTCATAGGAGTCTCCCATAAGTCCAAAATTAGGATCCCAATGTAAATGTAAATAGAAAAACAGCCAAAATGTTCAAATGAGGTCGAATCCAGGCAGTGCGGCCTGGGCAAACTTGGGCCCGCCCTCCCTCCTTCTAAGTGTTTTGGCCTCCAACTCCCACAACTCCTCATAGCCTCAGGCCCCTCAGGTCTAGACAGAAATAGAGCCGAAGAAAGGAAGGAGGGAGAGAAGAGGTCACAGAGGAGGAGGAGGAAAACCCTTCATTCATTCCTTCACTTACACTTCCTTCACTGATTCTTTTCTCCTCCCTGCAAAACGCGCGTGCGGGCGGAGACAAAGGGAGAAGCACCCCCTGCCTGCCCGATAGGGAGTGCTTTGCTTACAGGCTTCTGCGCAAGGGAGCTACTGGGCATGCGTGGAGGTTTTTCGCAAGACGTGCAGTTGCTCCTGCGCTCAACTTCAGCTCCGGGAGCAACTGCGCCTGCGTGAAAACCTCCGCGCGTGCCCAGAAGCGCGCGGAGCGCACAAGGCTGGGGTCAAAAAGCAGGCAGCTGCAGCACTGTCTGAGGAACATCGGCAGGGCCAGGATGGCGCCCCATGCGGCCAGGATGGCGCCCCCTTCCCAGATGGCGCCCTAGGCGGCCGCCTACTTGGCCTATCTTGTAGGACCGCCCCTGGTGATCAATAACTTTAGCCAAAGAACCTAGCAAGTCCAGGACTGCTTTCAGTCCAACATATTCACAGCATTGGCCAAGATACATAAATTTTATTCCAAGCTGGCGACCATCACACAGAGGACCTTTTCATCGTTTGCCCCATGACCGTGAAATGACATGCTGGAAGAGATCCAACAGCTAAATCACCTATTGGGATTTAAGATACAACTGAAAATCATTTTTTTCCAGAAGGCCTATCCAGTCAATTTCCTATCCAGTCAATTTCCACATATGAATCTTCACCGACATTTTGGTTGCATGCTGCAAGCGAGAGTCCAAAAGTAGCAGGTGAAAACCTGGAATCTCAATCAGTGGCTGAGACCAGATAAGAAGCTCCCTCCTGGTCACACAGAAGACTGGGTGATTTGGAAGGCGCTGAACAGAGTGCGCTCTGGCACCACAAGATGCAGAGCCAACCTTAAGAAATGGGGCCACAAAGTGGAGCCCATGACATGCAAATGAGAAGAGCAAACCATAGACCACCTACTACAATGCGGTCTGAGCCCCGCCACATGCACAGTGGAGGAGCTTCTCACAGAGGTACTCCAAATGGCCAACTTCATGTCAAAGGACATTTAGTATAATGCCAAGTTTTTAACTTTGTGGTTTTTTTATACGATAAACAAATAACCTTTTATTTTATCAGTAATTTTCTGCATTTGTTGTGTGTATTTTAATAATGTTCTGTTTTATCTCACTGCTTTAACTATGTTGTACCCCACCTCGAGCTGCAAGGAGAGGTGGCTAATAAATAAATTATATTACTATTATTATAAAGTGTGCATGTGCAATATATAATGCATACATGATAATCCTCATCTGACATCTATGCGACCAGTAGAGAATGCAGCTCGACCTTGTTTGTTTAGCAGGATATTCTCTGGGTTGACCACTGTATGTATGCAGCCAAAAGATGAGACTGGTGGACTTGGGGATGTAACATTATTACATTTACAACATCTGTATATCTGTATATCTGTATACCTTTATAAAGCGGAATGTTTGTATGTGTGCGGAGGGTGGGAGGGCGGATATGTGGCAGCCACTTTCACAGGCCACAGCGACCTGCATCAAACTTGGTACACATAACCCCCCTAAACCCCTTTACGTCCTGGTGCGGTTCGGGGGACATGATCCACGGATTATGGGATTTGTAGTACTTTCAAACACTTTGGTTCCCACAGACCACTGAGGCCACCAAAAAGGACCAATACAGACCACACTTAGCACACACAGCCCCCAAAACCCACTCTACGTCCTGGTGCAGTTTGGAGGAGGGTAGACAATGGATGATGGGACTTGAAGTACCTCTACTCACTTCCCAAGTCCGCTGCAACCCTCATCCAATCACTGATAAAGACCACACTTGGCACACAGAGCCCCAGTGACTGCCTCTCACGAACTTTGGTGAGGTTTGGGGGGACCTTCCCTCACTGACAATGGATGATAATCCATTTGTAGTACCACAGCCCCTCTGTTCCCACAGACCACTGTGGCCCCCAACAAACACTGATAAAGACCACACTTGGCACACAGAGCCCCAGTGACCCACTCTACATCCTACTGAACTTTGGAGGGGGGCAGATCATGGATGATGGGACTTGCAGTACCTTCCCTCACTTTCCAAGACTGCTACAAACCTAATCCAATGACTGATCAACACCAAACCTGCCACACACAGCCCTCATGACCCACTCTACATCCTGGCGCAGATCGGACCCTCTCTACATACTGAAGTTTGGAGAAGGGTGGACCATGGATGATGGGACTTGCAGTACCTTCCCTCACTTTCCAAGACTGCTACAAACCTAATCCAATGACTGATCAACACCAAACCTGGCACACAGAGCCCTCATGACCCACTTGTGTGAGACGGACCACGGATGATGGGACTTGAAGTACCTTCACTCACTTCCTAAAAGCAATGCAACCCTCATCCATTCACCAATACCGACCAAACTTAGCACACAGAGCCCCCATGACCCAATCTACATCCTTCTACACTTTGGGGGAGGGTGGACCAGAGATGATGGGACTTCCACTACCTTTAGTAATCTCATGATACCACTGCAACTCCCAATAATGATGGATCAAGACCAAACTTGGCACACAGAGCCCCCATGACCCACTCTACATCCTGCTGCACTTCTCAAATGACCCAGGCACCGCCGGGTCCCCAAGCTAGTTTCTAATAAAATATAAATGACAGAGCTCAGCAAATAATACAGGCCATGGGGAGACATCGGCTATAATCAAAATGGGAGTTGTGAAGATCACTAAAACAGATCGGCATATGGCCAACTCTTTAATTCTTATTTTATAACAGCACTACCAGTAATGTGTTGTTGAAGGCTTTCATGGCAGGAATCACTGGGTTGCTGTGAGTTTTCCGGGCTGTATGGACATGTTCCTGAAGCATTATCTCCTGACATTCACTCACATCTATGGCAGGAATCCTCAGAGGTTGTGAGGTTTTACCTCACAACTTCTGAGGATGCCTGCTATAGATGTTGGCGAAACATCAGGAGAAAAATGCTTCTGGAACATGCCCATACAACCTGGAAAAGTCACAGCAACTACCAGTAATGTCTATGGCCAACAGAAGGGATTCTAGCTCTAGAGTATACTTGAATTCCCTCCATGGTACCATATTGATGGGGGAAAAGCTGCTCCCAGATGCTGTTTGCAATTGTAAATCTTCACTGGGAGCACATTTTATCCAGCAATATGGTCTGAGGGCCAAGTAAAGAAAGTATGAAACAAAAACATGGCCCAAGGCTAGAATTCCTTCAGGGATGGCAACTCATGAACTTCTAAAACTCAAAAATAAGCAGGCAGGCAGAGGAATCAAGTTACGTAATTTTACCCCAATAGCTCATTCCCAGGCCCCTTCTACACTGCCATACAAAATCCAGATTATCTGCTTTGAATTGGATTATGGGTCCTTCCAGACAGGCCCTATATCCCAGGATCTGATCCCAGGTTTTCTGTGTATCCCAGATTATCTTGCAGTGTAGACTCATATAATCCAGTTTTTATTTTCATTTCAGGAGCGACTTGAAAAACTGCAAGTCACTTCTGGTGTGAGAGCATTGGCCGTCTGCAAGAACGTTGCCCAGGGGACAACACATCCTGGGTGTTTTCGCATCCTGTGGGAGGCTCCGCTCATGTCCCGTGTGGAAAGCTGGAGCTGACAGACAGGAGCTCACCCAGCTTCCCAAAATCGAACCGAAGGAGCCCCATTTCCTTGATATCCTGTGGACAGCTCCGAGGCCTTAGAATTCATCTTTCACACAGCCCTACGGAGCAAGACTGGCACCTTTCTCAAACACAGATCAGAACATGTTTAGCAGTAAATGGACACATGCCAATTCAAATCAGAGTGTGCTGTCTTTTTCAAGTCTATCACTGAGCTGTATCTTTTCCGTCCAATACCACAAGCTCAGGGTTGGGGTTGGTAATTCCAACAGACGTTTGATTTCAGATGATAACTGCTGTTCTGTATCATGAAAAACCACCCTCTCATTTCTAGCAAAGGGCCTCCCAGGGGTCTGGGACTTTCACAGCCTTTAACTTGTGCTGTAAACTGACCTGCCGGGCACCTTGGTGATGAAAACCCAAGTTTGTTCCTGCCTCCACAGTGCTCTCATTCAAGAAGGACCCCACAAAGAACCTCAGTCTTGAGCTGCCCAAGATTTATGAATGGGCACATTGTACAATTGAAACCCCAGTCCTTTCCTCCTCCTTCTCTTTCTCCTACAACAGACAGAGAAGGAAAGAAATGATGCTGAAGGAGGTGGGCGCATTACAGTGCACTGGCAGCCCTTTTGCCACCCACAGCTTTTAATACAAGCACTACCCAGGGATGCAGGATAAAGCAACAGAGAGTAAAAGCTGTGTTTAGATCTCATTCATAAAGACAGGCTCTGCATAGAAAAACAGAGTGATAGATACTCTCTCTCCCTTGCTAGATATACAATGGGTCCTCGGTATCCAGTTTGGCAACTACTGCTACTACTACTAATAGAGCCCCCGGTAGTGCAATGGGTTAAACTCTTAGGCCAGCAGGACTTAAAACCGACACATCAGAGATTCAAATCCAGGGAGAGCAGAGATGAGCTCCCTATGTCAGCTCCAGCTCTCCATGCAGGGACATGAGAGAAGCCTCCCACAAGGATGGGAAAACATCAAAAACATCCGGGTGTCCCCAGGACAACGTCCTTGCAGACAGCCAATTCTTTCACACCAGAAGCGACTTTCAATTTCTGAATTCATTCCTGACACGAATAATAATAGGTATGGAGTGCGTCTTCGGGTTATTTTTTCATCGTGTCAGGGACGACTTGAGAAACTGCAAGTCACTTCTGGTGTGAGAGAATTGGCCGTCTGCAGAGACACTACCCAGGGAACGCCCGGATGTGTTACCACCCTGTGCAAAGCTTCTCTCATTGTCACGATCACGGACTTGGCGGGCCCCTTAATCACACACACAGAGACGTACTGAAGGCTAACTACTTTATTGAGTATAAAAACAGTTCCAAAGAATATATAGTCCAATAATAAGCAATTGTTCAAAAGGTAGAAAGCAAGATTGTCCAAAGTAACGTAGCAAATAAACTAGAAGCTTGGCAAGGCTCCGCAAACCAATGCGGTTCAAGAAACAAGGCAAGGCTCCGCAATCCAATGCGGATCAAGAAACAAGACAAGGTAAATGCAAGGCAAGGCTTGATGACCACGGCTTGGCTTGTGGTCCCACTCCGCTTCACGCCTATTCAGGAAAGACGTGGCCGGAGAACTGAGGATGCGTTCCCACGGATCCTATACTTAATCCTTCGGCCGAGGCCCCGACGCTCTAGGCTTCTTCGTCTCCAATCTCCGCTCACGGACCTCGGTCGGTCTAGGACCCTAGACCAAGCCCTCCTAGTAGACTCAATGTCCCGTCTCCTATCGAAAGTTCGACCTTGCCTCTCAGCAGCTGTGTCGCTATCTTCCTGAGAACTTTCCTCCCTAGCACTTTCCCACTCGGCCGTCCATGTTTTCACTTTCAAGCTCTTGGGAATTCCCCCTGGGGTGTTCATAACTCCCTTCGCTGCTTCCCATCTCCACCTGGTGATCGGAATCTATGCTAGGCCCAAACATCATCTCATCCCATGCCAAGCTCTCTGTGGGCGAACGAGGCCCATCCGAAGGGCCCTGTGCTTCACCCCAGTCATCTAGCTCATCCTCTGAATCCACATCTGCTGCTGCAGGCCCTAATGCTAATGGAACCCCAGGACCTATTCCCTGCCCTCCAGGCACAAACGAGAACTGCTGTGCTACACTCATGTCCCCACATGGGAAGCTGGAGCTAACACACAGGAACTCACCCCTTCTCGTGAATTTGAACCACTGACCATTCAGTCAGCACAAGGATTTAACCCATTGCACCACCATGGCTCCTTTGCACCTTCGGTATCCAGTTGGGTTCCAGAACACTGCTGTGGACACCAAAAATCTGTAGATGTTCAAGTCCCATTATATACATACAAAGGCATAGTTAAAATGCTGTCCCTTTTAGCACAATCAAGGCTTGCATTTTAAGATAGCGTTAATGCAGTTTGACACCACTTTAACTGCTATGACTCAATGTTATCAAATTATGGGAAATGTCGAAGGCTTTCATAGCCGGAATCACTGGGTTGCTGTAGGTTTTTCGGGCTATATGGCCATGTTCTAGAAGCATTCCCTCCTGACCTTTCACTTGCATCTATGGCAAGCATCTTCAGAGGCATCCTCACAACCTCTGAGGATTCCTGCCATAGATGCAGGCAAAACATTAGGAGAGAATGCTTCTAGAACATGGCCATATAGCCCAAAAAATCTACAACCATTAAGGGAACTGTAGTTTTACAAGGTCTCGAACCTTTTCCTCCAAAGACTGCTGGGACCTCAAACTGCAACTCTCATAATTCCATAGCATTTAGCCCCTGCAGTTAAAGCATACTGTGTAGACCAGGCATGGGCAAACTCCAGCCACCCAGGTGTTTTGGACTTCAACACCCACAATTCCTAACAGCCTACTGGCTGTTAGAAATTGTGGAAGCTGGAGTCCAAAACACCTGGGTGGCCGGAGTTTGCCCATGCCTACTGTAGATGCACCAACGGATTTTTGTATTTAGTATGGGATATTTCCAAGTTGTGAATGATGGAATCCGCGGATGCAGAACCTGTGGATACAGAGGGTTGACTGTAAACTTGCATTGCGGAGTTTCTTTTAAAAAGTAAATTCCTTCCCCAGTTCCTCCTCCTTCACTTTCCCTGAAAGCACAAATTAGTCAATGGAATGCACTGAAATCTGATCTGCTGCTTCCTCCTGTGCAAACAAGCCCTGGCATCTCAAGCATTTTAGAATCATATAACCATAGAGTTGGACGAGACCTCATGTGCCATCCAGTCCAACCCTATTCTGCCAAAAAGCAGGAATATCTCATTCAAAGCACCCCCGACAGATGGCCACTCAGCCTCTGTTTAAAAGCCTCCAAAGAAGGAGCTCCACCACACTCCAGGGCAGAGAGTTCCATTGCTGAACAGCTCTCACAGTCAGGAAATTCTTCCTAATGTTCAGGTGGAATCTCCTTTCCTGTAGTTTGAAGTCACTGCTCCATGTTCAGCAGAAAACAAGCTTGCTCCCTCCTCCCTATGATTTCTCCTCATGTATTTATACATGGCCCTCATCATGTCTGCTCTAAGTCTTCTCTTCTGAAGGCTAAACATGCCCAGCTCTTTAAGCCGCTCCTCATTGGGCTTGTTCTCCAGAACACTGCTCATTTTAGTCGCTTCCCTATGGACACTTTCCAGCTTGTCAACATCTCCCACCAATTGTGGTGCCCAGAATTGGACAGTGTGATTCCAGATGTGGTCTCATCAAGGCAGAATGAAGGGATAGCATGACTTCTCTGGGTATAGACACTATACTCTTTATTTATGCAGGCCAAAATCCCATTGGATTTTTTAGCTGCCACAGGACATTGTTGGCTCATGTTTAACTTATTGTCCATGAGGACTCCAATAACTTTTTCACACATATTGCTATTGAGCCAGGCGTTCCTCATTCTTTTATCATTATATATCATTTTTTTCTGCCTAAGTGCATTTGTCCCTGATGAACTTCATTTTGTTAGTTTTGGCCCATCTCTCTAATTAGTAAAGATTGTTTTGAATTCTGCTCATGTCTTGTTTTCTATTAAACGAAGCTGAAACTAACAATATCATTTTTGGACTATTACTGGTTGCATTGTTACCTGCTGGGTATTTGCAACCCCTTATAAGAGATATGGACACATACATACATTGTAATAACAAAATGTTTGGGACACAAAATATCGCATGAAGAAGACAGGGTCTTCTCAGTGGTGGCCCTTCAGCTATGGGAACGTCCTTCCTAGGGATATTACATCAGCTCCCACCCTCTTGAGTTAAGACATGGTTGTTTGAGCAAGCGTTTACAAATGCAGAGTAACCAACATAGGAAATGGAATGACTAGATGATGGAACTGGCCAATGTTTTAACAAGGAGACGCTAATGATGTTGGTTTTATTGTTCCTGTTGGGGTTTTTATTTATGTAATTAAAACTTTTGTATCCAGTACCATAGCCAGGATTTTGATTGGGGGGGGGGGCTGAATCTGAGTGAGAGAGGGTCTACCCTAGCAAACCTTTTGTATCGTTATCCCAATACCCCGATGCATATGGGACATATTGAGCATGGTGATCAGATAATGATATGAATAAACAGAACAGTTTAAATAATGTACCAGTAAGGCCTTCTCGCGGACCACCCTGAGAATTTCAGGGGGGGTGAAGCCCCTCAAGCCACCCCACCCCCCACCCCCCGCTACATGCCTGAACAGCAAAATTCAATGCTAACAATAGGAACATTTTAAAGCATCATATATAAACAATCAGTTAAAAATACATATAAGATAAAATGCATAGAAAATCATATCCAACTCAGTTCGCACATTGTGGTTCAATAACTTTAGTCATAACCGGTCTCGACCATCACTCTGCAAATGCCTTGTTCCACAACCAGGATTTCATGAGCTTCCTGAAAGTCAGGAGGGAGGGGAAAGATCTAATTTCATTCAAGAGAGAGTTCAATAGCCGGGAGGCAACCACAGAAAAGGCCCTGTCTCTCGTCCCCACCAAACGCGACTGCGAAAAACATTGTTTTTAATGTTTTAATTGGCATTTTGATATTATGTGTATTGACTTGTTGTAAATCATCTTGAGTCGCCGATAGGCTGAGAAAGGCGGTATACAAATATAATTAATAAATAAATACATACATACATTGTCGAAGGCTTTCATGGCTGGAATCACTGGGTTGTTGTAGGGTTGGTTTTTTTCAAGCTATACGGCCATGTTCTCTAGAGGTATTCTCTCCTGACGTTTCGCCTGCATCTATGGCAAGCATCCCCAAAGGATGCTTACAACCATGAGGATGCTTGCCATAGATGCAGGCGAAACGTCAGAAGAGAATGCCTCTAGAACAGGGCTGCCCAGGAAGTCGATCGCGATCGACTGGTCAATCCCATGACCAAAGGAGGTCGATCCCAGCTGGATGGGGCACTTCTAGAGGGGGTGGAGCCATCCCAGCCGGATGGGGCAGCTTCTCCAGGTTTGGGGAGTAGAGCCAGGCCAGTGGCTAGCTATGCCACCACTGGCTTGGCACTACTCTCCTCTAGCCTGAAAAGCTGTGGTAGCGCTTCAGAGGGGGGGGCGCCAGGCCATGCAAAGCTTCAGCGCTTCAGCTTCTTCAGCCTTGAGGGGTAGTGCCAAGCCAGTAGTGGCTAGCTATGCCACCACTGGCTTGGCACTACCCTCCTCTAGCCTGAAGTTGTGGTAGCGCTAAAGCCAGAGGGGGAGGGGCGCAGCCAGGCCATGCAAAGCCCCGCCTCTCCCGGCTTCAGCGCTACCACAGCTTCTTCAGCCTTGAGGAGAGTAGTTCCAAGCCAGTAGTGGCTAGCTATGCCATCACTGGCTTGGCACTACTCTCCTCTAGCCTGGAAAAGCTGCGGTAGCGCTAAAGCCAGAGGGGGGGGGAGGGGGCAGAGCCAGGCCACGCAAAGCCCCGCCCCCTCCCCCGGCTTCAGCGCTACCACAGCTTCTCCAGGCTTGAGGAGGGTAGTGCCAAGCCAGTAGTGGCTAGCTATGCCACCACTGGCTTGGCACTACTCTCCTCTAGCCTGGAAAAGCTGTGGTAGCGCTAAAGCCAGAGGGGGGAGGGGGCGGAGCCAGGCCATGCAAAGCCCCGCCCCCTCCCCGGCTTCAGCGCTACCACAGCTTCTTCAGCCTTGAGGAGAGTAGTGCCAAGCCAGTAGTGGCTAGCTATGCCACCACTGGCTTGGCACTACTCTCCCTCTAGCCTGGAAAAGCTGTGGTAGCGCTAAAGCCAGAGGGGGGGGGGCGGAGCCAGGCTTTGTGTGGCCTGGCTCCGCCCCCTCCCCGGCTTCAGCGCTACCACAGCTTCTCCAGGCTTGAAGAGGGTAGTGCCAAGCCAGTAGTGGCTAGTTATGCCATCACTGGCTTGGCACTACTCTTCTCTAGCCTGTAGAAGCTGAGGTAGCGCTAAAGCCAGAAGGGGGTGGAGCCAGGTCACACCAAGCCCCGCACCCTCCCCCTGCTCCGCCCTGCTTCTCTCTCGGTAGATCTTTCTGACTTAGTTTTATTATAAGTAGCTCGCATGCTGAAAAAGTGTGGGCACCCTTGCTCTAGAACATGGCCATATAGCCCGAAAAAACCTACAACAACCCAAATAAATAAATTTACATGTTTTTTAAAAATATATAATTATAACAATAATACACTTTATTTATATTCCGCTCTTCTCACCCTGAAGGGGACTCAGAGCGGATTACAGGTACACATACTTAGCAGACAATCCCTGCCGTTTCCACATACGCACATATAGACGAACAGAGGCAAACTCTGGCCACCAGGGGGAGCTGACGCACTCATCTCTCAGCGTTCCCAGCGTCCCTTGTTGTTCCTTCCACATTCCTCAGCGTTCCCGGAGTTCTTTAATGGCCTCATAAATCAGTCGAAATTTGCCTCCCCACTTAATGTGGTACCCTTATCTCCTACTTGACAGATGCAACTGTCTTTCGGGCTGCAAAGGTTGACAGCAGGCTACACTTAAAGGTCGAGCACCCACCTCGACCTGGGCAGGCCTCGAACTCATGACCTACTGGTCAGAGAGATCTGATGCAGCTGACACTTAGCCAGCTGCGCCACAGTCCCGGTTTCTAAGATAGCATACATTTCCAAGATTTTCTCATTTCTTGTTACACCAGGCATGGGCCAACTTTGGCCCTCCGGGTATTTTGTACTGCAACTCCCACAATTCCTAACAGCCGGTAGGCTGTTAGGAATTGTGGGAGTTGCAGTACAAAATACCCGGAGGGCCAAAGTTGGCCCATACGTGATCTACACAGCAGAATAAATGCACTTTGACAACACTCAACGCTCCCATGGAATCCTGGGATCTGTAGTTTGGCATCACTTTGACTCCCATGCATCAATGTTATGGGATCCTGGGTCTTTCTTTAGCCTTTTCTGCTAGTGCCTTGCCAAACTACAGATCCCAGCATTGAGTGTTGCCAAAGTGCATTAATTCTGCTGTGTGGGTAATATAACCCACAGACCCAACGTTGCCCAATCTGCATCCTTGAACCTGGAAGAGAGAGAGAGAGATACTATGTCTCCCAAAGCCCTTGTAACTGGACTTACCCAACTGGGTACTTTGTTGCTCAGCTTGACTTTCTTGCACTGGTTGGTGGCCAAGTCCATGTTGCTTGCCAATGGAAGGAAGGAAGAGAGGCAAAAGCACAAGGGCTGGAGGCAAGGGAAGAAGGAACAGACAAGCCAGGCAGGGAGAGGGAAGGGATGGAGAGGCAGAGGCAGGGGGAAAGGCGGCGCTGCTTCTGCTCCAGAGGGTTAATTGGGCTTGCGGAGCGGAGTGGGTGGGGCGCCGGCCGGAGCCCAAGCAGGGACCGAAAAGGAGGAGGGGCGAGAAAGAGAGGGGGAGAGCGAGTGCGCATGCGCACACTCCGCCGCCGGCTCCCTCCCCTTGGCGAGCCGGCGAGCGAAGGAGCCAGCCCCTCGCTTGCACTGCCACGCCGCACGGCGTCTCCTCCCGGGGCGCTTCTGCGCATGCGCCAGCCTCGCCGCGAATCGCCACGCTCGCTTCGGGGAAAAAAGAGGCGGGGCGGGAGGGGGCCGAAAATGAAGCTTCAAGGAACACTCTAGGAAAAGTGGAGTCGAACGGGGGAGAACCGCACTTCCGGGTTCGCCGCTCTAGGCGCGCAGAGGCTGTTCTCTTTTGTAGGAGGCGGAGGAGGAGGACTCACGTTTCTGGAAGGGAATGAATGCAGTTGGACACCACTTGACGTTACTTCAGGGGTCATCCCTTCTTTCTCTTTCCCTCCCCTTTCTCTTCCTTCCCTTCTTTCCCCTTTCCTTTCTTTCCTGTCTTTTCCCCCTTCCTTCCATCCTTCCTCCCTTCTCCAGCTCCGAGAAGGCCTAACTCAAATCTCCATGCCATGGTGGGCAAGCTTTCGTTATGGGTCTTCCCTCCCTCCCTTCCACACATGGCGGCTTTCTTTCCCAGTGACATCACCAAGGGGCCACTTCACCTAGCAACAGCCTATCCACTGACATCACAAAGGGCCACTCACCTAGCAACAGCCTATCCACTGACATCACCAAGGGGCCACTTCACCTAGCAACAGTCTATCCACAGGCATCACAAAGGGCCACTTCACCTAGCAACAGCCTATCCACTGACATCACAAAGGGCCACTCACCTAGCAACAGCCTATCCACTGACATCACAAAGGGCTACTTCACCTAGCAACAGCCTATCCACTGACATCACAAAGGGCCACTTCACCTAGCAACAGCCTATCCACTGACATCACAAAGGGCCACTTCACCTAGCAACAGCCTATCCACTGATATCACAAAGGGCCACTCACCTAGCAACAGCCTATCCACTGACATCACAAAGGGCCACTTCACCTAGCAACAGCCTATCCACTGACATCACAAAGGGCCACTCACCTAGCAACAGCCTATCCACTGACATCACAAAGGGCCACTTCACCTAGCAACAGTCTATCCGCAGGCATCACAAAGGGCCACTCACCTAGCAACAGCCTATCCACTGACATCACAAAGGGCCACTTCACCTAGCAACAGTCTATCCGCAGGCATCACAAAGGGCCACTTCACCTAATAACAGCCTATCCTGACATCACAAAGGGGCCCTTCACCTAGCAGTAACCCATCCACTGACATTGTAAAAAGCCACCTAGCAACAGCCTGTCCACTGACATCGCAAAGGGCCACCTCACCTAGCAACAGCCTGACCCCGGACATCGCAGCGGGCCACCTCACCTAGCAACAGCCTATCCACTGACATCACAAAGGGCCACCTCACCTAGCAACAGCCTGTCCGCTGACATCGCAAAGGGCCACTTCACCTAGCAACAGCCTATCCACTGACATCACAAAGGGCCACTTCACCTAGCAACAGCCTGTCCACTGGCATCACAAAGGGCCACTTCACCTAGCAACAGCCTATCCACTGACACCGCAAAGGGCAACTTCACCTGGCGGTCCGAGTAGGGTAGCCTTTTCAAGCTGGCACATGGTAATTTTGTCAGTGCCGATTGTGTTTAAGTGCAGGCCGAGGTCTTTAGGCACTGCACCCAGTGTGCCGATCACCACTGGGATCACCCCTACTGGTTTGGCCAGAGTCGTCGTCGTTGTTGTTGTTGTTCTTATGGAACTCTGTCCAACAGCAAATCAAACCTAAACACTCCCTAGAAGCCAAGAGGCATTGTTATGTAGTACAGCTCCACTATACATGAGGCATACGTTCCCAGATGTGTAAAACAATGAATAATAG